>JAOQGH010000007.1:3379494-3402055 GCA_025769975.1 Gallinago jamesoni | reverse complement strand
TGTGGTTGGACTCGATGATCTCTGAGGTCCCTTCCAACCACCACAATTCTGTGATTCTGTGATTCTGTGAATAGTTTGAATCTAGTGACTTCATTTGAACGGGGGCTTCTTTGCTGATGGGCAGGAAGAGCAGGGCAGCGTCTCCCCCCGGCTCCGCACGCCGGGCACCGAAGTCTCCTCAGCCGGGGATGTGAGAGTGGCACGGAAATAGCCATGTCGGTGTGAGCCCGGGTGGGTGCTCCTTCCCCAGCCTAGCGTGTCCCACTGAGGTCCCTGGAGCCCCCACCGGTGTGAAACCAGTCTCTCAGCTGTGTCCGACCACGGTGCCCGCCCCAGGGGCTGCCCCGCACCAGCGGCTCTGGGGGCCACGAGCCTCCGCTCGGGGACAGACTGGGATCCCCAGCAGCTCCCCCGACTCCTCAGGGGTGTGCAGGAACAGCTGGGCAGGGGTGCGGAGGAGGAAGAGGAGGAGGAAGAAGAAGAGGACAGCACCACCCATTAACTCACCACAGTGGGAGCCAGGGCCAGGCTCCACGGGGATGGTGTGGCAGGAGCACTCAAAAAGAAACCAGTTAAAAGCGACCAGGTGGCTTCATTCATGTTAGGAAATAGAGGATGAGACCTCAAATTCCTTTTTTTTATTCTTTTTGTTTGGGGCTTTTGTTCCAGGGCGACGTTACTGTGCTCTTCCCGTTGGCACGTGCTGGCTCTGGGGAGCCCTCCCCGTGCCGGAGGGTTTTCAGGAAGGTGACCCCCCCACTTACCCCCGTGCTCAACGTGATGCCACGTTCGAATTGTGTGTCGCACCACCCCCGGTTCCCAGGGCGGGTGCATCCCGAGATGCTGCAAACGTGAGCCGTGGGGGGTGGGGAGGGGGGTGTGAGAACGTCCCCGCGTGCTGTTCCTCCAGCCGATGGGACACACCGGGACGGGGGAGCCGCTCCGCGAGCGCAGGGCTGGCTGTGGGTCAGACCCAGCACCAGCAGCTGAGCTCCCGCTCGTCCCGAGTTACGGTGCAGGAGCTATTTTAATCCCGCGGTGACTCAGGGCCGAAAACGCCGTGACTCACCCCAGAGTCTGGTCGTTTGGCTGTTTGGAAGATGCGTCAGGTTCCCGCGAAGGCCGGTGTTTCACACCGGGGGAATGAGCTGCCATTTATTTTTTCAGCTGCCTAAACCTCTGCAAACACGGGCCCGGGCTTGGGCAGTCAGGCATAGGCACAGCCTGGCACGGCACGGCACGGCACGGCACGGCGTGGCACAGCACGTTGAGCCCCCACACGCCACCGTCTTCACGTTGTGCTGGGCTGTGGCTGGCACAGGGAGAAGTTGGGAAGCAGAGAGGAGAGCAGCCTTTCGGTGCCCGTCGCTCGGGGAACTGCATCCCCCATGGGGTTCCCGCGCGTGGCATCGCCGGCACAGCGCCCGGGGCAGGGAACGCTCAGGCACCAGGGTTTGATGGAAAAGCTTGATGAAAAAAAAAAAAAAATAAAAAAAAAATTTCTAAGATGCCAGGATTCCACAGAGGTGTTTAAAAGGCGTTTAGCCCCGCGCTGCCCACTCCTGCTGATGTCCAGGGGAGCCCACTCGCTTGCAGCGCAGGCTTTCTGCAGGTGTGTGACGAACCCCAGCGCGGGGGGGGGGGAAGCTGCCCGAAGCTCATCAATTACAGGCAATAAAATTCGTTATCGACTCTGCTTGTGCTTGGCCCAGACCCAGCACCGGGGATCAGATTCTCTACTGCCTGAGCGGGCCTGAAAACGTTTCTTTTTTGGCAGCACTTTTCCAACAAACAGCAAATCCTTAAGACTTCTTCTTGGCACCGACTGAAGGGGTTTTGCAGTGATTGATTTTCTCGGTGGAGATTCAGAGAAAGGCTACCCCCCCCCTGTTTCTAGGAATCCCCACAGGCATAGGTTGTTCCCTCACACACCCGGGGGGGGGGCACCCCTTCCCTGCACCCCATCTCTGGGGGGCCCGGGGATGCCCCTGCCTGGCTGCAGCCAGCAGCTGGGGGGAGGACAGGCAGAGATGTCCCCTCTGTGTGGCCACAGGGCGACGTTTCCTTCTCCACGGGTGGTGGGTGAGGGGCTGGCCCTGGGTGCTTTTTGGGTCCCCCAGGTGCGTGGGTGCAGGCAGAGGGGGGGGGTGATGCTGCGTGTGGGGACGTGGAGTGTCCCTCCCGTGTGGGGCAGCAGCAGGTACCCCACGGTGGGGGGGGGGCAGCAGGTATCCCACAGGAGGGGCAGGAGGTACCCCATGAGGGGCAGCAGCATGAGTCCCATGGGGGGTGGGGTGGGGGGGTGTTTGCAAGTATCCCACGGTGAGGATGGGGGGGAATAGAAGGTACCCCACGGGGGGATGTGTGTGTGTAGCAGGTGCCCCACGGAAAGGGGGTTGCAGATACCCCACGGGGGGGGTAGCAGACACCCCATGGGAGGGGTGTGAGTGTGTGTAGCAGGTACCCCACGGGAATGGCGTTGCAGATACCCCACGGGGGGGTAGCAGACACCCCACAGGGTCCTGTGTGTGTCTGTAGCAGGTACCCCACGGGAATGGTGTTGTAGATACCCCACGGGGGGGGGGGGGTAGCAGATACCCCATGGGGGGGGTGTGAGTGTGTGCAGCAGGTGCCCCACAGGAAGGGGCTTGCAGGCATCCCACGGGGGGGTAAGTAGGTACCCCACGGGGGGGGTGTGTGTGTAGCAGGTACCCCACAGGGGGGTAGCAGTTACCCCACGGGGGTCTGTGTGTGTCTGTAGCAGGTACCCCACAGGAAGGGGGTTGCAGATACCCCACGGGGGTCTGTGTGTGTATGTAGCAGGTACCCCAAGGGAATGGTGTTGCAGATACCCCACGGGGGGGGTAGCAGACACCCCACGGGGGTCTGTGTGTGTGTGTGTGTGTGTGTGTGTGTGTAGCAGGTGCCCCACGGGAAGGGGGGTGCAGGCGCCCCACGGGGGGGTAGCAGATACCCCACGGGGGGGTGTGTGTGTGTGTGTGTCGCCGGCACCCCACGCCCCCGCGTGTGCTCTGCCCTGGCACCGGGGAGGGGGAGGGGGGGGGGACGACACACACGCTGCCTCCACCCAGCGGGACCCCGGGGCCGTGCCCCGCCGAGCCGCTGCGCTGGGGGCGGCGGGAGGCGGAGGGAGGGGGGGCGGCCCCGCGCTAATTGCATAAGCGGGAACGTCAATGCCCGCGGGAGGCGCGGGGGGAAGCGCGGGAAGATGGCGCCCCGCGCCCTGCCCCCGCCGCTCCCCGCCGCTCCCCGCCGCGGCCCCCGGGCGGGCGGGCGCTGACCGGCGGTGGCGGCGGTGGCGGTGGTAAGGGCAGCGCCGGGGGGGGGTCCGGGACCGGAGGCGGGGGGGGGTGTCCCACGGGGCGGCGGGGCCGGTCGGGCCGGCGGCGCAGCGCCTTTGAATGAGCCAATGGCGGCGGGGCCGGGGATGCCCCCGGGGGTCCCGCCCGGCAGGTGTCGCCGGACACCGGGGTAGGGGGGGGACACACACGCACGACACCTAGCTGGGTGCCCCCCGCCTCAGCATTCCGGTGCGGGATGCTGGGTGGAGACGCGTGTGTGCGCCCACCCGGGGCGGCGGGAGATGCGCGTGTGTCCCGTCCCCGCGTGTGCGTGTGTCCCCCCCGCCACCGGCGGCTCCCGGGGGGTGGGTGGGCGCGGAGCTGCCTCCGCTTTCATAACCGCTCCCCGGGCGGAGATGGCTGTGACATGTCGCAGCTCGCCACCGCCGCCGCTCCTGCCGGCCCCCGGCCCGCCGCACCTCGCCCGGGAGGGGGGGGGGGGTTTGACGGTCGCCCCCGGTTTACCGTAAGTTCTAATCGCTGCTGCGCCTTCAGGGTGTTCTCGGCCACCGGGGGGTGGGGTGGGGGTGTTATTAATAGCCCCGCTGGGGGCAAAAAAGTGTCGCTTCTTGAGGTTTGGTGGCGCGATCGCGGCGTGAGGTCACGCGTGGCGCCGCGACGGGGAGGGGGGGGGAAAGGAGGGCGGAAAGTCACTTTTAAAGTTGTTTTGCCGCTGCCCGCGAGGGATGCGGGGCCGCGAGGGATGCGGGGCCGGGCGCTGGGGACCACCCCCCCCCCTCTCTGCCACCCGCGCTTCAAACCGCCCGGCAGCCGAACCCCCGCCGCTGGGGGTCGGGGGCTGCGGGTCCCGCTGCCGCCTCCCCGCTCCCGGGGCGGCCCCCCCTTCCCCCCCCCCTCCTCCCCCAGCTTTGGGAGCCCGCGAAGCCGCCAGGAAGTTGTGAATTAAAAAGTCACCTTAAACTCAAAACTGTTATCCCGGGCCTGCGGCGTGTGCCCCGTACCCCACGGCGAGGTGGCTCCGGAGCGAAAATTGGGGCTGTTTCCTTGGATTTCACTAAAATTACACGGGGATGAGCCCGGCTGCTCAGCGCTGGTGTTGTGGGTCCCGAGCACCCACTGGTGGGGCTGAACCGGCCCCGGGCTCGGTGCTCCCCACGCAGAACCGACCCTCCAGGATGCTGTGCTCTGGGAGCGTTGGGTTGGGTTGGGATGGGAGGGCAGGGTGACGAGCGTGTGTCCCCCTTCCAGGCTCTGCTGATGGAGACCGCCAAGCTCAACCCCATCATCCGGGATGTCTACGGGGCCGCTGGCCGGGTCCAGCAAGCACCGGCACCGGCGCGGAGGGGCAGCGGCTGCCGGGAGCTGATGGTGAAGCTGTCGGAGGGGCAGTACGTGCTGTGCCGCTGGACCGATGGGCTCTATTACCTGGGAAAGATCAAAAGGGTAACGTGGGCACCCAAAAGGGTAACGTGGGCACCCAAAAAGGTAGTGTGGGCACCCAAAACGGAGCTAGTGTCGGTCCCTGGGTCGGCTCCCGGCTCGGAGGGTGCTGGGCTGGGGCTGCATCGTGGCTTTGGTCAGCGGGGTGTTTTGGGTTGATGTTCCTGCCCCTGGGGGATGACACCCCAAAACCCGACTTCCCAAAACCCGACTTCCCGCAGCCCCGGGACACAGGGCCGGCCACCAGGGAGAACAGGGACGCGCTGGGAATGGGAGCTGATGCTCGGCCGTTGGGAATGGGAGCTGATGCTCGGCCGTTCTTCCCGCTCTCTCCCCGCAGGTGAGCGGCTCCAAGCAGAGCTGCCTCGTCACGTTTGAGGACAACTCCAAGTACTGGGTCCTCTGGAAGGACATCCAGCATGGTGAGTTGCTGCCCTCTCTCTCCTCCCTTCCCGCTGCCGCGCTGGGAGGCCTTCCTGGGTGCCCCAGGGACGTGGCTGTGCCTTCTGCATCTCCGACTCTGCCGTCCCCGTCCCGCAGCCGGCGTCCCCGGGGAGGAGCCCAAGTGCAACGTCTGCCTGGGAAAGACATCGGGCCCCAGGAACGAAATCCTCATCTGCGGGAAGTGTGGGCTGGGTGAGTGCGGTTGTGTGACCCCGGGGTCTGCCGCATCCCCTCTTCCCCCCCCCCCCGCCCCCGGGGATGGAGGGCTGGCCAGCCCCGCAGCGCTGAGGCCGAGCCCTCCCGCAGGTTATCACCAGCAGTGCCACATCCCAGTGGCAAGTGGCAGCGAGGGCCCGCTGGGGACACCGTGGTTCTGCCGCCGCTGCATATTTGCCCTGGCCGTGCGGGTGAGTGGGGCTGCCCCCGGGGTCACCACCTCCGTGTGCCACCCCACCCTCCCCCCAACCTTGGCACGGCAGCGCTGGATGTGCCTCCCCCCCCCCCCATCCCGAGCGGCTGTGCTGACCCCCATCCCGCTCGGTCCCGCAGAAAGGGGGTGCCCTGAAGAAGGGAGCCATCGCCAAGACGCTGCAAGCCGTCAAGATGGTGCTGTCCTACAACCCTGACCTGCTGGAGTGGGACTCCCCGCACCGCACCAACCAGCAGCAGTGCTACTGCTACTGCGGGGGGCCTGGAGAGTAAGCCCCTGCTTGCTGGGAGGGTTGTCCTGTCTGATTTTGGGGGGAAAACCATTTGCCAAAGGGAGGTGGGATCAGGGTGGAGATTTCCCCCCCCCCACCCCCCCAGGAGAGAAGTTCCCAGCTTGCAGGGCATTGCCCTGGGGCTGGTGGCTTTCTGCTGGTGCCACCTCTGCCATCCAGGTCTCTTCTTGCTCTTGGAGACACCTTTTGTACCCATCTCCATGGAAAATAAAGTTAGGGCCAGACGTTCTCTCCCTGGCTGGAGGGGGGTTGATGCCTGGGAGGGGGCCGTGGTGGTGGCTGGAGCAGGCTGCTCTCACTGTCACCTACCTCCTGTCCCTCCCCAGGTGGTACCTGAAGATGCTGCAGTGCTACCGCTGCCGGCAGTGGTTCCACGAAGCCTGCACCCAGTGCCTCAGTGACCCCATGATGTTTGGAGACCGGTATGTCCCTGCTGGGCTGTGCTGGTCATCAGAGATGGCTTCCCGGGGGAGCTCATGCATAGAAGTGTCCCCAGTCTGTGTCTCCCCCGATCCGGCTGTGGCACCGATGCAGGTGGCCCCGTCCTGCAAAGCCCTGCTCCTCCTGGCTGTGCTGTCCCCATCGGCACCTGGAGCACTGTCCTCACCCCAACCCGTCCCCAGGCTCTGTGGGGATGACCCCCACCCCCAGCGCTCTCCCTCCCCGCTGTTTTCCAGGTTCTATGTGTTTTTCTGCTCCGTGTGCAACCAGGGACCTGAATACATCAAGCGCCTGCCCTTGAGATGGTAAGAGACATCCCTGGCTCCTTCGGGATGTGCCGTGGGGCGCCGGGCTGGTTGGTACCCGGTGCTGCGAGCCCTTGCCTTGGGGCCAGCCCCAGAGCTGCGTTGAGCGACGTGAGTTCACGGAGCATCTCCTGCTCCTCCTGTGGGGCTGTTCCCGGGGAAGCCGTTTCTCGATAAACCCCAAACCTGCTGTTTGTCCCGGAGCCAAGGCTCACGTTTGCCAAAAGATAACTGCAAAAAAAAGCAACGGGGTGTCGGAGTCGTCGAATTAATCAAAAAAATACAAGTTTGCAAGTGGGACTTCCTGGCGTACCCTGATGGTCTGAGAGCACTTTATAAAGTGCACTGAGAGTGCCAGCAGCCCAGCTTTTCCCCTGCTGTTCCCTCCGTGCTCGGCCGTGTCAGACGTGCTACTGATGCTGGGCTGCGGCTGCCGCGGGGACATCGCACCGACCAGCGCCGCGGGCTGGAAGAAGAAGAAGGGAAATCCTGCAGGATATATATGGCTTGGCTTTCATTTTCAGACACAGAAGTGTAAAATCCCACAGGATAAGATCGGGTTGTTAAAATAGTCAGTGTATTTTCATGTGAGTTAAGAGCTGTCCCGCTCCTGTACGTAACTGCAGCGAAAGCACACGGCTGGGGCTTATTAAAAAGGTGGAAAACTGGGCATTTGTCCTGGGAACAGCATGTCCTCCAGCTCCTGGGCTTGGGGGTCTCGGTGTTTGGGGTTCCCCATGGCTGCAGGCTGGGTCCCAGCCCTGCCCAGGCCTCAGGGGGGACCATTCTGGCTGTGGTGGCATCCCTTGGGATGCGTGTCTGGGCCAGGGTTGCTTCCCCTGTGAAGTGTTGGGGTGGTCCCAGCTTCCAGCAAAAAGGTTTAGGGAGGTTTTGGGTGCTGGCAGAGCAGAGCATCGTGGTGGGTGCTGCCCTGCCAGGCAGAAGGTGGGCTGCTGACCCGCTCACCCCTTTGCCCCTGCAGGGTGGATGTCGTCCATCTTGCCCTCTACAACCTGGGCGTGCAGAGCAAGAAGAAATACTTTGATTTCGAGGAGATCTTGGCCTTTGTGAACCACCACTGGGATCCGCTGCAGCTCGGGAAGGTAGGGACACGCAGCCTGGGCTCGGGTGGGAAGGTGGCCATGGGGAGGGAGAGGTGCTGCTGGGGACGTGGGTCATGTCCAGCTTGTCCCCAGAGCCTTGGCTGGGAGGGACTGGATCCCCGCGGCAGCCCCCAGGGCTGGGGCAGGTTGGTTGGTTGGTGAAGGGTGGTGCTGGGGTGAGATGGTGGGGCAGAGAGCTCTGCCCCTTGGCTGGGCTGGATTTCCCTCTCGGTGGCCACCAGCCCCACCGTGTGTTGGTGTGTGGCTGGTTTGCAAAGGGTGGGAGCTTCGGGGAGTGCCCGCTCACCATGGCCCTCAGCTGGCTGCTCCTTGGCCAGTCCCCTCTCTGACCTTCTGCAAGCTCAGTAGGGGAGATGAGGTCACACCTCACTTCAATTTAGAGTAAAACTCCCACTAAGTGTAGCAGGAGGTACCCATCGCCTCTGAGGGATGCAGCTGTAGGAGCTTGGGTCTAGGAATCCAGTTTGGAAAGGTTCAGCTGGTATGGAGACCCAGTCCTCCAGGAGCTTTGAAACACCTCTCTGGTTTCTCTGGGTGGGCAGGAGCCCCTGGCTTGGGGTGTTTGCACCCACCGGGGACGTGGCAGCTCCTGACTGCTGTTCATCCACCCCCGAGATGGCACGGGGTGGATGTGGGGCATCCCCAGCGGGCAGGATGCTGCTCCCGGAGCTGGGAATGGTGTCGGCCCCGGGCAGAGCTGAGGGACCTTTCCTGGGGCTGGGGCAGGTGGAGGGCGAATGGTGGAAAGGGACAAGGGACATGCCCACGGGTTGGAGGTGTCACCGTGCTGGCGGCCCCGCTCCGACGAGCATCTCAGCCAAGTCCCAGCACTCTGTGCGGGCAGCTCCTCCTCAGAATTACCTTAAATCCTCTTCCTCTGGGCTGGGATTTCCCTTCCTTGGGGGGTTGTGCCGGACAGATTTCCCACTTGGAAACTGGAGCTGGGAATGGTGCTAAAACCGGGGCGTGTTGGAAACCTGTCACGGCGTCGGGACGGCTCCGTGCTCCGTTCCCTGGATCCACCTCCGTCCCCCGCCCCCGGTGCCGGACCTGGGTGGCTCCGGGCGTCAGCGTCCCTCGATCCCTGACCTTGGGCGGGAGCCGAAACCCGGAGTTCGGGTTCCCCCCTCTGTTTAGATTTTGTATAACGGCAGCATTATACACATATATATAAATATATAGCTATGCCTGACCTCCCCCTTCTCTCTCCGCAGCTGACGGGCACCCCCATCTCCGAGCGGGGCCCCCACCTCCTCAATGCACTCAACAGCTATAAAAGCAGGTGAGCCCCCCCCGCCCCCCGGCCCTGGGGCGAGGGATGGGGACAGGACGGGACGCGGGATGCTCCTGTGACACACACCCCCCCCCCCAACCCCGGCTGAGGGTTGTTTCCTCCCCTCTGCTGCCCAGGTTTCTGTGTGGGAAGGAAATCAAAAAGAAGAAATGCATCTTTCGCCTGCGCATCCGCGTCCCCCCCAACCCCCCCAGCAAGGTGCTGCCAGAGAAAGCCCCCGGCGTGGGCGAGAGCGGCTCCTGCGAGCTGAAGAAGAGGGGAAAAAGCAAATACATCCATAAAGACGGGTGAGTGACCAAACTCACCCCGGCACCCCCTGACTGCCACGCTCCCCTGGGGTGGCCCGGCAGCTTCAAATCCCCCCCCCCTTTTTTTTTTTTTTGCTCCACAGCCTCCTGCCACGGCAGCTCCAGCAGCAGCAGCGGCGAGCGGCGCGGCGCAAGAGGGCCAAGTTCCTGCTGGAGGATGCCATTCCCAGCGTGAGTCCTTCGCCCCCTCCTCTGCCTCACTGCCCTGGGCTCTGGCAACCAGCTGGGACCCCACAGCCCCCCCCCACACACCTTGGGGCTCCCCGCAAGGTTCCCCAGCTCCTGCGGGCAGGGAGAGCCCCCATCCCTCCCTCCCTCCCTCCCTCTGGGGTTCCCAAATGTTCTGTGCCAAGGCTGCTTCCCCGGGGGCTGGGGGGCCACGGGAGGTGGTGCTGGGGTGGAGGTGCTGGTGTTGGGGTCCCGGGTGGCACCGCTGCGCTTGGCAGTGACCAGTGCCCTTGATTTCCTGGGGCAGAGTGACTTCACCTCCGCCTGGAGCACCAACCACCACCTGGCCAGCATCTTTGACTTCACACTGGATGAAATTCAGAGCCTGAAAAGGTCCGTGTGGCTGGTCCCGGGGGGGAGGGAGGTGTGTGGGCAGCAAGAGGGGGGAGCAATTTAAACACCAAAATGCGCAGGGGACCGGCCACTGTGCCCCTTGTGCCAGGCTGGGGCCAACACTGTCTCCTGTCCCCAGTGCCAGCTCGGGACAGACTTTCCTATCAGACGTGGACTCCACGGATGCCGCCAGCACCTCGGGCTCAGCCACCACCAGCCTCTCTTACGAGTCCAGGTGAGGGCTGAGCCCCCCTCAACCCCTTCCAGAGGGGTCCTGGTGGGACAGCCAGGGGCTGCCCCTCTCCCCCTGCAGCACCCTTGTGTCCTGGCACAGGGATGTCCCACACTGGGGACCCTTTCCTCCCTGCTGCCTAAAATGGAGCTGGTGGTCCCACAGCGGTGCCACCTCGCTGGGCACGCAGGGTTGGAGCCAAATTCCCAAATTCCTGGCGAGTGAGCTCCCTCCCAGCTTGCGGGGTGATGGGGACAGCACGGTGGGGAGGCGGGGGGCACCTCCTGGGTGGGTGCTGCCCTCACCCCCTCCTCTGTCCCCCTCCTCTGTCCCCCTCCTCTGTCCCCCCCTCCCTGGCAGCCGGAGGAGGACCGTGGGCAGCCGCAAGCGCAAGTTGGCAGCACCAGCCTACGGCTTGGCGACGGGGGCCAAGAGGAGAGGTGGGGAGGCGGGGGGGCGCCCGGCCGGGGGTACCCCCGAGGGCAGCGAGGCCGCCTGCGGCCCCGACCGCCCCGACGACGGCATCGACAGCCACACCTTGGAGAGCATCAGCGAGGACGACTCCTCGCTCTCCCACCTCAAGTCCTCCATCAGCAGCTACTTCGGGGCGGCGGGCAGGCTGGTCTGCGGGGAGAAGTACCAGGTGCTGGCGCGGCGGGTGACGCTGGAGGGGAAGGTGCAGTACCTGGTAGAGTGGGAAGGCACGACCCCCTACTGAGCCCCCCCCCCCCGGCTCCCAAACCTCTCCCGGAGCCAAACCAGAGGAGATGGGGATGATGGGGAAACCCTCACCGCGAAGCAGAGGAGGGATGCTGGCCGGTGGGGAGGGCTGGGACCCCTCCGTGCTCAGGGGTCCCAGCTGGGACCGGCTCCCCGGGAGCTGCCACAGGTGGAGGCAGCGTCACCAGCACCATCGGTGGTGCTGCCCAGGGGTGAAACCCGCAGCCTTGCCGCTGTATTTTTTTTTTTTTTTTTTTTTTTTAATTTAACAATTGTTATTTTATTGGCCGTGTATATTCGGAGCGTGGCCCAGCCGCGCTTTCCTGGTGGAGCCTTTGGCTGAGCCCGAGGCACCATCACAGCGGTGGAAAGGATGGAGACCGAGTCTGGCCTTTCCAGAAGGGTCCCCACGATGTGGCTGGGCTCCCCCCCATGACCTGCTGGTGCTGATGGACATGGTGCCATGCCTGGTGCACCCCAACCCATTCCCCCCTCCCAGCCCTGCAGAGCCAGCTCCTGGGGGTCCTGCTGACGAAGCAGAAGGCAGCCCCCTCGTCCGAGCTCTCCCAGCCCGTCCCTCTGCCCCTGGGGACCCGCGGGCAGCTCTCCACAGAGCTGGTAGACGGGGTTCTCCTTCTCCTAAATCCATTCATTAAAGGAATGTGGTTTGTTTTAAATGAGGGGAGAAATGCCCCCTGAGCAGCCCCCGTGTGGCCGGCTTTTGCGGCCGTGGGGCAGATGTACGTGGTTCCTCTTGTCCCGCGACCTGGATGGTGGGGGATGATGCACCAGCTTCGTTTCCCTGTTCTTCTGACAATCATGGTCTTGGAAGAGATCAGCCAAAAGATTACGCCTTTGCCTTAAAACCACCGCGGGCATTTCACAGACTGGAACCTGAGGCCTTTATTCCTGCAGGAATCCTCACCCTGAATGTGCCAAACAAGCGGACAAACCAAAAAGGCTGGAGGGGACAGCAGGGGCGTGGGGAGAGGGTTTGTCCCTGGGGCCATCCCCGTGGCCTCGTGGCTGTCCCTCGCTGGAGGGCTGGCAGCCACACTCTCTGGTAGTGGGGTAGCATCGATGTCTGTGGGTGCGTGGGGTGGGTTTGTCTGCAGAAGAGGAGGAGCAGCCCCTTTTTTAACTAAAGCAATACTGCCAGGTTGTTCAGGAGCAAAGCAGCTGTATATTTTATTTTTTTTTAAATAATCTAATATCACCAGATGTATTTGTTAATCCTTTTTCTAAGAGAGATCTATCTATCTGTATATTTTTAGTGGTGGTCTCATCTCTTCCCCCATCGCCACCGGGGCTGTCCCGAGGGGCCGGAGGGTGGGCGATGCCATGGGGCTGTGGGGGGCTGCTCTGCCCGCACACCCCCTCCCTGCAGCCCCGTTGTGTGTGCGGCCGCGGGGTCTGCCGACCCGGGGGTGAATTGAAAAGGTGGTTTTATTGAAAAAGTACTTCAGAAAATTCATTGGTGTGATCAGCACGAGGGAGCGGGCGATGTTGGCAAACCAGAAGCCAAAGCGTGGTCCTTAAAACCAAACTCCTGCTTCAACTACTGCTGAAATAATGTAGTGAGTCACCCAGGAAGGGGCCATTTATCTGTTTTAATTAATCTAGCAGGCACACCAGGCCCTTGCACGGCTCTGAGGTGACGGTGCCAGTGATGGTGCCTCGCACGGGGCTGTGGTTCAGAGCAGCAGCTTCTCTGCAGCCCTGGAATGTGCCCGCAGGGCTTGGGGCAGCCGAGAGCTGCTTCGGTGCCCGCATCAGGAGTGTGAATATTGGTCTTGACAGGTAAAAAAGTGTTTTAACTCCGTTCTGAGGAGTTGCCTGCTGTCGTGCAGCTGGTGGTGTGTGCGGTGGAGAAGCCGCTGGTGTGAGCTCTGGGAGGGGACCTTCTGTCCAGCTCTGACCATGAGATGGTTTGAGCTGAGCAGGGTCAGACATGCCTTGGGGAGCGGTGCCTGGCACCCCCGGGGGCTGCGTCTCGGCTCGGCCCCAGGGAAGTGTCTCTGGGGGGACCCCGTCCTTGTGGGAGATATGCTGCGGGGACCCCCCGAGCTGCAGCCAGCGGGGTCACTCCCCGTCCTGCCTTGGGTTGTCACCAAAGGCTCACTTAAAGTATTTCCCTTTCACCAGTGCCTGTGAGGTCCGTGTTACTGTCCCGGTTGCTGCCTGGGGGTGGAGGGGGGGGCTGCCAAGAGCCGTGCCAGGGCTGAGCAGGGTTATTCCCATGGGATGTGCCAAAGGACATTGCTCTTGTAGGAGCACCCGCACTGCATGGCCCCCCTTCCCCTCCCCTCCCTCTCTCCTCCCTCCCCTCCTGGCCTCTTGCAGAGAACTGAATGTGGAGCCTTTAAAAATATTTTTGTTGCAGAGTATATTTTGCATTAGCTGTAATAGATGTTATAATGACTCTGTGCACCTTCTAAAGACTTGTGAGATCAGGTTGCTGCTTGTAATAACCAACTCTTGTTATACCCGAGTTGTAATTAGTATGTCTGATGTACAATTAAAAGGTCTTTTTTTTGGATTGTTTTGGGTTTTTTTGTTTACCATCACTGGTTCTTTGCAGTGTCAGGATTATTGAGTTTGGGTGCTGGGGGTCAGTGTGTGCTCCCGGGCAGGTGTTGGGGAGATGCTGCCCCCAAACACAAGCAGAGCAGAGGGATGGGAAGGGGCCAGTGTGTGCACAGCCCCGGGGACAGGGACACCCCTTGCAGCGATGGGTTTTGTAGAGAGGGGATGCCTCTTTCCTGCTCTCGGAGCTCAAAAGGGCCATGATGGGCCCTTCCTCCTGCCCAGCTCACTGTGGACACTGCGCCTGCAAACTGACAACACGTGAACTTGTCCAGGTAAGAAATTCTGTTTATTCTCCTCCTAGTCACATAAATAACTCAATATTGTTCAATAAGTTATATCCCATTAAACTGTTACGTGAGCATCTCTTTACAAGGTTAAACTTGGTCCAGGTAGAAAGCCACTGTTCAGGTGTGGCCGTGGTTGCAGGGCTGGGGTGATGCCCTGGTGCTACCAGCACTTGATTTCCCTCAGCTGGCAGTGGGTGTTGCCCAGCTCAGCCCAGTTTAGCCCAGCTTTTCCCAGCTCTGCAGATTGGGCAGGATCGGTGTGTGCACTGTTCGTGGCTCCTTATAAAGACTTGTAGTGCCTGTTCAAGTTTACCATTTCCTTGCATTTTGTAAGACTCAAGATCAGCATGTTGGATGACAGCAGGAGAAGGCGTGAGCCGATGCATCGTGGGGTGCCCGGCCACATCCTGCTGCCTCCGGGCTGGGGAAGAGGGAGCAGAGCAGGGCAGGATGCTGTGACAACCACTGAGGGGGAGCAGAGGGGCCAGGCAGGGTTTCAGGCACTGACTGTGGGGACAGATGACACTGGAGGGGGTGCCGGGGGCTGTCAGGCCATGGCCACCAGCTGGCACTTGCTGCAGTGTCCCGATATGAGCATCTCTGTGTATCCTCCTCTGCAACAGCCCTTGATGCACGTAGCCCTTTCTCACTTGAGCCTTCACCACCTCCGGACTGCTTGGTGCTCCCTGGAGCACAGGGTCAGGCTGAGGAGGGCATGCTTCGGGTGCAAAGGGAATTCCCAACCCCAGGTTTCTGTGTTACAGCAAACCTGTGAAGACATAAACTGCCTCCCTGTATGTGCATAATTCTCCCTGAAAGCAAGGTGCTCTCTGCAGTTCTCAGTCCCGTGGGACGCTTTCCTCTATCCATTTGAGGTAGAGCGGGTTCCCTTGGTCAATAGGCAGGCTGATGATTTCAGGGATTTCAAAGGGATGGATGGATCTGAAGTGGAAACAGACGTGGAGGAACAGTGTCACCACCAGCCCTGCGGCAGATCAGCCCCGCTCCTGCTGGCAGGCGCAGGAAGCAGAGGTCTCCGCTCCCAGCCGCGCGCCCCAGCCCTGCCCCACGCTCTCCTCTGACTTCAAAGCACCCGCATCTCCTTTTTGCCATGTGAGAATTGTGCTTTGAGTTTGGGGTTTACCGCAGCCAGCAGCTGACGGCCAGGGGCCCTGCCCCAAACGCAGGAAATCCTGCTGGGAGGCAGCCAGGGAATAACCTGTGTTAGGAGAAGGAGAAACCCTCCTTGTACCCAGTATGGAGGGGCTGGTTGAAGCCAAACTGTTGATATCCCCACCAACCTTTTTTTTTTTTTTTTTTTTTTTTTTTCTGATGCCATCTCTGGTTTTTTGTGACTCACAAGGTACAGCAGGAGCACTTAAACCCTCCCTGGATGGGAAGTGGCTCAAGGACTCCCAAAGCCTGAGCAGGAGATGGCATTGTACCTTGCACAGGAAACCCAGGGCTCCCACACAGCCAGAGCCTCACCTGACATAGTTGGACAATTCGCCTATTTTGGATGTTCTCGTTTTCACTATCTGTGGAGAGTAAAAAAAAAAAAAAAAAAGGCAAACTAAAACCCAAAGGAGAAGTAAAGGGGATGGAACAATCCTACATGCACAGTTCCCCTGCTCCCATGAGGTATGGCCAGCACCCAGTGGTGCAACAGGAGCCCCTCCTGGGATCTTCCCCAGGGGATGTCCCCTGTGGTGGCAGGATGAGCCAGGCGGCCACTGCCATGCCTGCAGGTGGGTGCTCGGGGTCCCTGGGTACTGTCCCAATCTTGGGCAGATTGGTGCCACCCTCCCCAAACCACCTTGGGATGGGGATTTTCGAGATGTGGGGAATTGTCACTTACCAGCAGTATTTCAGTGGATTCTTCCAGTTCCCCTTTCCAGAAATACCTAGATTTAAAAAGAAAAGAAGCATCAGCAAATACAGCTCTGGGTGTGCCCTCCTTGGCGCTTTCTTCACGCGGCTGTTTCTTTACAAAGTGGTGCTCAAGAAGCATCACTGTCCCCAAAAGTCTGCTGTGGATGTAACTGAACACCCTGGGTTTACAGCCCAGAGTCCCCCTGGCTGTGCCAGCCTCAGGAGCGCTGCCCAGGGGGAATGGCAGGGCAAAGGAGCTGGGAATGGGGGGACCGTGTGGCGGTGGCCCTGCTCCAGGCAGTGGCTGGGGGACAGTGTCAGCTGGGAGGCTGAGCGCAGCAGCATCATGATTTTCTCCTCCTCTTTTTTGCCTGCAGGAGAGGAGATGTACTTCTCGTGACTCAGATATGACCTTTCAAAACATTTATGTTGACAGACGGCCATCATGATTTCATCTGCGTGCTGGGTTCCTGCGCCAGGAGGCATTTGGAAGCAGCAGCGTGTCTCCTGAGAGGGGCACGGAGGGGAAACCAGCTGGAGCAGGCAGGGCTGTGCACGAGCAACTCTGCTCCGGTCGTCGTGGCTCACAGGGGACCAAGCGTGAGGGGAAGGCAGGTATCCCTGGGTCTGATCTCTCCAGAAGCCTCAGCTGGGCTACAGGAGAGCCTGGGGGGTGCACTGGGAGGAGGCCCTCCTATGGGGAAGCTGTGATGTGGGGCAGGGTGGTCTTGCGAGCAAATGGCTTGTTTGGGGTTTTATTCTTTAGTCTCTCTAAAAAGTGCAAAACCTTTGCGTGGGTGGCTGAGGATACCTGCAGATCATGGCTGGTCGTATTTCAAGATCACAGATGCTGTTCTTCCTTCCTGAAAGTGCTGTTTAATATTGTAAAGGCCTTTCCTGGTCCCTATCTTGGCTTCTTTTCAGATCCTCTTATAACAGGCATCATGCCCTCAGGCCCATAAATCACCTTGCTCTTTGCTCCATCTCCCCGTAGCTAAGTAACCCATAAATAAATGGTCTCCACTGGCAGTCAGAGATCTGCACTCCTTGATGAGCTTAGCGCACTTTGCACTGGTGAGGATCATCTCTACCATCTGCAACAACAACAGTCCCAGCAGCCTTCTGGAAACTGCCTCCTCTCCCCGGGGCTGTGGGGTATCCATCTCCTCCTTCCCCACCTCTGGAAACCCCTGGGGAATATTCAGCCCAACTTACAAGGCTGAGCTCTTCGGCAGGATGTTCACGTAGGCAGCCAGCTTCTTATCCATGATGGCCCTGGGTGAGACAGGAGACAGGAGGGGGAGTTAGTGCCTGTCCCCAGCTCACTGTGGCTCAGTGCTTGACCTTGGCCATGGGGACATTCCCTGGTGCTGCCCCTGACCGCCAGCATCAGCTTTAACATCGGAGGTAGAGGAGCTGGAGTTAATTATTATCCTGG
This sequence comes from Gallinago jamesoni, assembly GCA_025769975.1. NCBI lineage: Eukaryota > Metazoa > Chordata > Aves > Charadriiformes > Scolopacidae > Gallinago > Gallinago jamesoni. The sequence continues at coordinate 3,384,955 of JAOQGH010000007.1, read as the reverse complement.
GAACGCAGAGGCAAAGGTGACCTCCAGCTGGAACTGCTTCCCCTCAGGTTCTCCTGGGACAGCTCTAGGACTGTCCTCACTGTTCCTACCACCAAGGAGGAAGGTTTGGTGTTGCTCCTGTTCTCGAGCAGCACATGGGACCTCTGGCCAGCATCAGCCCTGTTGCCCATCTTGCTGAGGGGACACCAGGGCAGGATCTGAGCCATGAAGCCATGAGAAGCAGGGCTGGGACAGACACCAAGGGGTTTGTCTCCCAGTCCAGTATCCATGTAGTTACGCTGCCAAAAAATGTGCCTCTTCCTTGCACAGCAGACTAAATGTGGATCTTGTTAAATTAACAACATCAAGGTTTTTCTACCCAAAATGTCCTAGAAATCTGAAGCCCAAATAAATTCCTTCCCTCTGGCTGCCTCCTTTAGTCGTGGGCTGATTTGTTATTGCAGAGCGGCTTGGGTCTGCCAGCAGAAGTGATATTTAAGTGATTAAAGAGTATTGAAACAATCTCAGGGTGGATTTTTAGAAGAACTAGGTCAAATGTTGTGTTTTCTGACCACAGCAATGTCTGGGCCCTTCTCCTGGAGATGGCAGCTGCGCTGCTGATTTCTACCTGCAGCTTTCTTTAACACTGGCATCACCAGGCAGTATTTTGTACCAAGTGCTTTGACAATGCAAAGGTTTAACTTCTCACTGACCTTGAATTGCAGAGAAGGCAAGAGTTATTAGAAGCTGGAAAGCTGATCACAAAACTTAACCCTTAGTGAGCTAAAGAATTAAAACCGTTCTTCTGATTAACTACCACTTCACTCCGAAATGCTCTCCAGGATGCTTTTGGCTCAGAGCAAGTTAAAAATTTACTGTCCTTGCATCCAGGGTACGGTACAGACAGGAGGTGATTACAAAACAAATTGGCCAGTGTGTCCCTGAAGACGAGCAGAAGGAGCACAGGAGGTGCCTCCCCCATGGCAGCGACCTGAAGACACCCCAGCCAAGGTGTGAGTGTGCAGCTGCATCGTGCCTTGAGACCTGGCCTCTGACCCGTAAGGAAAACCGGGCTCTTGTTAGAATGTGCAGAAGGTCCTTTGCACATCTTCATTATCGGTCCTGCCTTCTCTGTCTGCTTGGGGAGGTTCATACCTCGCAGCTACGAGCGCAAATCAAAGGTGTGGGGCACGGAGGAATGGGGAGCAGCCTGGGCACTGGGAGGAAAGCAGCCCTTCCCGATGATCCTGTGGCACCTCTCCAGTCCAGCAGAGCGCTGGAGAACCAGCTAACTCCTGGGATGGGGTTTAATATTTAAGCACAGCAAGGTGGTGGAGGTGGACTTCTCTCTGCCCGTGACTCAGAGGGAGCATGGCCTGAGGGGACAGCCACCCCAGGAGGCTCTGGGTTGTTTGCTCTCACCATGTGTAGCCAGTTTTAGGCATTTCATGCTCGTAGAGCATCTTGAGTTAATCTGTAGACCCACAAAGTGCAGCAGTGTGAGCGGAGATATTCCTGCTGTGTTTGTCATGTCAAACACATGGCACAAATCATTTTGTTTTTTGCTGTCTGCAACTTCCAAGTCACTTTAGTGCAGGAACCTTTTGATTTGGGTGAGTACCTTCTAATTGCTTCTGCTCTGTCCCATTAAACCGCAATCCTGACTGAGATCCTGAACTTTGTTCTAGTAAGCTGAGCGGAAAGAAACTGCCACCATGGGAACAGGAAACATTATAAGAAGCTGAACGTGGTCTGTGGAAAAACGTCTGCATAATACATGATATCTTTGGGTTGGGTACTTAATGTGTGTTTCTTTGTCCTTGCCTCACAATAGGATCTGAATTGAAACAGATGAAACATTAATAAGCAGAAAAGTGAAGAAAATGATATGCACAAATCTAAGGCAGAGCTGGAGGCTGACAGGCTGCTCGGGTGTTAGGTGAGTTATGTGAGGTGCAATGGCCACACCGTCCAGGCCAAAGGGGTCAACTTCTCACAGCAGGCACAGGGGAGAGGATTAGGTCTCTCATACGGACTCAGTTTCTTCTGAGGATTTTAAGTTAACAGTAATCCAGATCAACTGGGTTAGAACTAATGCCATGGACAAGCCAGATGCTGTATTTTACATGCAGCTAATCTGCTTTCACAAACCCCAAACTCCTTTAAAACCAGCAGAAAATTTCCTTGCAGCCTGATCCATCAAAGTGAGTGCTCCACCGAGCAACGTAAAGGAAGAATAAACATGAGAGTACCAGGAAAACAGTTGGTGGGAAAATAACTCTAGCGGCCCTGTGTCATCCTCTACAACTATGGCTTATTCATCCAAATTTGGAAACAAAGGAATAATTACTATATCATTAAAACCACAATCAAAGTACATATATCTCAGCACTGAGGAGTGACTTGTTTCCTCACCCTTCTCTGCAAGATAAGGAAGAAAGAGTGGAAAACTTTTCAAAGCTGTTAAGATGAAGCATTTTCAGGAACTGAGGCTCTTTTGACCAGCCACCTACAGTTACTCCTTTTTTCAGAAGACATCAAGCGGTACAGATATTATTCTATTTGAATTTCTTAATACAGTTGCAGCATTTAAGGCGACACAAAATCCCTTTCAGTAGCCTGTCAGTTCCTGAACGACTGTTGGGGAACACTTTACAGAAGACGGAGGGGTTTTGGCAAGCAGCAGGGAAAAGAGCATGAGAGGTGTTGCAGGAAACTTAATGGTCCATCATAAACATTTCCCCAGTCAACACAGTTTCAGTATTTCGAACAAACCATCTATTGAGTCAGGGGCTGACGGATACATGAAAAATACCTCTGCATGCAAAATATCGCACAAAGTATGTCATACATTAAAAGAGAGAAAAAAAATACAAGGTAAAGCTCTCGTTCCCTGATGTTCATCTGGTAAGCAGAGTGCAGGCTCCCAGCTGATACCTCACAAGTGCCTGTTCTGGGTTTGCCATGGACACTTTTGTCTTTTATTTATTTTTATGGCAGTGTACTGTGCTTTGTCCCTCTCCATAAACACCTCTCCTGGAATTTCTCTGTGCTGTTCTAGAGAAGAAGAAAGACTGTGGCAGATCAGAGAACACAGAGCTGGGGCTTAATCCAACTGAGGACTTGGAGATTTAGGGCCATGGCTTGAAAATGAAAGGCAGGGGAATAAATTGAGAATTAGCTCGATGTTACCGTGGCATTGACTTCAGAGCCAATTGCCAGCCTTTCAGAAAGCACAGCTTTTGGTAAGTGGATATGTGGTACAGAGAGAGTAAGAGAAAAGGAGCACCATTGGGACAGAAGCGCAGAGTACAGAGAAGTACAGCTCCTCTCAAGGGACAAGGAAAGGCTTTCTTCCACAAGAAGCTGCTTTTGAGCAATTCAAGCAGACAAGCAGGGGACGTGTCTCTGTACCTTGCGATATCCTTAGCAATCTGCTCGTTGAGACAGTTGATGAAGGCAATGGAGTGGGTCCCGGAGACGTAGCTGCCGGTGACGGCAGAGTGCAGCTGAAGAGCGAGACTCCTCAGCACCGGGTACATCAGCAAAGACAGAGTCACCACCTAAAATGCAATATAGAGGAGTGATGATGTTAGGTTAAATACTGCATTTTGTAAAACTAAGCATTTACACTACCTGCGGCTCAAGGGAAGTCTCCAACCTTCTTTCTTTCTTTCAACATTACAGTAACTCTAGTTGTAATTGCGGTGAAAACAAGCTCGTAGGGAGATTGAGTCCCCTCCAGTGTGGCTGATCTAGTGCTGTGCCAAGTGACGGGGCAGGAAAGGGTCAGCTTTGGAGGCTGTATCAGCTCAGAGGTGCCCCGACCTCTGCTGTAGGAGGTCAAAGCCCAGACTGATGGGGGTTACAGACCCCCCCGCACAGCCTCAGCAGCCAAGGCTGGTTTTCCAAACAAGAACAAGGAGGTAAATCACTGGCTGCCTCTGTTAAAATACATTTCAGTTGTAAAAAGGGGCGAGAAGGGAACTGCCAGGCACGGCTCCTGCATCAAGCATTTCTTCTTTCCAGCCGAGGGCACATCATGCCGCAACCTCTCGTGTGTCCAGAGAAAGGCATGTCCATTCCTCTGGGAAACGATGGGGAAGGACCCCCCATCTCCCCAGGATGTGGGAAGCAGGAGAGCAGTAGGTTGGGTAGGGGAAGTGATCTGTCTGTGGGAAACAGATTTGGGCAAGAACCTGATGGAAGAGCAGAGCTCCGAGAAGCTTGGGTTAATACAGTCCACACACGTCCATATGGCACACCAGGACCCGGAGAGCTTTCGTCCTGCCCTGCCAGCCTGGGGCAATTCTTCTCTTCTGCTGACAGATGTTTTGCAGCTCCCCCAGGCTATGATACAGACTCGCACAGCAGGCAAGGAGGGGATAAGACTGAAATGATGGGTTTAAGTTCATTTCATCTTAATTATCTGATACTAATAGGCCAGTGATATTGGATCCTTTTGGGCACAGAAATCCTAAGGGGCACAGCCCAGGTCTGCAGGGCTGTCTCTGTTCTGCCGGGCTGCAGAAAACACTAACGCTCTCTGCGTGGGCTGGCAGAGCAGCGGCAACAAGTTGGTTTTGCTGTACATTCGATGCTATTCCTGGCAAGACCCTTAGCTGCTCTTTGTACTCACGTGCCACAAACACAGCCACATAAAAATACATAATTATCTGAGCGGGGACATTGCTGGAATAGTGAGGTTAATTTGGTGTGCTGAGTAACAGGGCTGGTGCCCGTACCCAGGGCTGCAGTGCTCACTCTCTCGGCACAGCTGCTCGTCCCTTTGTCTTTTGTCTTCTTTTAGAAATAAACAGCATCTGGCGCTTATTCAACTACAGTGATAAAAAAAATGCTTATAAGACTAAGAATATATTCCTTTTCTTCCTTATTTCCATCATCCTTTATGTTCTGAAACCCCTCCCATTACAGGGCCAATGTCAGTGTTGTGTTTTTTTTTTTTTAAAGAAAGATTGAATTAAAAATTCTTGTAACCACAAAGACAGCAGCTCCTTTCTGTTTGGAAAACAACTGCTGTGCTATATTGGTTGTCTCCTCTTTCCCTACACATTTGAGGAATGTTATCACCAGGTTTCTCAAAATAATTTTTAGAGCTTCTTTTGTGCTCTTTCTTCCAATAAGCTATTTAACAAATATTATGCAAGAAATCCCAGAAGCTACTCAGATCGTTACAAGCCAAACAGAGATATGCTGGTGTATCTATTTTTTGAGATTAGAATGTAATCATGCTCCCTGCTCAGGAGAAAAAAAAATCCAACCTGTTCAGCACATCAATCGTTAATCTTCTTTGAAGATGTATATGCATGTGATGAGGAAATCCCCATGAGCATTTGTGATTGAATACTAGCACAAGAACAACCACTCCCTTGTTTTTTTGGAGTTCTCCCCCTCCCTTTTTTTCAAAAAAAAGAAATATAAAAGCCCCCCCCCCCTTTTTTTTTTTTTTCAGAATAATTGT
>JAOQGH010000007.1:3365941-3379394 GCA_025769975.1 Gallinago jamesoni | reverse complement strand
TACACCCCCCCCATTTTTTTCAAAAAAAATAAAGATAAACGCCCCCCCCCCCCCTTTTTTTTTTTTCAGAATAATTGTATTTGCCAAATGAAGGACTGAAACTTCAGGACGCCTACCTGATAAAACAGAATAAACTCATGACTGGCAAAATGTTAAAGTGAACAAAATTTAAAAATTTGCTGTGAGATTTTAAGTATTTCACTGAAAAGCACTGATCAGCAAAATGCTAGCAGAGTTTAGAGAGAGACTAAGATTTCTGCAAGACTTGTTTTGTCTTTGGTGAACTAAAAACAGCTTTAGGGTTTAAAATTACCACGTTAGAACTTTTTGCCTGGTTTGGATGAGATTCTAAACAAAAAAAAAAAAAAAATCAAAACAACCACCCCAAACACAACTCGTGGCAATTTTGAGTCAGCCGTGTGCTTCCTCAGCACAAGTGGAAAAAATACTCCTAAGAAATCTGCTTCGCTCTGCAGAGACAGAGAATACATTCCTCCTGCAGGATCTTTTTCTTCCTTTTTCTTTTATTTTGCAGATATTCCCTTATGAAGGAATAGACAGAGCTTGCCTGGGTTGGCATCCACCACCCTTCCTAGTGGGTCACCCGTGTCCCCCCAGCCCTGGTCGCGACGGAGGGCTCCCACTTACCAGCAGCAAGGTGCCCCGGCTGGGCCGGGGGCAGCCCTGGCCAGCGGGCAGCAGCGGGCAACGCTGGCTCAGCCACTCCATCTCCTCATCCCCTCCGTCCCTCCACCTGCTCTGCCCAAGCTGGGAAGGCTGCCGGGGAAGGCTGCCTTGCGACGAGCTCTAACTCCTCCTCCTCTTCCTCCCTGGCTGCCTGCAGGCTGGTGTCCGGCTGCCTCCCCTAGCCAGGGCTGAGCACTGGCCCGTGGGCCACCACGGCATCCCCACGGCACTCATGCTGATGGCAAAAGAAAAGCGAAAATTTTATCAAGAAATTTTGGTCGGGACGTCACAGAAAAATACCTGACCTTGAATAGGATGGAACAAATCAACATTCTTTGGCAGACTTAGACTCACAATAACAAAATACATAACTTCTGAATCAAAGTCAAGCCAAAAGAACATCCCAAACTAATCTGGGGTAATTATAAATTAATTTACTGTGCGTGTTAAAACACACACCCCTTTGTGACTAATGAACATGCTAATCAGGTAACCTCCCTACATGTTTTAAACATGAGCTTACATGCATATGTATAGTTAGGAGCAGCGAATGAATCATTATTAACCAATCAGCTGTATTTTCTCGTTATAAATAATGGGGGTCTGGAAACGCATGCTGTGCTGGCTGTTGTTCAATGACCAGCATCTGATTCTGGTGAATTGAAATAAATACCTTGACTCAGGGTGTTGGCTGGCCTTTGCACAGTGGATAAAGAACCCAAATTTAGGGACATCATTGCTGATGCCATATGACACTTTTGCTTTTATTTACCCATCCATACATAGTTCTCAGACTTAATATTGTTGGGGCTCTGATTGGAAACTCTTATGAAGCTGTTAAGTCCTGCTGTGGTGTTTGGGCCTAAAAATGATCCTGTAAGGAATCCAGTGCAGAGGAACACAGCTCCATTCTGTCCCATGCTGTAAGTTTATTACATTACTGTTAGTTCTCATATGCTGTTAGGAAAATATAGAATCATACAATTGTTTAGAGTTTAAAAAGACCTTTGAGACTATTAAGTCCACCCATTAACCTAGCACTGCCACATTCACCGCTAAATCATGTTGTCCCTGAGCACATTTGGCTCTAGAGGGGCCTGTTCTCCAGACCCTGCGGAGCTAGGTCGCTCAGGGTGCACATCTGGACGGTGGCTGGCCCTCCCAGCTGAGGCAGTTTCCATTTTCACCTCCACACGAACCCAATTTTCCCGCATCTGCCCCCAGACGCGTTGCACCGCTCAGACCCTTCGACCACCGCTCAGCCGGCCCAGCCCTCCCCCTCGCCCCGTTTATCCAATCGAAGCGCCAGGTGGACAGAGAGTTCCGCCCATCTGGAGATATGATTGGAGAGACGGGGCGAGGGGCGGTGCGCCGCCGCCATTTTGTTTACGGCGGGACGGACGCGAAAGGGGCCCTTGGCGACGGCGCGGTGGTTGCTAGGGGCAGTGCGCGCTCTCGCGATACTTTCTGGAAGGCGCCAAGATGGCGGAGGCGGTGGTGGAGTTGCTGGAGAGGGCGGCCAGGCGGGAGGCGCCGCTGGAGGAGCTGCGGGCCCTGCGACTCGCCGTGCAGGCCGTGCCGCCCGCAGCCCTCCGCGCCCACCTCAGTGACGACCACCTGGGAGCGCTCTTCGCCCTCCTCAGCATCAATGACCGGTGAGTGGCGGCCCGGCCGCCTCCCTTCTCCCTTTCCTCTGGAGCATAGTGGCTCTTGTTGCTAGCCCGTCTCCTTCCCTGCCCTTCTTCAGGGCGGAGGCTGGTGGAGCTGAGGATCTGGGAGCACCCGGTGGTGTCTCCCTCCTGAAAGGCTTGCGTTTGTCTCTGTCCCGCCCAGGGAGCAGGTGGCTGCCTGTGTTTCTATCCTGGAGAGGCTCCTGCAGGCCCTGGACCCGGTCTATGTGATCCAGAACCTCAGAGAAGAGCTTCAGAAAGGGTTTTTCCACCCCGATGACTCCGTGAAAATCCTCACCATATCTCAGGTACGGGGTTTTGCTCCAGAAGGGGACAGAGCTGTGTCTTGAGCTAGACTGGGTTAGTCATAACCTGTTACTGTTGTTTCACGTCCTAATTTGTTTCAAAAGCACTACATTAAGTGCTATCTGCAGGAATTGTGTCCTTACGTGCTCATGCAGTTTTGGATAAATGCTGTGCAGTCTGTCGGCATATAATGCTTTATGACGTGTCTGTTAAACATGATGTATAAAACTATGTCTTGACAGAAGTAACTTGGAAATTAATCTTCTGATGTGTTCTGGATAAAGCTTTCTAAGCCACCACTGACAGCAGCTGCCATAAGGGTCAAGTGCAGCAACATCTTGATATGCAGGATACTTTGAACAATATTGTGGAAACATTGAAGAGGAATAGGCTGTAGAAACTTGACACTTGTTGCATTAATTTAAAAGAATAGACTTGTCAAACAGTATAGTTTTGAATGGACTTCTGGAGACTTGAGGTCCAGCCCCCAGCTAAAAGTAGGGCCATCTTGTGGCAGGCTGCTCACGGTATTGTCCCCTTGAATTTTGAGCATCTGCAAAAATGGTGATTCTGTCCATCTGGGTAGCTCTTCCAGTGCCTGAATGTTCTTACAGTAGAAAAACTTTGTTTTAATATTACTTTCTATAATTATCTAATTATGTCTTTAGGTTGGGAGGATTGTTGAAAATTCAGAGGGTGTTACAGAAATTCTCAACAGTCCCGAACTATTACGGCAGATAATAAATTGCATTGGTGGAGAGAAGATAGCAGTGGCTAAAGAGGTAAGCGTTGCTTTCTTTTTTAGTTCTTCTACAAGATGACGTAGACGCTACACAAAACACCTTTTCTTCTGTGTCTGTGATGACAGCCTCTGGTCTTCTTTGCTCTTCTTTTTTCCTCGAAGAAACAGCTTATGTTGCTTGAAAGTAATTATAAGGGCGTAAACACCCTAAGCGCAGTAGTTAGATGTAATTAAAGAAATTTACTTGGAACTGTTCTCTTCCAGTAGCTGTTGTTGTCAAAGTGAACTTGAAGATCTGAATTTAATGCCAGAGACTTGGATCACAGTAACCATAACTAGCTCTTGTTCAACGATGTGCTAATTCTCATTGAAAAGTTACTTGCAATTACAATTTTAGATGTGTAACATGATTTCATATGTTAGTAAAGATCAGTGAAGCTAAGAAAGATTGTCTTGGATTTTCTTCTTTGTGTTCTTCTTATAATACGTTGATGTTTTTGTTTCCAGGCCATCAAATCTCTCTCAAGAATAGCACAGACGCAAGATGGCTTAGAGGCCTTATTCGTGAGCAATTTGTTGAGTGACTTGAAAAATGTCATGGCAACAAATGATATTGTTCGATACAGAGTATATGAGGTAGGAATGCCATCAATGTGAGCGCTTGAATGACATGATACTGCATTTCTCTTGGACTGGAGTTCTGAATTCCAATCTGGATTTTATGGCTTTGGTTTTTTGTATTATTACTCTCATTCATCACTGCTTTGCAAACTTCCCTTCCTGTCTGTGTTTTGTCTAGACAAGAAAGGAGTAGGAAGAGTACAGCAGTGATGATCCTCTAAAGAAAAGATGGCAGTGAATAGAAATCAAATGCATGTGCTCTAAACTTGGAACTTCTTAAGAACTTGTTTCAAGCAAACATTCAGGTTAATTATGAAAACTTCACAAAAGTCTGTATTTAATCTATATTAGGGTTAGTCAGTGTTAGAAGATGTATTTGGCTGCTACAGTGAATTGTTAACGTTATAATGTTTTTATAAACCATCCTTTTTCCTTTTTTGTGTGCTTTTATTTAGTTAATTGTTGAGATTTCTTCGGTGTCAGCAGAATCGCTAAATTACTGTGCAAACAGTGGGTTAATATCAGAGCTAATTGGAGAGCTGACTGGAGACGATGTGCTGGTCAGGTATGTTGGTAGTGAGTTTGCCAAGGAGATTTTCCCCCCCATTGTTAAAACTCTGATGTTCGGTCTTAAAATAGCAGTCTTTGAACACGTTTGTGTTTGTTTCTCATCAAACCCTTTTCAGGAAAACACTTTATCTGCCTCTTCTTAAACAGCCTGGGGTTTAAAATACTGTATACTGAAATGTGAGAACCAGGATGAAGTTTCCCCAGTATGCTGTGAGAATTGTAACGCTGGGCTGAAATATAAACACTTTAGAATTCTTTCCAAATCTACACCTAAAGTAAGATAGTGGAGTGAGCTTGGAGGGGTGTTGTTGGGGTAGTTTGGTGTTTGGCTTTGGTTTTTTTCTTGTTTCGTTAGTTTTTGTCCTAAGGGTAAAAAACCTGTTTTTTCTTAATCACTGAGTACTTTAAAAAAAAAAAAAAAAAAAAAAAAAGCCCCCCCATCTGAAATAGGCTAAAATAGTTTCTTGTCTGTTACAGAGCTACGTGCATCGACATGGTGACCTCCCTAGCCCATACTCCACACGGACGTCAGTATCTTGCTCAACAAGGAGTTATTGATAAAATTTCGAACATCATCGTTGGTGCAGAGTCTGATCCTTTCTCAGGCTTCTATTTACCAGGTTACATCATGCATTTCTTCTTTTTAGTGTTTGCTTTTATTAATGGGTTAAATTGAGAGAACTGTTAAGCCTGTGTTTTGAAAGCTCGTGAATTTTTGAGTATTAGATTGTGGATGTACACAAAAGATGCTGAAGGACAGTCTAATACATGAATAATATTACTAATTAGCAGTGGTAGTACAGGTAAAATCTGCAGGGACAGTACTATAGGTTTGAAGTTTGTGCTATTGTAGTCTCCTAGTGTTTTTTTTTTTTTTTCTGAAGTCAAGAAGACAGCTGTTACTTCATCCAATAAGTAGTTCCAAAATACTGACTGGTTCCTTAGTTCTGATGCCTTTCACAAACAGCATTCAGATTTAATAGCACTAGTTTAGCAGTGAAACAATCTTATGTTAATGTATGTTTAATTTTGACATTGATGAAGTTACTGTTGCTACACTCTGAATGCTTTGTTTTTGTCTTGTTCTTTCAGGATTTGTTAAATTTTTTGGAAATCTGGCTATTGTAGACAGTCCACAGCAGATCTGTGAACGATACCCTGTCTTTATGGAAAAAGTCTTTGAAATGGCAGAAAGTCACGATCCAACCATGATTGGGGTGGCTGTGGACACGCTGGGAATCCTGGGATCAAACGTGGAAGGCAAACAGGTTTTACAGAAAACTAGTTAGTATCTTTTTTTTCTTTTCTTCAATAAAATTTTCTCAGTATGGCATAATATACATTATTGAGTGAATTGGTTTGTATGATAGAGAAGGGAATTGAGAAATATATTTATTTATCTAGTAATCAAGGGTGTCTGAATAGCTGTTTTATAGCAGATAAGGTGGTTTTTAACTGTCTTGCCAGGCATGGCGGTGTGAAATGCCTGGCAGGTAGAATTCTGGAATTGCAAACATGATTCTATTTATTCTTTTCTAGTGAGCCGCGTCATGCGAATCGTCAGTAGTTGTGTTACTGTAGATTCCTCTGTTTCTGCTGAGGCCACGACTTTCTTACCAGCATTAGAAAAACATGAACTATCATGTAACAATGCTTTCTGTAACAACTGCATTGTTTCTTGTAACATAAAACTGTTCAGAGGATTCAAAGCACAGGTGCCAGGCTTCTTGCTGCTAATCCAAACTTTGGGGGTTTTAAGTGAAAAATCTGTATTAGCAGATAACTAGCGGAGTGTTTTAGAATGGGATTGAAGATTTCTAATTGCAATTGTACTAGAGTTCGCATTTCCCAAGATAACTCAATTATCTGTGACATATAACTTCCTGTTTGGAAAGGTTTGGATAGTCTGGAGAATTAATGTAAAAGCTTTGGTTTTGTCTATTTTAGATCCATATGAAGCCAAGAGAATTTTACACTGATTTTTCTTATAGTAGATAGAGAAGTTGCCTTTCTCAAGTTTAATGTACACCACTTTAAACCAGTTAATGTAGCATAATGTAAGTGGTGGGTAACTGTACTCCCGTAGAGGTCTGTCTCAATTAATTAAAACCAATTTGTTTTTATTTTCAAAGGAACTAGATTTCAAAATTTGTTAAACAAAATAGGGCACCAGGCCAAGAATGCCCCTACGGAGTTACGACTTCGGTGTTTGGATGCAATTTCATCTCTTCTTTACTTGCCTGTAAGTTTTTGTGATTTGGTTTGTTGTCTGTCTTTTTTTTTTTTTTTTAATCTACAAGAATTAAATTACTGTGTGAAGACCTCTTGCAGCATCTAGCTAGGTAGAAGTGGTAGCTTTCTAGGATTCTGAGTCACTAACTTTACTATTTTGAAATTCCCTGGTTTATTTGTTTGCTTAAAGTTTGAGTTTGTTTGTAAGAAGCCAGGTGTTCTGAAATCTGTTTATAAATCATGAAACCTGGATCTCATTGACAAGGGAATGAGAGGAAACAGCTTGATATTCTTGTCCTTTAAAGAGCTGGTGGGAAACTGCTGTAGTCCCTGTGTTCGTTCTTTAGATCTGGTTTTAATAGTGTAGCTCTAAATGAGCGAGTGAGCCATTTCCATTTGTCTTCAAGATTGCACTCCAGCACAGCACTTATCTCATGTGTCAAAATCAATTTATTTAAATCTGTCCTCCAAGCTAAATGAAATATAGGTGTCCATTTTTTCATTCATGAAAATAAGTTGACAACTTAAACTGTCAGTTTAATCTCCTGGTGGTTTGTTTAAAATAACTTCCTTCACATACACTCAAAACTTGAAAGCTTTCCGTGATCCTAATCAAACTCTTCTATTTTCTGCACATTTCTCTGACGTGTCTAGCCAGAGCAGCAGACAGAGGACCTTTTAAGAATGACTGAATCATGGTTCACATCCTTGTCCAGCCAGCCCTTGGAGCTCTTCAGGAGCATCAGCACCCAGCCGTTCCCTGATCTCCACTGTGGGGCTCTGCGGGTGTTCACTGTAAGTGCTCTTTGTTTTTAAAGATCCGGTAGTGAATTGTATTGCCATTTAGTCTCAGATTTGTAAGTGTACACCACATACTTGAAGTCCTGAAGTAGTTCAGAAATAAGGTCTTTTTCATTGTGCCCCACTTGCATTCACTGGTTAAATAACACAGCAGGCACGTCAAGTCTGTAATACTTGCTTTTTTTTTTTTCCTCTCCAATTTATAAGAAAACATCAGCTCTGCTTAGGGTGCTGTTTCGATATCAGAAGCATTGCTGTGATAACTCACTTAAACTTTAAAGATAATCACTGAGCTGTACTTGTTTTCCAGTGTTAAACCCTGCCACTTGATTTGAGTGGGGGTTGTGTAACTACTGAGTAGAATGAATATCCCATTTCATTTTTTCTATTCCTTGGCTTTTTGCAAAACTCTGTAACTGTTTTGGTTTTTTTTTGGTCTTTAAAATGAAGTGTTTCCCTCTCTCCCCTCTTCTGTCTTCGTGTTTAGGCTATTGCAAATCAACCGTGGGCCCAGAAGTTGATGCTTGACACTCCAGGTTTTGTGGAGTACGTTGTGGACAGATCTGTGGAGCCTGACAAAGCTTCAAAGGATGCCAAATACGAACTGGTTAAGGCCCTTGTAAACTCTAAAACAATCGCGGAAATCTTTGGAAACCAGTATTACTTGAGGCTTAGGGCTTACTTGCGTGAAGGCCCTTATTATGTGAAGGCAGTTTCTACTACAGCTGTGGAAGGAGCAGAGTGATTCATTGGTGTCTTGGTTCCCCTTCTTGCAAACCATGTTACTGAAATAGGTGTTAAGATTTAAGGTGTAACGACTCTCCCTGCTGGAGTCTCTTGAGATTGTCTCTTTAAAGGAAGGTGAAGCACTCTGGCTCTGTTTGAAATGAGGGTGATGAGAGCAAATCAAAACCTATAGGGCACAGCATAATCTCCCCTAGAATGTCATGGCAGAAGTTCTGTGTGTGGTGAGACAAGTCATGAAAGTAAGCACTTTGTCAGTTGCTGCCTGTCTTATATTTTGCAGAGATTAATCAGTGTTTCGTTTAACTGTTCTTGGTTTTGGAATTCCTGTGGTATTTTCCTCAGTAGATCACAGTTCAATTAAAAAAAAAAAACCAAACCAAAACAAATACCACAACACCTTGAGGTTTGTAACCTCAGATGCTGCCATAGTTTCTCTTTTTTTCTTTTTTTCTTTTTTTATTTGCCAAACTTGGCACTTGCATGGAATGTGCTCTTTTAGCCTGTCATACTCTGCCAGAAACCCTGTTGATAAGAATGAGGTAGTAACGTTCTGCCCACACGAGGGAGTAAGAACTGGGTTCTCTTCTATTTTCAACTAGCCGGATGTAGATCTTGCTTGAATAAATAGCCCTAAATATTGTTTACATTTTATGCTAAGGATGAAAATAAGCTTTTAGCCCTTTTTAAAACAAAGAAATGCAGGCTCTCGTGTATAAAACCAAATTGGGAGCTCTGTCTCCCTTGTTGACTGCGACTTTGCTCAGTTTGCTTCCTCAAAAGAAGCATGAGCTACAGCACTACGAGTCTACTTCGGAACCAAATCTTAAATTGTTTACACTATATTTTAAGAATTTTTTTAAATTTTAAGTGTTATTTAAAACATGTGTGATTTTTAGTTGCTGGAGTTAGAATAAAAGAGGCAAGAACATAAAGCTTTCATGTTTAAGGGCAGGAGCTAAAGTAGGAGTATGGAATGTGGTACCTTCCAGAGTTGTAATCTTCTTTGAAGATGCTCAGCATCCCAGCGGGCGAGGTGCCAGACCAGCTGGGCACTCAAGTGACACGGGTTGTGTCTGTCCATAAACACAATTACAATGTACTTTATATGAAAAGTGTGTACTATTTCTGTTGAGAGTGTAAGAAACAAATCTGAGCTGGAGGGTGGTGGGGGGGAGCGGGGAGCATAATAAAACAATGAATTACTACTTCTAGGCTTATTTTAGTAGTGTGTCAAGTCAGAAATACCTCTATGGAAGGTACTGGCCCTGTGTCCCCCCCTCCACCAAGGGAGTGGGGTGATCTGGTGGTGCAGTAACTCTCCTCTCCTCGCATCGGGCTGCGGCAGAGGTGATGGTGTTGCTGAAAATTGCTGGTTGGGAGTCAAAGTGGGTTCAGAGGAGCTGGGTAGGTGGGAAGATCCCTTGGTGTTTAATGACCTGTCTTGAGTGCAGGTGATCTGCCTCGCTGCTTATGAGCTGATGTGTACTAAAGGTGTCGTCCAACATTATCCTGCTGCTGACGCTTTCGTCCTAGATGTGTATAATAAACACCTGCGAGTGAGAGAGGCGGTGCACGGTGTCTCATTTGTGAAGGGAGAGGGCACGGAAGTTTTGGGAATCCCGCATCCAGAAAAAACCATGAAAGTGCTAAAAAGGAAATGGAAGAGTATAGAAGCCCTTAGTTTGCACTCATACTGGACAGTTCAGCTTTGTTGTTTTAGGTGGCTTTGTGGGCTGGTTGCTCTGAGCCATGTACTGAAATCTCAGTCAAAGAAATCAATATAGAAACCTTTTCTGCAATTCATGAGTCTCTTCCATGTGTGTTTTCAGCTGTTGCTTCTAAAGGCCACTCTTTGTGCTGAGTCTTTAGCATCTGCTTTATGTAGTACATTTGCCAAATACAATATTTTAGAACACACAGAGATGCCAAACAAGGGGATTTTTTTAAATATATGCGCATATGTTTTATTTTGATGAGCTTTGAGCTCCATGTTCTGATTGATTGACCAGACGCTTACCCCTTACTACTCACGTGTAGTTCCCTACCCCTCCCCTGCCTTGCTGTCAGGTTCACATGCTGCTGCTGGTGTATCTTATATGGAATGGAGAAATTTAAGCATGTTGTCCCTGTCCTTTCCCCTGTGAAGCAGAAGATAACTGAGGATAGAATGGGAATGGAACAATGGAGAATGAGAGTTGAGGTAAAGTGCTAAACTTTATGAACTTGGTTTAAAAACAAACAAAAACCCAAACAAACTCCCAAACCTCCATATTTGACCCTGGTTCACAAGCAGCATCACGGCACTGTGGATCCCGGTGTGTTTCTGTGGTACTCTGAGTGACAGAAATGCAAGGGCCTGTAACAGGTAAGTTGGGTTTCTTGTCTGGAATCTCCCTGAACTGTTTACTGAAGCTGTTCCTGTGATGGCTCAGTGTCTGTTCCCGCTCCGAGGTGCGCTGTGGCTTCACTGGTTCCATAAATCAGGCCACTCAGAAGTGGCTCCCTTTTCTGGACAGAAAGATTCCCTTGCGTTACAAAATCCTTTGGAAGTAGGTGATGCCTCACTTGGATTAAAAAAAAAAAATAAATATGGAGTTTTTGCATGAGGTAGAGGACTTCAAAAGCGTGGAAAACACTGGATACAGATAAAGTTTATTGGAATACTCTGTTTTTTCTTCTTTTTTTTTTTTTTTTAACTGGGATGCATGCACTCGGAGGTACATCTGTAGCCAGGGCACATCCAGTTCTGCTGCTGTGACACACCGTAGCATTGAGGATTCGTATGCTGTTGAAGAGATTGTTATTACCTAATGTTAACAGGATAAAAAAGCCGGTGAAAGAAAATACAAGCTTTCTCCACAAGAGTTAACATCTTAATCAGCAAAATGCAAAACCTCGTTTTTAAATCTATCAAAGTTAAACTGTTTGAACTTATCAATATAAGTCAAAACCCTGCAGGACACCAGGCCATAGTAAGTCTCCAGTAATGAGCAGTCTTTGCCAGCGCTTGTTTCCTTCCAGTCTTTAAATAACTCGTCCTCTCTCATGTTGGAAGAGGTGAAAATGAATTTATAGCAGCATCGATTGTAGCTGATGTGCTTTTCCCCGGAAAACCGAGAGCTGTGGATGGGAGCGATGCCAGCTCTCTTGGCGCAGATTCCAACGAAGGCATCGGGGGGCACCGAAAGTGGCACCTCCTTTGACGCCACGTAGACCTTGCGGGCGACGTCCTGGGACATGACGAAAGCGCTGCCTTCGCAGTAATCGGGGTAAAACTCTCCGGCGTACCGATGGCTGGGAACGAAGCCGGGGCTTGCGGGGTCTCTGTCGGGCGCTGCTTGATGGACGACCCTCCCCACGTACACGTCCTCTAGCTGCGTTAAGCCGAGCAAGTACCCGGCCAGGCTGGGGACGCCGACAAACACGTCTTCGTCTGCTTTGAGAATATACCTTGCCTGGGGACAGAAAGTCACTGCCCACTCCACGCTCATCACCATCTTCTGGGTCTGCGTCTCGGGAGAATCGATGAAGCTGCCTTCGATGATGTCTCTGTGCTTTTGAGACTCTTCATCGATCTCCAGCTGGGCCGTTACTGACGCCGCCTTTCCTACGGCAAACCGGGTGAGGACGGCGTGACCCCCGGCGTCTGTGGTGTTGCCCCACGTCTGCCTGATCACGTTGCGCCTTGTCCCGTTTTCTGGGCTACTGCAGACAAGAATGAGTAAAAATATCTCTTTATCGGCGCACGGTGCTGTGCTGCTGAGGGTGTAGGAGAGATTGGCCTTCAGAGGATCCACATCCAGCTTCCTGGCCCTCTCCCTGATCTTGAGAGCCTTTGCGTCGGTGTAAGAAAGGGGTAATGACTGCAGGAAGTATTCCTCCAGTAAATCCGCTCCGAAAAGCAGCACGTGGAAAAGCAAGACATTAAAGAGGATGAAGCACCACTGGTGAGTCCGGAGCCTGCAGGGGGTCAGCTGGGGAAAAGAAGACACGGACAGTGAGTTCTGTTGCTGCTAGAACAGAAAGGTTTTCCTTCATTTTGTAGTATACTCATGGAAAACAGTCACGGCTTTTAGATTGTGGTCTTTGTATTGTCAGTGTAAGGCTCTTTTCCTCCTGGGAACTTATCAGCCCTGCTCCTTGTGGCACAGCAAGATCCCAAGCTGAGGAGGACATTACTACACTGTAGTTCAGAAGGCTCCTTTCCCCACGACCATGCGTGGAAATACTGAGGAAAAACTCACTATTAATGTTTTCTGACTGTTTTTGAGCTGTTACTGAAGGCCTGAGATGCTAATGAGGACCTGTAGTGTTAATAGGTGTCCTCTAAGGAGAGCCTTTGGTGCTTGGCCTGACAAAGCTGTAGGAAAGCAGGCAGGGTGAGAAGCCAAAGGGAAAGGCTCGAGCCGGAGCACTTACCTGCATGGCGGTGGGAGTTCTCCCCACAGCAGGGTCTCTGTTAATGCAGGAGGCTGTTCCTCCCCGGCAGAGGCTGGATCTGGGTCTGCAGGATCCCGTTACTGCCCGGTACCCAGCAGCGGTGGCTTCCACCTCACCTGTCTGCGGGAGGAAAGATGATCCTGGGGGAATGATCGTGTTGCAGCCTCATAAAAACACAAAGCAAACAAAACTCCAGCCTTTCCCTTTATTGATTTGGGACACTTGGGTTGCTGAGAAATAAAGAAGTGAAGCAACTGCTAGAGCTCGCTGGTAAAAGGGGTCCGTGGGTACTACTGAGAGGCTGTGCTGGGGCTGGCGGTGGTTTTTTTACAGCTGTGCCCTTTTGGTGTGGTTTCCCCCATCCAGGGCAGTTCACCCCTGTGCTGAGCACTCTGCTTCTCCTGAGATGGAGGGTCGGTGCCTGAATTTGTGGATTTGCCTTGTGTGGGGTCCCTGTGGCTGTGGAGGATGCTCAAAGGTGGTGGGTAGTGCTGGTCCAGGCTGTCTCACAGAATGATATGGGGTTGGAAGGGACCTCTGGAGATCATCTAGTCCAACCACCCTGCCAGAGCAGGTCCATCCAGAGCAGGTTGCACAGGAATGTGTCCAGGTGGGTTTGAATGTCTCCAGAGAAGGA
>JAOQGH010000007.1:3346070-3365841 GCA_025769975.1 Gallinago jamesoni | reverse complement strand
TCTCTCTGGGCAGCCTCTTCCAGGGCTCTGCCACCCTCACAGGAAAGAAGTTCCTCCTTGTGTTTAGATGGAACTTCTTATGTTTGAGTTTGTGCCCGTTCCTTCTTGTCCTGTCCCTGGGCACCACAAGACTGGTCTCCAGCGCACAGGGAGAGGGGTAGGGAGATGTTTTCTCTGTGCTGGGGCTGGAGCTGCAGGAGCTGTGACCCCGCTCTGGGCCAGGCACCTCCCTTGGCTCTTCTGATGGCTCCCGCAGCCAGGGAAGCCCAGGGCATCATTTGGTACCAGGCGTGTTTTCAGTGGGCTCCTGGGAGCAAGGCACGAAGAAGGGGCTGTGCAGGGGGAGTCGATGGTGCTCAGCTGGAGGGCCTGTGGCCAGGAGGCTGGGGATGTTTTGGTCTGTCCCCCCCACCACCTCTTGCCTCTTTTACTGAAGTGGAGGTGTGACCCCTAATGAGCTGTGATGATGCTCCTTTGCTTTCTGGCAGCAGGTTGTTCCGTGGTGTTAAAGGACCGCATGGATTTATGGTTTGGTGGTGGTTGCGTGTCCTGGTGAGGAGCTGTGATGATTGACCCCTGGACACCCCTTTGGCCGTGGCCCTGGCCGTGCCGGATCCTCCCCTGTTAATGTTGGCAGAGCCGTGGGCTGCGCGGGGGCCGAGGGGGCCGGGAGCCGCGGGGGCCTGGAAGTGCTGGAAGGGGCAGTGCCAAAGACACCACGAACAGGATGGAGGTGTCAGCAGGGGAGAGAGTTGGGTTTGGCAGCGGGTCCAACGAGCCGAGGGGCCTGTGGAGCACTGAGGGGGGGGGCAGAAGGGCTTTGCAGGTCCTCACCAGCCCCTTGGGCAGTGCAGGGGGGGCGGATGATGGCAGTGATGCTGTTTGATGCGCAAATTGTGGCGGAAGGTGCCAGCCTTCATCAGCATGAACACGGGAACCCCAGTCTCCCTGTGAGAGCAGAGAGATAGTAATTTAAATTTTTTTTTTTTTTTTAAATTTTGAAAAGATTTCTCACAGGTAAAGGTACACTTCTGTCCCTGCATCCTTGGGTGAGAGGGTGCAAGGAAAAGGCAGTGTTGCTGTAGCTTTGTGCCTTCCCAGGGTGAGATGCTCTGGCCATTGCGATCCTCACTGGAGCATCTTCTGGGGACCCCGTATCACCCAAACATCCCAGGGAGAGGAAGAAGAGCTTTGATTTCTGACCAAGGGCAAAACCAGCGTGCCTGCCCCCGGCTCTGCAGCACTGGGGGGAGGTCTTTGCCACGTGTGTTGGGAAATCTGCATTGATGGAGGGAGTAGCTGGAATTACAGAAGAAACCAGGTCCCCAAAATGTGGTCACAGCTCAGAAGTGCATCGTGCCCCTCTGAAAGATGGTGCAAACACACACAGCGTGTGTCCCAATGCAGAACCTCAGCTTGAGGCTTTCTGAAAAGGGGGAAAACTCCTTTCACAGAGCTTGTGTGTCAGCTGGGCTCCAGCTTCGTCTGGACCGACCTCACGATCCTTGCAGAAGTCGTGCTTTGAAGCTTGGCAAGCTGTCAGCATGGGAAATGTCAGTTAAATGTGTTCTCCGAAATAAAAAGCTAATACGGGCATATTTTTCATGTATAATAATATAGCACTATAGCCCTAGATATCCAATCTGGGAAAAAAATTCCTCCTTTGAAGATGCTCCGTCTCCAGCTAAACCATTTAATAAGCAAATAAATACCAGCATTTGGAACCACTTCCATTAAAAATATTGTCTTTCCCAATTGTGCGTTTTTAGAATAATAATAAAACCCACATGTGCATCATCCCTGGTGCAATTAGGCACAGCGTGGTGCTTCCAGCACCTCTGAAGTCATTTCTCCAGCACGGCTTTGTGGTGGCAGCAGGAACTTCAAACAGGGGTGGGTTATCACACACATGAGTTGAACACTAGGCAGCCGCAGCCCTTGGAGGCAGGGTTTTGTTGATCTGAAGAGCCTGACTGAGTCCCGTGAGGGAAAGCCAAGGAGGAACAGCCATGAAATGCCTGCTGAAGGGTGAAATACCTGATGTGCAGTGCCACAAACCCTCTCGGCTCGGGGCAGTTTGCCCGAGGGTGATCCCTCTGTCGCCTTTGAAACCCAGGCTCCAGGCAAATGTGGCACACGCCACTTACGTATGACCTTATCTTGCTTTTCAGATGGGTAAAGTCAAACACATTTAGCAAAAACCTCACTCCCAGAGCGATCCAAGAATTTCCAGAAGGATGAATCTGGGATCCCTGGAGTGACTGAAGTCGGGTCGGTCTGGGGAAAGGAGTGCTGTTCCTACAGCTTCACTTAAACCCTGAAACATCTTATGGGTGTGAATTAGGGAACTAACCAGGAAAGCAGGTTTTCCTGAGCTATAGGGCTATAATTTGCTTTAGCTAAGATGTTTCCACATTTTCCTTAAAATTTTCCAAGCAAACCTCGTAACTGGAGCAGGGATGTACCAATAATACTCAAGTAGACAACATGACCTACCATGTGAATGCCGAGTGTTTAGACTGAAGGATGCTTGGGCTTGATTTTTCAGAGGGGACAGGGCCCTGAACTCCTGTGATACCCAAAGATAAAAGCAGAGCTGCGTGGGGGGCGGTGGGAGATGCTGTTGGGCAGGACGAGCCCAGGGCCGATGCTGTGGGGCGGGCAGCCGTGGTGCAGTGTGCTGCAGGGGAGCAGCCATACCCAACAGCTCCTTAAAATGTCTCTTAAAGCCTCCTGGCTTCCCTCCCGATGCTGAGAACATTTGGAAGGGGGGAGCAGAGCCCGGCTTGTTTCAGTTCTGCTCGACTCCGCTTCCTGAAAATGCGAAGGCTTTGGATGACGCACCGTTCTCGGGCGACGGTGCGGGCGGATGGGGATTATTGGAGAAAACCACCAAAAATTGGTTCCTCTGATATAGCAGCCCGAGTTCTGCCTGCCCCGGGTGTCCGTGAGGTCGCTCTGTGCCACGCACTGTCCGTCCCTGCAGGGTGGACACCCCTCTCCATCCCCACCACAGTCCCCCCTCTCCCAGGCTCTTCCCAAAAGCCGGGTTGATTCCCGCAGGCGGGATGTCAGACCTTCTCTCAACTCCTGCTCCAGAGGATCCCGTTTGTGTTGCCCACCTGTAGGCAGGTGATTTTCCTCGCACAACAGCCCCTTTCCTGCGGAATTCCCTGTGCCATCGGGCAGCTTGTCTCATTTAAAGGGTCATAGATGACCCCTGCCACAAGGCACCCTCTGCCGACCACAGGGTTCTGCTCCCGGGGACGCTCCCAGGAGCACAAAGCACCTTCCCCATGGTTTGGACCCTGCCCAAAGGGTCCCCTCTATTTCCAACCTGCCTTTTGCCGTGTTTCACCAGCACACGCACACCCACTAGTGCGAGGGGCTGGGAAGGGACTCGCCTGGTTTTTAATAACAGCATTGGTTGCAATAAATAATGGAAGAGAATTGTTTAGGTCTTAGTCACCCAATGGCAATGTTTTTGCTTAAAGATATGATTCAGCTTTTGCGGGCGATTCTTCACCTTAAGTTCTCCATGAGGCTGGGGAGAGGATGGAAGAGGAGGCTTTGTAAGAGCGACACAGCGTGCCTTTCCTTTGGGGTTTGATATTTAACATCCCTCTGGGTGTTGCACGGAACTAGAAAACTTAAACCAACAAACTGTGGTGCTGACACCTGGGACAAATAGATCAGCCCCTCCTGGCACACAAACGAGGACGTCTTTTCTTCCTATTTAATGGCTCAGCTGACTAAGTTAAAAACATGGTTTTATAGCCAAGTTTCTAGCATTCATTTTTTTCTTTGCATACATCAGCCTCGGAGTTGCAGAGCTCAATCTTTTTGTATGGGTATGATTGATTATTGCTGCTGGAGTTTAACGACAGCTTTGACAAATAACTACCGCTGTGTTTCTTGCTAAAGACAGCTCAGACCCTCTGTGTGTTCTGCACGGGCTGCGTTCAGCCCCCGAAATATGGAGCTGAACGTGAGCTGGAGGGGGAGAGAGCAGGAGCGTGTGAAAAACGCCGAGTTTTTTCACGAGGGCTCCAGCCCTCGGGCCCAGGGGGTCCCCGTAAGTTTGTTTCCCCGCCAGGATGTCAACCCCACAGAAAAGTTGCCTGTTTTGCAGTCGAGCAGAGGCTTTCCCCTCATTATTAATTCTCCTGGTGTGCCGTGCAGGTTGCCTTGCCTTGCCCTTTCTCTCCCAGAGGGCAGGCTCAGGCTGGATTTGTGCCTGGGAAGTGGAGATGCCACGTGGAACTGGTTGGACACACACAGCACCTGGGGCGTTCGGAGCCTTGAGCCAAGCTCAGCTTTGGTTCCATTCAGTCCACGCTGACGACGTTCTCAAGCTGGAGCGGGCTGAAAAAAAGGTGAAACTGTTGGGAAAGAAGGAATTTGAGCTTCGATGGCGTTCTGTCGAGCGTTGCAGCTGAGGGCAGGGAGGACCAGCTCACCCAGACCCGTGTCCCCCAGATGCCAAATGGTGCCTTTGCTGAGAGCACTGCCCTGCCTTCCCCCCAGGGCTTTGGGGGTCACGGGGCAGGTGTGACAGCCCCAGGCACCCACAGCACCCTGCCCCACACCTGAGGCATCTCTGGGGCCGAGGGGCTCAGCACCTGCAGTATATTGATGATTAAAGATGATGTTGAATCCTGGCAGCTGGGAAGAAAAAGTCTTTATCACAAAATAGTGCTGGCTGTGACCCCAGAGACCTAAAAGATTTTCCAAAGAGAAGTGAAGTTTACTCCTATTGATCTTGGAAGCGTAGGGGCAGAGGGGACGGGCAGCACCTCTGGTCGGTGCTCGGATGAGGAGGTGGAAACAGGAGAGCGAGGAGACCCCCCCAGAATTCCCAAAGCCTCGGGGAGGAGGGAGAACACTCAGCGTGCCTCCGAGCTTTTCCCAAAGCGAAGGAAGAGCTGTTCTGTGTCGCGGGATGTTTTCACGAGGATAAAGAGCAGGATGAAAGCAGAGTGGGTGCAGTGGGAGGAGGCAGGCTGTGCTGGGGCTGGGAGCTGCACTCAGACAGACCCTCGTTAGGAGGAGGGGGTGCAGCTGACTAATGAGCGAGGCGGCACGAGGGGAAGCCATGGGAAAGGAACACCAAGGGAGGGAGACGTGGTGATCTCAGCATCCACAACTGCCTGCACGGAGGTCAGATGGTGGCCAGGGTGGGATGACACCCCCTCTGTGTGCCAGGGAAGGGATGGGAGGACTGGATCAGCCCCTCTGGGCTCCAGCACAACCGGTTACCTGATGGGAGAGTGTGAAACAGTCTTGCCCAGCACCGTGAGGGAGTAGGAATCTGGCATGGACCCTGGGCTGAATGTCCATCTTTCCCACAGGCACCCAGCTCCCAAATACATCCAACCCTCTAGGCTCCTACCTTGAGTTTAGGACAAAATCAGACTGCCTGCTGCCAAAAAAGAACAAACAAGCTCAACCCTGGGGGCCAACACTGCTCCTCCCCCCCCGCCCCCGATAGCCAGTGTCAGGGTATAAATAAGCACCCATCCTCGGGTTGTTCTCTGTTTTACAATACACACTATGCCCTGAGGTACTTTCTGGAGTTAAGTAATAGCAGGGCAAGGATAAAATGACCAACGTGGAAGGAAGGAAAGTATTTTGCTTGTTCTTCTGTTAACTACAGGGTTTAAAGTGGCTCGTTATGGAAGATCCTCTTGTGCTCATTTAGCAGGAGAGGAAGCAAAGGCTGCAAGTCCAACCTGGCTGATCCGTGCCGGAGCTGGGAGTGGGGGCTCTCCTTTCTCAGGCAGGGTCCCAGCAAGTGCCTCAGCATCCTCCCTGCCCCACGGTGGGACCGGGGAGGGACCAGCACATCTCCACGGCTGCTCCATCCCCAGGGTGGAGGGTTGATGGGACCAGGCTGAACTCACTGCTCGAGCTGCAGCATTTGGGTGGGGACGTTCTCTTCTTCTGGCTCTTTCTCTTTCATTTTTCATTTCTCTTTCCTCACCGTCCCCACCCCCACCGTTACTGTTTTAAATAATTCCTCCTCCACGCCTGTGTTATCACCTAGCCTGTGAATCTGTGGCTGTGCCACCCACCCCTCTCCTCCCAGAGCTGCACGTTAACATTTCGCACCCGGTAACGCCGGGCAATTAGTGAATGAAGAATGAACTTTCCTACTTAAAAGCATGATCCGGGCCGGGAAGTATCGCAGGGATGGATGGCACGGGGAGTATTAATTGCTTTTCTCTCGAATGACTCCTAGTGTAGGAGAGTCCATATGGAGAGAGAGGAGGAGGAGGAAGCGATGCTGCGGGAGAAGCGAAGTCTCTGGTCCTGGAGGGAAGTGTAAACCCCAGCGCATCTGAGTGGGCACCTTCCTCTGGGGCTGGGGGCTGCGGCAGCGAAGGGGCACCGTGTGTCGATGTATCACGCAAGGGGGGGGGCTCCCAGGAGCAACCGTGGGGGTGTGCAGAGGGTGGGGGGCAGTAGGGAAACAGGGGCTGCCTGGAGCTGTTGGAGAGAAACCACCACTCTGGAAGCAGTGAGCTCCTGGCCTGGATGGTGTCACCCTCCCCTGGGGTCTGACTAAAGTGGGCTTTGGTGTTTCGGGTGACTGAGCTGGCAGAGGAGCGCGGTGCAAGGGACGGGGACATTCCCTTTGTAACATCCAGGGCTCCCCGGGGGTCTCTGCTCCCCTGCTCAGCCCTGGGACCACACGGAGGTCTCTGCTCCCCAGCGCCTCTGCAACAGCACAGACTCTTGAAGACAAATCAAAAAAGAAATAAAAGAGAGGAGGGTGCCAGAGCTGGGGCAGAACTGCCCCCCCTGGGCTCTGCTGCCCCACGGGCTGCACGGCCACCCCTGCCACGGGGCCAGCTCAGTCTCCCCTGTGGCCTTGGGCCAGCGTGGGCCGTGGGTGCAGAGTGGGAGCCCCCGAGGAAGCTGCTCTGGTTGCAGCAGCTCACATCCAGCCCCCCCGAGGGGGGGGGACACAGCTTTGGGACACTTTGTGCTTGGCCACCCCATTATGGACGGCACCCCCTGACTCCTGGCTAAACTTAACGGGGAGAGAAGGCACCTTGGACTCTCTCCCATTAACCCTTTCCCAGAGGCGGGTGGCTTGTTTCCAGGCTGCCCTCACTGTCCCTGGGGCGGGGACATGC
Organism: Gallinago jamesoni; assembly: GCA_025769975.1. NCBI lineage: Eukaryota > Metazoa > Chordata > Aves > Charadriiformes > Scolopacidae > Gallinago > Gallinago jamesoni. The sequence goes on along the minus strand of JAOQGH010000007.1, from coordinate 3,358,699 downwards.
CCGCAGTGGGGAGGTGTTATTGCAGCAGGGCCCCCCCTGGAAGATCAATGTTCCCCGGCCCGGCCAGCGCAGCACGGCACAGGAATTCCCCAGCAGGCCAGGGCTCGGCTGGCCTCTCCGCTTCCCGCACAACCCCAGGGCGCAGCGGCGCTCAACACAAATATTTACGTCACTGGTAGAAAACAAAATAGAGTAAAATAAAATAATAATAAAAAATTTGGAAGAAAAAGGGGAAAAAAGGAAAATAAGGAAAATGAGGAAAAGGAAAATAAGGAAAGTGAGGAAAAAGAAAAATAAGGAAAATGAGGAAAAAAATAAAGAGGAAAATGAGGAAAAAAATAAAGAGGAAAATGAGGAAAAATAAAAAGGAAAAAAGGAAAATAAGGAAAATAAGGGAAAAATAAAAGGAAAAAGGAAAAAATAAAAAGAAAAGAGGAAAAAAGAAAATAAGGAAAAAGGAAAAAGAGAAAGAAAAAAAGGAAAAGAAGGGAAAAATAAAAAGAAAAAAAGGGAGGGAGGAGAAAAGAATAAATGAGAGAAGTAAAAGGAGAAAAAAGGAAAATACAGGAAAAAAGGAAAAGAAAAAAGGGGGAAAAATGCAAAAAACCACCCCAAACCAGCAAGCCAAGATGCGCCCCCGGGGCGAGGTGCTGGTGGCGGCCCGGGGGGGACGAGGGGTCGCGCCCGGTGCGGTGCCGGGGTGGGCTCTCGGAGGGGTGCCCGCAGCCCGGGCGGGGCGGGGGCCGCGGTGCCGCTGCGGGAGCCGGGGGCGGCGTGTGCGGGAGCGGTCGGCAGGGGGCGCCCTGGTGCAGCGGCGGGGCCGGGCGGGGGCCGGGGGGCTCCGGTGGCGGCGGCAGAGGCGGCGGCTCCCGCCGCTCCGCACCATGGGCCGCCTCGGCGGGCAGCGCCGCAGCCGCGGGGGGCGACCGGAAGAGGCGAGCGGGGCTACCGCCGCGTAGGGCAGGACGTGTCCCCCCCCCCAACCCCTCCCGCTCGCTGCCCCGCAACTTTCCGGTGTACCTGTTGCCGCCCGCACTCCGCCGGGCTTCCCCCCCCGCCGCCCCCGCAGCGGCCGCCTCCTCTCCGGTATGCGGAGCGCCCGGGCGGCCCGCGGGCTGCTGCGGCGGCGGCGGGGCGAGCCGTGATGGGCGAGCGGCAGCGGGACGGTGGCGCTGGCTCTGCCCGCGGCCGGCAGCCCCCGGCCGGCGCCCTCGGCAGCGCGGGGGGCCCATGCTCTGCTCCGCCTCCCCTCGCCGGGCACCCGCGCCGCTTCGCCGATGCCTTTCTCGGGCGAGGAGCGGAGCCTGCAGGGGATCTACAAACCGGCGGGGCCGGCGGAGAGCAGGGCGGCCGGCGGGGCCCCCGTCTGCACCGAGTGCTACACCAACCGCTCCTTCGTCTACGACGATGGCAGCGCCCGCAGGTACCGGGCGGCGGGGCGCGGGGGTCGGTCCGTGGGTGGCTGGGAGGGTCCCCCGGGGCTGCCTTGTGCCGCCGTCGCGGGGAGCCGCGGGGCGGGGGGAGCGCGGAACCCACCGCGCAGAGCAGCCCCTTCCCTCCCGCCGCGACCCTGCGGGGGGAACCGGGCCCGGTGGGGAGGCGGGGGGAATACGCGACCGGTCACCCCGCATTCCCACCGCCCTTCCCGTGCCCCGAGCCTGGAAGAAAGTTTCAGCGACGCTGCCAGGACGGGCTGGGGTCCCCCGCAAACCTCCCTCTGGGCAACGTCGCCTCGGGAGTGGCTCGTTAGCGGCTGCCTGGGTGCGGGACGTGGAGCTCCCCGAGGTGTTCCCGGGGGGAAGGGGCCGGTGCCGCCCCTCTGTCGTGGCTGGAGGCTGTGTGCCGGGCTGTGCGGGTCAGGCGGTGGTTTGGAGGAGCAGGTTTTGGCTGAGCCCTGAGTTCACCCCAAAGGCAGAGGGCTAGAATGCACGCAGGGCAAAAAAAAAAAAATACATTTCTACAGGTGCCGCCCAGCCCCCGCTCCAGCTTTAGGCTGCTTTTATGCCAAAGTGATAACGTTGGGTACGAGGGAGGGGCTGTGGTGTCGAAATGGAGCTGCTCGGAGGGGATCACAGGGACCCAGTGCCACTGTCCTCTCCTGCCCGGGCAGCAGCAGACAGGTCTCACAAAGGGGACGAGTGCTTGTTGCTGAAGTATCCCAGCTTTTCCTGATAACTCCTTTCTGTTATCATTGATCTGATTATATTTACTAGCGTGGGCTCTTCTGACTGTCAGACTCATCAAAAGGCAGCTTAAATGAGCAAATGAAGTGTGTGCATCAATTTGTTCTTGGCAGATGAGGATCGTGGCTGGGTTTGTGCCCTGGGCTGGTCAGCTGGGCTTTTTCATGTTGATATCTGCTCACTAGGGGTTAGGGAGACCATCTCTTGTTCCTAAAATCCATGCCTGGAAAAAGAAGGAACAGTTTATTCAGTGAACCTTTTATCTTTCAGTATGTTACCAGTGACTGGGTAATTGGTAAAATCCTTGAATATTGGTTCCAAGGGTTAAGTCCCTTGTTGTTCCCCCCGCTGTCCTCTTTCTCAGGGACACAGTATCCCATGTGGCCAAGGTGCCGTGGTGCCTCGGGGACCAGGACCACCTAACTCCTGAGAATGCCGTTTGGTGGCCTCGGGCACGCCAGGGTGGCTGCAGAGCCACAGGGCCTACCCCGAGCCCAGGCTCCTCATTTTGCAGCTGTGCTTGGGGTGTTTGCAGAAATTATGTCCTTGAGGAGGTTCTGGAACACGTCTGTGTGCGGGGGGAGGTGGGGGATGAGGCCAAAGACAGCAGCTTGCGGAAGGTTTGGACTCCCAACACGACGGGGAAGTGAGGAGTTGCTCAGCTCGGGCAGCAGTTATTGCTCCTTATTTCTTGCACTGCAGCACTGCTCGGGGGCATTTATCCTCAGCTAATGCACGACAACAAAATCCTTCTCCAAAGGTCTGCCCTTCTGTCTCTTTCAATCTGAATAGAAGGGCTTTGTTTTCTGATTATTATTATACAGCGGAATGTGTTTCTATAACCCCCCCTGGCTCCGGAGGGGTTGAAATGCCATTACTTCCCGTGGCTTGTCTCGCCTGCCTCTGTGCTCAGCCCCTTCCCTGCCCTTCCAGAGCTATTGAACGGGCTGGTTGGACCCCCCAGGACTCGGCAGCTTTGCCTGCAGCCCCCTGTTTCTCCAGCTCGGAGCAGCCTGGGTCTCTGATGTACTTTTTCAGTGCTGTTCAGCTGAAGAAGCAGAATATGATCGTTGTAAACGGGCTAAAGAGAAACGTGCAGGGGGAGGCAGAGCAACTGGCCCCATCTCCCCCATTACCTGATCCCGGGGGTCTAATTTGCTGCTCGTCTGCCCCTTCTGCAGCTTGGACTGGGTGTGTGTGTGTGGGTGTGTGTGTGTGTGTGCCCTTTTGGTGGATGATCACATTTAACAACCTGCTATCACTTGGCCTCTGCCTGGTACAAGAGTTCCTTCCTCTCCTCCCGTGGGTTTTACCTCTCTTCAGCTGAGAGGGTTGTGAAGGCAGCCCCCTGCCCGTGTCTGGGGGGGGGGGTGTTGTGTCTGAGGGGTGCCCATTCCCTTGGGGAGATGAGGGCATGGGAGTCCCATGCAGGCTCCCTGGCTTGTCTCCACTCTGTGCTCCCAGGGATGCACTTGTAGCTGTGGGTGTGACAGCACACGAGCAGACCTGTCACCAGAGGTGTGTGCGAAGGACACGAGAGACAGAGTGTATCTGAGCAGCCAAGGTGTACAACGCTTTCAACGCACCCTCTGCTAAATGGGCAAGGGGACTTCAGCTGGGCTGGCCCCAGTAAACTAAACGGAAGCCTCAATTATCCCCTTAACAAATCTAGAGGTGGCTTAAAAGAAGAAGAAATTCTTCCATCTTCTCAGGTGCCTGAGCACGGAGGCGGGTGTGGAAATGTCTGTGTGTGCTTTCTCCTGGCCCTCTTCGTGAGGGGACAATGGTCCTGAAAGTCCCGTCCAGTCAGGAAGTAAGGGGTTAACCTTAAAGGCACTTGAAAGTATGTTTGGAGAGCAAATACACATTTCTGGCACCCAGAGGGTACAAACAGCCTAAATTTTACTTTTCTACCTCGTGGGAAATCTGGGTAAATGTTTGTCCAGGGAGCTAGTCTGTCATTTACGGGAATAGAGGATTTCCTCCGGCCAGCAGCCCTGCTTCCTCCGCCTTGCCCATGTAAGGGCACTCTGGCAAGCAGCAGTGATGGATGAGTGGCCATATGGAAGGACTCATGCAAAAATATCCTGCCCGAGTAACGGGGCCTGCGGGAGAGGCAGGGACGCGCGAGAGGAGACTTGGATTTTCCATCCGCTGCGTCCTCCCGCTACAATGGCTTGTTTAAGAAGAAAAAGAGGAGAAAGACGGCGGCGTACGCGGTGGTACCGGGAGAAGCTGCTTAGGAAGATGGTGTCTTTGCATTAGACGTACGTGGCTTTTCTCATGTCTGTTTTTAAGGTCTCCCACAGATCTCCCTGCCTGCTAGCCTGCACCGCTGTAGGCTCAGGGCTGCTGTTTATACTCGGAATAAACAGTTGGTGAGGGGGGCCGGGGTGCGGGTATCTTGCCGTGGATTTGGGAGAGGGACGTGGAGAGAAGGTGGGTCCCAGCTGGAGTGGCTGCTCCCGTGCGAGTGCTTGAGGAGCTGAGGTTGGAGGCTGGAGAGCAGCAACCAGAGAGACCTGTGGGCAGGGCTGGCAGGGCAGCCCTGGACATGCTGATGGAGTGCCAGCTAGAGGGGGCTTGGCTTGACAGGGGCTGGGCTGTGGTGGGGTCTGTCTTCTGTCCCACCCGACTGGGCAGCTAGGTTACATTATAGTTTCTGGCCCCAGAAATCACAGCAAGATTTGGAGCGGTGGCAGCAAGGCTGAAAATGCCTACAGGCATCTTCTGTTGCTCTGGTCAAAGCCTCTGAGTCCCAAGATAAGCGTTTGCCTGCTGCCCTCCCTGAACCTGAGATGATCAGTGAGTTCCCAGGGCTGGGGCTATGAGAGAGTTTGGGGAAGTTGACCTGAACCCGTATCTGAAGGATAGGAATATGGAAAAAAAAAAAAAAAAGTAGAAAAAGAAAAAAACATTGCTTAAATTGGATTCTTGCTCAGGGTGAACACTCTCATCCAGACTTGAGTTGACTCTCCCATGGGTTCTCCCGCAACACTTCGGATGTCTCAGATGGAATGTCTCAGCACGAGGATGGTCCCTGCAGCCCAGAGCCTGTTGTTGTCTCTTAAGTTTCCCGTTTTCTGGAAATGAATGGGGAGACGCTTCTTTGGCAGAGCTTATGCTGAACCAGACCCTGTAGCTAATTAATAATCAGTTCCTCCAGGCGAGATTACTAGCTTAGACATTTATCAGCTTCCAAAAAGTCAGCCTTTATGGATTGCAACAACTGTTGCTCTGGCTGCCCGTGAGGATCCTGGCCTCGCTGTTCCAGGAGAAATTGCCATAGGGAGCCATGGAACTAGAGGACCAAAACCCCTGTATTTTCAGAGTGTTTATGTAGCAGAGACCAGCTGTTTTTCTCCGCTGATTAGGAAAGGGCAGAAATCTGAAATCCAGGGCTCGACGGGGCTGTCAGCAGATTGTGCTGCAAAATCTGCCATAGGAGAGCACCCGCCAGCATACGTGGGTCAGTGGGAAGAGGTTTTTGGGACCCCCCCTGCTATTCCCTTTAACGAAGAACCCCTGACACGCTGACTGTCCTCCTTAGAAACTGCCATTGGGTTCTGGCAGGGCTGTGTCACCCTTCGCTGGAGAACAGCAAAGTAGGTCATTGCCTGGGCTCAAGGCTCTTTCTGCTCTGCAAAAATATTTACAGCATCTATTTGAATCCTCCCAATTCCCCATCAGCGACCTCCTCCTGACCTCCACGCCTGGTTCCCAAGTGCTGCCCGCAATTTGTTTTGGAGCTTATTAGCGTTTCTCTTGTGTCCTTGCCAAGCTGTGCTGGAGTGTGGAACATCTCATTCATCCTTCTTATGAATAAAAACAAGCAAAGAGCCATACTAGGTCTGGGCGCAGGTGCCTGTGGCCCGGTGTTTTTTGACAGTGGCTGGTGACGGGGACAGAGGAACCCTTCCCACAGCCTGTCAGATCAGGATCCCGAGCTGGAGGTCGTACGCAGCGGTTGTGCTTTGAAGACAGGGATGGATGCTTCCCCTGGGCTTTACCTGGTTCCTCTCAAAGCCGTTGGTACTTTGTGCCTCCGCAAGAGGATGTGACTTGTCTGATAGAGCTGCTCCGTGAGGAAACACGCTGCTTTTCCTTTGAGCCTGCTGCCCTGTGGCTTCCCCAGGTCCCTACGGCTCCTGTGATGTGCTTGCTCCCTGGTTGTCCGCTCTGATTTCACCTGCCTTTCATCATGTCTCCTTCCAGGCTAAAGACTCCTCCTGGTCTATTTAGTCTCTCCTTGTCCAAACCACTTTATAACCCCGTAGTTATCTCCGTTGCCCCTCTCTGTGCCATGTTGCTTCTGAAGAAGGGAACCAGAAGTGCGTGTGGCTCCACAGTGGGTTTATCTCTAGGAAACAGCCTCTCCTAACATTTTGGGTTTTGACTACCACTGACAGTCAGCTCTTGGCTTTGTGATGTTATCTACTGTGATTTTGTCTCTTTTCTGAGTTGTAATTTGCAGACCTTTGAGTGCCTGTGCAGGAAGGTGATATTTTTTTTTTCCCCTCCCCTTTTGGATTCGTTGGCATTTATCGATGCTAATTTTTACCTGGCGTTTTGTCAGCGGGTGGCTCAGTGCTGCAAGATCCTCCTGCAACTCTTTACACTCTGGTTTAGGTTTGACCGTGCTGAATAATTTACAGTCATCCCCATCACTTCGGAGTCCACGGCAGAGCAGAGAGCCTTGTGGGACCCCATGGAAGATGTTTGCTTCAGTGTTCCCTGCCTGTTTATCTCCTTTCTTCGAATCCCAGAGACATCCCCCTCTTTGTCCTGTCGCATCCTGGTCTGGCAGGTGGGCTGACAGGCCTGCCTCTTGGGGTTTATTTCTGTAAGTCTTTGTATCCTTGAACAGTGTGAAAAGACTCTTCCTCCTCCCACGTCTCTCTATTATTTTCTGCTTTCAATAGAAGGGAGTGTTCTGCAGGGGTCTGGAGCGCAGAGAAGTTTCTTCTCCCTGCTTCATCCCTAGCTGCTTCCAGCAGTTTGGGGCTGTGCAGAAGGGAGGATTTTCCCAGCAGATCATTAGCAAGAATTAGCAATTTCCTGATCTCTTTCTTTTTTTTTTTTCCTTTTTTTTTTGGTGACATGAGTCTGAGAAATACTGGGCACTGGCAAATTTGGTAGAGGGTATAACAGCTTGGGGAGTGAGACACCACCGGGATCGTGTGCCGTGGGATACCAGGAGACACTCCTGTGACTAATGATTCTGGAGAGTAACGAGCTCTGCTTTGAGAGCATCTCCTTGCTCACCCTGATGAGAGCTGGGAAGAGATAGCATTGTCCTCCTTGCAACTGTTGGTCTACCAAGATGAGGGGTTTGGCTGGTTCCCAAGGTGGAGAGGGTGACATTGGTCCCAGGTAAGCTTGGTGTGGGAGGGGAAGCCCCAGGAAAAAAACTGAATTGGGCAAGAGCAAGAAGGCAAAGGAGTTTTAAGCCTTGCTTTAGCTGGAGGAGAGCTTTTCCATCCCTGGTCTGGAGGAAGGAGGGCTGCTGCTGCCTGCAGAGGGGTGCACCGGCAGGAGCGAGACCGATGGAGCGTTAGGATTTGTGGGGAGTAAGAAGAATCCTCACGGGAGAATTAGAACTGGCCAAGAGCCACTTGGCTTTCTGGCCTTCCTCGTGATGCCAGGTGCTGGAGCAGGGACCTGGGAGACGGCCGAGGGGTGGTGAGTCTGGGTGGTGAGCGGAGCTGCAGCGGGATAAGTGGTACCTCGTGGCTGCGAATGGAGGAGTGGTTGGGATGTGGGCACTCACCGGAGTGCTGGTAGGAATTATATAGGTAATAGTAGAAGGTTGGCTGTTGGCTCCCGGAGCAGAGCTGGGGGCTGTGACAGGAGAGTTGTTCTTTTTTTTTTTAGTTTAATAATGCACTGGCAGAGGCTGCCCAGGGAGGGTGTGGAGTCCCCTTCTCTGGAGATCTCCAAGCCCCACCTGGATGCTCCTGAGTGATGTGCTCTGGGCAGCCCTGCTTTGGCAGGGGAGTGGGACTGGATGGTCTCTAGAGGTCCCTTCCAACTCTGACAATTCCATGATAATGTGTTTAGCTCTAAGATTTTTCGTGGTTGATTGGCAGGAATCGTGAGCCTGGTGTTTTCCCCGTGTGCCGCAGCACCCTGCCATTAAAGGCCAGGTGATGTCCCAGGGGACTCCGGTGTGCGCAGCCTCCAAATTCCCCAGTGGGGCCTCAGAGTGCAGGAACATCAGGGAGGGATCCTTTCTCGCCTCCAGCAGCGTGAGTCCTGGTTGCTTGATTTCTTGAGCCTTGGGGATGATTCTGCTTTTGAATGAACTTGTATGTGCTCCCAGGCTGCCCCCCAAACCCAGCACCGTGATAAGGGAACGAGGGGTTGTGTCCTTCCTGGGGGAGGGCTGGGCACTCTGGAGAACCTGCTCCTCAGCATATAGCTCCTATAAAAAAGATGTAGTTTAATGTTGTGATCCATAAATAGCCCTGGAGATTGCTGGGTCAGGAATTTCCCAGCAGGGTTGGTGACTTTGGCTCAGCAGGCTGTATTTTGGATTTGCCCCTCCTTCTGAGGCTGTTCGTGGCTGAGATGCTGGTAAGAACGTGTGGGTGCTCCTGGGCCCGTCCCTGGTGGAAAGGGTTGGACTGGATGGGTGGCTGCAGGCAGAGCTTGGCTGGAGTCTCATGCCCGTTCTGTCCTTGGGTGCAGATCTCTGCTGTAAGTGGATTGCTTCCAGTGGGGAGTTGAGCCTTCACAGCTGGAGGAAGAGGAGCGAGTGAGGTCCTACCAGTCCTGCTGCAGGAGCAAGAGCCTTGGAGACCTCTGCCCAAGGACGTTGGGATGGGGAGCAGGAAAGCCCAGGCTGGTTCCCTGCAGTTGCCACTACAAACAGTCTCTTCAGCTTTTTCTTTTGGTACTGCTTAACGTTGCCAAGCAAAGAAGGGGAGATAAGTGCCTTTTCCTTCCAGGAGGTTCTTTGGGAGCGGCTGAAGCCTGTTTGCTCCCAGAAGTTGGGGGATGTTTTTGAATTGCAGTATGCCTGCAGTGCACTCTTGCCAAAAGATGGGGGTTTGGGGTTGCTCTGGGTGGCCCTTGGTGCATGCCTTCTCCTGTGCTCCTCATCCTCCCCATCAGCCCTTCCCTACTGTCTCCAGCCTCTTCTTTGTCCCACATGGTTGCAGCCATCTCACAAACCTCTGCAAAAGGGAAGGATGGGAATGCGACGCTGAAAGTAAAATAGTGAGGGTGAAACTGGGAAGTTGATGCACGTGTGGAAAGGGCTCCCAGGGCTGTGGGTGTCCCGTCGGTCACCTCCCCACCGTGGCACATACTGGTGCCTCTGGCAGAGGAACAGGGAGCGGGAGCGCAGGGGCTGGGTGGTCGGGAAGGCACTGGGATCGAGTCAGAGCGCTGGAGGATGAGGTGAAAGAAAAGAATGCTGCAGGAGATGTAACCTGGCTGGGTGCTGCCATCTCGCTCCACCAGTGTGGTGGCCCCAGCCCCGGCTTGAGGAGAAGGAGCCTCTCCTCTCACCAACCTCATCAAGAGTGTGTAGGATGTGCTTCCCCCCCTCCTTTCTCCCAGTGTTATTTAGGCTTTGTGGTCATGGAGGTCATCAGTGTGACTCGTTTACCTCTGCCCCTGCTGGGAAGACCCCAGGATCCCTGCAGGATGCTTCTGGAGGAAGGGGCTGGCTGTGGCTCGCTCCTCCTGGTCCTCTCGCCCTCGGCATGGCCACCGATGGACCCAGCCGTCGGGGTGGAGCTGCCTGGCTGTGCCACCTCTGTGCTCCGCGTGCTGCTGCTGGCATCAAAGGAGAGGGGAGAGCCTCCTCAGCGGGGCTTTGCCTGCGTTTTGCCCTGTTGCACGGAGCACACGCGTGCATCGGGGGCCAGAGGGGGACGGGGCGACGCGGGGCTGAATCCCTAATACGGGGTTGTCTGAGAAGAAAACAGGCTCTGGACCTGGAAGGCACAATTTCTACTTTTATCTTCTAGAAAATAGCGTTGCCAGCAGGGGAAAGGCTTGTGGAGCTTTGCACTGACTCACGCTTCCTGTTCATTTGCAACGTGAAATACACAAAATGCTAATTTTTCCGTGAGGCCTGTGGTGCTAAATTGCCTCCGCCCGTTGAAAGCGCAGCGATGGGTGGATTTGTCACAGGGCTCAGCGGTTCTGGGCAAGTTCTGAGCGGCAGCAGCCCCTGACGTGGATGGTCCAACTCTCCACAGAGGCACAAATTTGGATGGAGCAGTTTAATCTGGAGACTGAGGGCTTCATACATCACAGGTAGACGTGTGTATGTGTGTTCAGCAGCTGCTGTATCCACGAAACATGACTTGACTTGGGCCAAAGCTGCTCCGAGTATCTGGGAATCATGACCTGGATGTTGTCATGGGCCTGTTCACATCCCTTGGAGCGCTTCAGACTCTTGGAATCAAAGAGTATAAAATCCACGACCATCAACAAGAAGCTGAAAAAAACAATTAAATGAAATGGAAGGCAGTTGCTTCTGGATGTGGAAGTGTTTGCGAGGCAGAGAAAATGATCTTATTAAAGGAAATAGATTCCCCATCTTCTCTGGATTCCCCTTTTCTGTACCAAGCTCAGGGCATCAGTTCCTGGGGCTTTAGTGCTGGTCTTTTTAGCTCTTGCTCACACATTATCAGAGAGTAATTTGCAAGTTCGTTAGTTCATCATTCCTGTCCCTTTGGTTTGGTCTGTGGGGTTGCCCACAATAAATGCTCCTTTCACGGGGCTGTTCCTCACAGGTGTGGCAGGAGCAGCTCCTGCAGCTGCTGCTGTTTGTGCTTCGTGTCCATTTTCTTTACGGTTGGGATTCGTTCTGCTTGCGATGATTTATCACTTGGTCACGGGACTTGTGCTTAGAAAATGGAAGAGATGTTTTTAATGTATTTTTTGGGGAGGAAAGAACCCTGCCACCTGATCTGTGCGTGGGCTCCTCCCCACCGTGGTCCCTCTCAGAAGGCCACGCTTTGGTGTAGAAGATCCTCCTGTGGCTCTGGACACATTGTCTGGGTTCTAGGGCTGCTGATGTCTGTGAATGGCATCACTGAGTCACCAGATGACCTCTGCGGAGGGAGAGGGGCTGGTGGGATAACCATCTGGGTCTCTTCCTCCGACGGACAGAGACGTGACTGTCACAGAGACGTGACTGTCAGTGCCGTTCGCTGATGCCCACAGAGATAAGGAGCACGTGCTGCTGGGGTGGTGGCAGAGAAAGCAGCTCTGAAGTGGGCAGCTCCTCCAGGGGGGTGCCCCTGAAGAGAAATCCTGCCCCGAAAGCTGCCGAGGTTGGTGTCTGGGGATGCTGAGCCGGGTGGAAGGTCTGCTGTGGGACCTTGCCTGCACGCGTGGTCTGCTGCCTTCCCTCCCCTGCCTGGTCTTTGTCCTCTCCTCCGGCGGGGCTGTGTGGTGCTGCCGTGCCAGCTCGCTGCCCCTCTGGCAGCCATCTCGTGTCACTGGTGCGGGAGTGGGGGTGCTGCCTTCCAGCCTGGCTCCGGAGACCGAGCATGCGTCTCCCCACGCACTGGGGCCATTAGGAGACCCCACAGGGATGTCACTCAGAAGCGAAAAAACAAAAAGGGATGGGGAAACAACTGTAACCCGGTAACCATAAGAGCTGTGGGAGGAGAAGCAAATAGAAGATGATTGTATATACTTTAATAAATATAGAAAAAGAAAGGGCAGAATTTCTTATATGGCTTTGTTATTCGGAGAGGCTCTCAGAGCCTGAGCTTGGCTTTGCTGATGGACCAGGGACACAGGGCCAGACTCTGCAGCTGTGGCAGGGAGGAGAGGACATGGCAGGGTCCTTGGTGTCCTGGGGCAGCCTGTCTCCAAGAGCCCTCGTGAGAAGTGTCCCATCCCTTGAGTGCGATCTAGACACCGTTGTCTTAGGATGAGTCTGGGCCAGCAAAGAGCATCTGGAGGCTCCTGCCCCACCAGTGCCTGTTTGCTGCCCAAAAGGCTGGGTTTAGCCCAGCCCTGGGGACAGCCAGGCTGGCTTTGCCTCTCTAACGACAGGTTGTGCTGCAGCCCCATATCTCTGCCAACAGCAAGAGAAAGGTCAAACCCTGCATCTTGCTCCACCATCGCTCTCCTTCCCATCCCAGTAGAGGTGACAGGAGACACAGCAGCAGCTGGCTGCGGTGTCACAGTATGTGCTGGGTACTGAAGCTTCAGGAAAGGTGGCTTTGCTTGGGGAGGGGATGCTGAGATTGAACATGAGTTAGTTGCTTTCCTGGCTGCACATCCAGACTCCCCAGATATCCTCCTGGGAAAAAGGATGGAGTTGGAACAGACAGCTGCCAGCAGGACCTCCTCCCTCTCTCTGCTTTTACAGCATGGCGTAGTGGGAAAGGCAGGATTTAGACTGTAGCTTATGTGAGAATTTGCCCAAAACCTAGGCTCAGCTATTCTCTTTGTGCACCCCAGGCCCTC
>JAOQGH010000007.1:3320920-3345970 GCA_025769975.1 Gallinago jamesoni | reverse complement strand
GGATTTAGACTGTAGCTTATGTGAGAATTTGCCCAAAACCTAGGCTCAGCTATTCTCTTTGTGCACCCCAGGCCCTCAAAGGAGGAGAGGAAGAGCATCTGGGAGGGTCTTTATATGTTCTGGTCCCAGCAGAGCAGGGGGTGTCACTGAGAGCTTTGTAGCTCCTGACGGTGCCTGGCAGGTCCAGGCAGTTACAGGATGCAGGTACGAGGATGCAGGATTATGGGATCTGTTAATGACCCCGGGAAGTTTGGGGTTGATTCATGGTGGGAAGGAGGATGCTTTGTGGTGTGTAGTGAGCAAGGAAGCAGAAGAGGAACTTGGGTTGTGTCCTTCCTCCTCTTTGATACATATAGTCAAAAATAATAATAAAAATCCTAAGATGTATTGCAACAAGCTCCCAGTCCGTGGAATTTCTTCTGAGGGAAAGCTGTCTGTTGGGTGCTGGGAACCTGAGCAGCCTCTGATGAGCTCTGCAGGGCACACACGTTGCAGAGCCCCCATGGCCAGGCACAGGCAGATGTGTGGGCTGTCACTGGTCTTCTGCCTGTGTTTCCAGTCTCAGGGGATGGTGCAGGCAGAGGCGTAGCTTTCCTGCCCGCCCCAGGTGGAAATACAGCAAGGGAAGAACGGGACTGCGAGCAGCCCACGCATGAGAAAGCTTAGTGAAGGAACCCAAGGTTGGTGGAGCTTTGAGGGTTTCTGCTAGAGCGTGCGCCGAGGGGCAGCTGGGTTTGCTAAACTGGGATGGTGGTTGTGTCTAGCTGCAGTTTCACGGTGGGAGAGACCAAGGGGAAGATCTGGTGTGGATCACGCTCGCCTTGATCCCGGTTGCCGTGTTCCCAAGAGGCTGAGCAGTAGGGTGTCCCCCTCCCGGCGTGCCGATGGCTGCCGGGGAGCTGGCCAAGTTGGGGGAGAGATGGTGTCGTAGCAAGAAAGTGGAATAGTGTTGAGGTTTCCATATGCTCATTACAGCGCGCATTTTTAGTGGTACATGGTTCTGGAGGAAGGAAGGAAAAGGAAGATAAAAATAAAGCCTCAGTCCTGTATTTAGCTGTAAACCACTTTGGGATTATTTTTTTTTTTTTTCAGTAGTATTTGAAGACTATGCAATAAACAAGCTTGTTCATGAATTTTTTATTTTATACCACTAGTGCTTTGAAGAAGTAGCCGGGTTGCTGTGGCTTTTCTATAGCTCAGAATCCATATGTTTGGGCGGAGAGGAGGGCTGCAGGTTCTCTGTGCCGATGTCAGGAGACCTGTGTGCAGCGCAGGAGCGCTTTTCTTCTGAGACACTGGTGTGCAACGTGTCCCAAAGTCACTGTGTAATTGATAAAGATATATTTATCAGTTGGGAGAATGCAATATTTGTTTTACTGAACCTTCATCCAGAAGGAACAACTGTGCCAAATTTTTAAAATTCTGAATGACTTCATATGCGAGAATAAGAAAGAATATATTAAAAATGTAGCTGCTCCTGCAGATGGGAGAAGAAACTCAGATGCAAAATACATAGCAGAAATTGTGTTTCCAGAGGTACTGTTATAATTGGATTTTACTACAATTTCTTAACACTAATAAAGGACAGGGGTAAATATTTGTTTTGTTTCATTAATCTGGCACAGGATCTGAGGCCAAGAGAGATGGATTAAGAAGGTTTAAAAAGAATCCTGTGGAGTTTTAAAAATAAACCAACCAACTGCAACCAACACCCAAAGCCCAAAGGACGAGCAGTTGCCATTGGAAGAGGATGTTGTGTGTAGATATGAGTGTCCTGAGCTGCAGGGTAAGGGCTGGACCTTGGGCCGTGGGAGCTGTGGGATCCTCAGGCAGGGCAGGAGCTGTGGGTAGAGGTGCCCTGTCCACATGGCACTCGGCCTGTCCTCTGGGGGGGAAGGAGACAGTGTGCTCCTTTAAACAGGCAATTAATAATCAATGGAGATTGCTGTGTGTGACCGCCTCCTTCAAATGCAATTATAGTTGCCTGCATTTGGAGTTGGGCACCTGGGTCCCCACTTTAAAATATACATTATAATAAGGGAGTGGATTATTTTTATAAATTTTTTTTTTTCTCTTCCTGAAAGTCCAGTTTTAGGATGCTGTCCTGGCCTCCCAGCAATGAGACATCTCAACTGGGCTAGCACTTTGCTGGAGATGGCCTGGAGAGAGTGTGCTTTTGGCATAATTTATCATAGCTAAGCTCTAAGAGGAAAGACTTAATTGTGGCTTTTGTTAAATTCTCCTTTGCAATGTGAGCTAGAGATGGTCAGCTAACTTCTGTGCTTACATCAGTCGATCCACAGGGAGTCCTTGAGTTGACAGGAGCTTGGCTTGATTTCTCTTAAAGACCAAGTTTTGGATCAATGTATATCATAGAACAACCTCCCTGATGCCCAAGGCCCTGCACAGATGCGTTACTCGGTGCAGAGCCTCGGCTGCAGCGTGCATATGGCAGCTAAAAGGAATTGAAAAGCTCTGAGGGTATAGAATTAAGTGGCAAATAACGTCGGTGAAAATCATCCAAAGTGCTGAGAGCGAACTGTGTTGTCTTCTGGGGCTGTGTTCAGCAGAAATTTCGGATGCTGGTTGCTCTTCCAGAAACTCAGGAACAGCAGCTGATCAGGACTTTGGAACCTGGTCACCTGGGAACTTATTTACAGGGGTTTGAGTTGTTAAAGGGAAAAGACAGTCTGAGGAGCCTCAGATCACATCTCTGCAGCCAGCAGCAAAACCCTAGATGTCTGCTTATTGCCAATTTAGTATTCAGCTGTTTGAAGCTCTTTTGCCTGTATACAGCTTATGCAGCGTGTACTGGAAACAAAGCTGTGGGAAGGTGGTAGGAGTGGGCTGGAGAGGCTTTGGGTGAGACCCTTGGAAGTACATCTGACAGGAGTTGGAGCCTTTCAGCTATTTGCCTGCCTCACGCTCCAAAGTTAAACGTAAGGTTTAAAGAATCAGCTCACTGCAGCAGCACCACGTCTCCTCTTCCAAGATCTCTCTGTCCTTCCCACTTTCCACAAAGGGTCTATGAAATTGGTGTTCCTGTCATGGCACAGATAAATTTCACTGATGAAGCCAGAACCCAGAAGATCAGGAACTTGTGATCTTGCCTTGTGTGTCTGTACGCTGGCTTTACAGCACTGAACTGTTGCTTTATGAAGTGAAGTTTCAGCTTAACACTGCTCTGATTAGTAGCTCTAGCTGACATGGGGAGCAGTGTCGTGTCCGTGTTCTGGTTGGTAATGAGTGTGGCTTGGAAAAGGAGACCAAAGACAAGCTCTCAACCCTCTGAAATGATAGTTTGAGAGCTGGTTGAGTTTCATCTCTTTTCTGCGTGGCAGGGCAGGCTGCATGAGGCTGGCCATCCACAGCTCTTTGTCTGAGCACTCACCTTGGGTCTCTCCCCGGCGTTGCCATGCCCCCCTCCCTCCTTGATCAGAGACGTCGACATGCCGAGGGATGGGTGATGGATCCTCCGGGCCACGACACTTGGCAGCTGGACAGATGACTGACTCATCAGCGTTCACGGTTTCTCATTTAATACCGGGGCTGTTCAGATGATTTAAGTGCCGGGAGTCCAGAGAGGAGGTTGTGCTTCTGCTTCCAGCGCGACTGGGGAGCCATCGCCTTGTCTGCCTCCCATCCATACTTTTCCTTGCGGCGGGGGGGCGGGGGGGGGGGATGGCAGGGGGTGGATCTGGGTTTGGTTGTCAGCTGTAGATCTATCTTGCGAGCGGTTTTATTTCCTCCTGGCGATTCGGCTTTTCCATTGGCTCCTCTTGCTCTCTGTTGTTTGCCTGCCGAGGAGCGAATGTCCTGTGCACAGCGCTGTCCTGCGCAGCGGGCTGCGGGGCGCTCGGGGGGACCGCGCACCGCACCCTGCCCGCCCCGCCGGCCCCTCGCCTGAGGCCGGCAGACCCCCCCCTGGCCACCCATGCCCCCGGGGGGAACGCTCTGCAGGGGGGGCACCGCCGCCTGCCCCGCAATGTAATCGCGGCCGCCAGCCTCTCCCGGGGCTGGGGTTCGGGGCAGCGCCGGGCGGTGCGTGGCGGGGTGCGGGTGGCGCGGGGCCGGCCCCGGAGGAGGGGCGGGGGGCGGGTAGGGCAAGGCAGGGTGCCCCCCTCCTCTACCCCCCCCTCCCCCCCGACATTGCCACTGCCCCCTTCTCTCCCGCAGGCTTTCGTCGCCCGGCGGCTGCGGCGGCGGGGACGGCGGCGGGAGCCGCAAGAGCGGGGTCATTCTGGACATCGCCGCCCTGAAGATGACGGAGCTGGAGTCCGAGGTGCTGCCCCTGCCGCCCCGGTACCGCTTCCGCGATCTGCTGCTGGGGGACCAGTCCTTCCAGAGCGACGACAGGTTCGGGGCGTACCGGGGTGGGGGGGACAGGGGGACGGACGGGAGCGGGGTTGGGGGGGGGGCACGGGGACACAAACGCTCCAGGAGGGAGGGAGGGGGACGCACACTGGGGACACACACTCGCTGTGGTCGGGGGCACATACCTGGGACACCGGCGGAGCCCCCCCCCCTCCGAGTGGGGCGCACCCAGGCTGGGGGGTCGGGGGGGGGGGGGGGTTGGGGGCGCGGAGCTCTCCGCGGCTGAATCCCGCGCGGTGCGGAGCTCTCCGCGGTGCTGAAGGCGGCGGGGCGCGGAGCTCTCCGCGGTGCTGACGGCCGGTTCCCGGCCTCGGAGGGCGGGGGTGGGCACCCGGCGGCTGTCGGGCAGTGGGATGCGGGAGTCCGCGGGTGTTGGGATGCGTTCGCAGGAACCAGCGGCCAGGCCTGGGCGAGGGGGCAAGCGGGTGGGTGTGCCGGGGATGGAGGCCACGGGGGTGGGGATGGGGACGCCTCGGGGAGCAGGCACTGGGAACTTCTGGGTGCTCTGGGGCTGGTGGACGTGCTGGAGCTGCTGGGCATTGGGAGTTGTGGGTGTACTGGGCCAGCAGACGTTGAGACGCGCGGGTATGCTGGGAAGCTCGCTGCGCCTGGGAGTCCCATCAAGGAAAGAAAGGGGATCCCTGTTTGGGAGATGCATGGGATACAGTTGGTGAGGAAAGGGGCTGGCAAAACTCCCTGTCAAGCCATATGCAGAGTTTGGGCCGAGGACATACATTTGTTTGGGAGGCAAGGCTGTTCTCAGAGGCTGTCTCTGCAGCAGGGGATGTTGATGGGAGTAACTCTAAAGAGCTGCCGTGGATGTGGCACAACTCTCCCTTTCTTGGACTGTCTTGAGAAATGGTCTCTCTGGGTTGAGCGACAAGCTTGCTTTTCCTGTCTGGCTGGCAGGGATTTCGCTCAGTCAACACGGGTTGAGTGAGCTAAAGCAAAAGGAGCAATGCGATGAGTGGCAGGCAAATTACACGAGCAGAGCCGTTAAATGAGGAGGAATGAGAACAACCCTCTCTTCAACTCTGTTCATATCATAAAAATCAAGGGGCTATGGTGCTAATGGGGAGTCAGTAATATTGTAATCTTTTCCCACCAATTAACTGCATGATGTAAACAGAATGAGATGTCGCTCTTGTTGAAAAAACCCTCCAATTGCTGGTGAGTTAGCTGTTGACTAGCTGCCAAGTACACCTGTATCAAGGCTTTTGTGCATCTTTGTTAAAAGGTAATTTCAATTTTTATGCCTGCAAGTGTGATGCAAAAAAAAAAAATAGTGAATCTGAAATTGAGCATGTGGGATATACAAATGTTCTATATAAGCAATTCTAACTTTTATAGCTGCATAAGAATTGATCTGTCTTGAAAACGAGTCTGTGATCCTCAAGATTTTAAAGCCCGGATTTCCTTAACAGGCACTTAAGCATTAATATAGTTTTATGGCGTAAGATGGGGGGTTGATAGGAAGTTTCTGCTGCGGAAAATGTCTGGATTTCAGAATGTTTACACATGACTCACTTGGATAAGTTTGAAGTATAGAGTTTTACTAGTTTTCATATTTAAGTATTTGAACTGTCTGAAATACAGAAGATGGCAATTGCAGATATTTTTTTTCTGTGTTTCAGTGGGATACCCCTTAACCTTAATTTTAACCTAGATTTGAGTATTTCTGATTCAGAATCTCTCTTTCATTTTAGTGTGGAGACACTCTGGATTATTTAGTTACATTCATTAGCCTGTTTCTCAAGATATCTTTGTTTCACTGACTTTATGTACTCATATCCTTAGTTGTTTGATTTTCCCCTTCGTCTAGGAAATATTGAACCCTTCACAGTGTGTTTGAGAATTCAAATCGATGAACACACATTTGCTGTTCACATGTTGTCTTCTTGGCTTCACTGGGAGTTGAAGTGAGCCACAACCACAGGCTTTTGGAAATGTTGCTGCTAGGCCTCAGTTTCAGTCCACGTTGTTAATGATACTGGGATTTTATAGATGAAGCAAGCTCGCTGGAGTAATTATAACTAGTAGATTATTCTATTCCAAACCAACAGAAGAAGGAGCTGATTTAGGTTAGCAGAAGAAAAGCAGAAAGCCGTGTTGGCTTTGTTGTGCTTATAAATACTAAGCAGCTCAGAGATGTGCTTTGAAGTGCTTTGTTATAGCACTGATAGGAATGTGCTGAGGAAAAAAATTCCCCCACTGAAACAGTACGGGGAACTGAGAATGGTGAAATAGGGACTTACAGATGTAGAACTGAAGGAAAACACCCATAGCGCTAAATATCCCATTTATTTATAAGAGAAATATGAAAAACGTTAGCATCTCAAATATCTGCTTTTGAAAAACTCCCCTAGAATGATAGTGTGCTGATGAAAGTGGGGAGGCTTCTAGGGAGGGCAGAAGACTAAAAGGATGGGAGGCTCTAAGGGGATCCAGGTTTTGCTGCTTCCGGGCAATTAAACCGCTTCCGTTATAGATGTATTAATCCATCCTCATCAGAGAGGATGCTGAGGAGACACCAACACTGGACTGAGGTAAGAGAATGAGGTAATGCTGGAGCTTGAGGAGACGAGAGTTTGCTGGAACAAGTAGCTAATTAGAGAGCTGTGGTACAGCAGGAGAGAGCATGTGCAGATAACCCACAGAACTGAAAGAACTAATCAGTGAATAAGAGATGCAATAGATAAAATAGGCTGCTCCTAATTTACTTTATAGAATAGGAAAGGTGAAGACAGTCAGTCTAACTAAGTAGGGCTTACTCTCTGGCAGGTAGACTGACTGACATGAAAATTAAAATAATACTTTGAATGTTGTGTGGGGGATGGCAATATATCTGCCAGGAAGCAAATAGGAAAAGACCGACTAGAAGAGGAATGGGGGAGGTAAATGGATTTGTGCAACAGAGAGAGAAAAGCCTAATGACAAGCAAATCTAGAGTTGTCAAATGGAAGTGCTTTTTCCAAGATCATTTTATTCATCTTTGGAACTCGCTACCACGAGGCGTCTGGAAGGCTTTGGGCTTAGCTGTATTTCAATGCAGTGCAATCGTATTTAAATACCACGCCTGACATTTTTGCAAGGCTGGTCTTGAGGTTATAGAAACAGGATTAACTGTCATTCAGCTCTAAAATTCCAGAGGAAACTGCTAATTTGGCATAAATCTGACTGATAGCGACTGGGAGGTAATTTCTCCTTTGGGGAGGGAAGGTTCTCTTTGGGAACCTTGCAGTTGCCTCAGCTGTCTGGCATAAGTCCTGTCTAGTTCAGAAGTTTCTTTCCCTCTTTTTGGAAGGTTCTGTCAATGTCAGTACTGGGAGAAGGAGACATCTGTTCTGCTCTCTTAAGGCATGGATTGCGTTGCTTATCTCAGGGATGTTTTGTTGGCATGAAAGTATTCAGAGCCACTGGAATATAAGAGTAAAGGCAGAATTTAAGATGTTGTGCCTGTAATAAAAAGAAGGTGAAGAACCCGGGGGCACAAACACCGCTTGTGCCTGGCTACCCTTTCCCAGGCTTGGCCCATGAATCCTCTGGTTATGGGAATCCTCTGTGTGATGGTACCCGTGGGCAGGAGCAAGGCTGCTGCTGGAAGGGAGAAGGAGCTGACTGCAGCATCCCTTCGGTGCTGCGGGTTTGGGCTCTGTAAGGGAGGCTTCTGTTCTAAAGTGATACTGGTATTTGATGATTAAAGGCAGCTGAGAAAGCACATCTGCTGAATTGATAAATATTGTTTTATGCCACAAGCTGTGGCATCCCTGTGATCTCTGCTGTCCTGACTATGGCAGTTTTTGATCTCCTGCGTTCTCTTTTCTTGGGCAATGCTGACAACTGGGATGGAGCATGTATAAAAAAAGCCCATAAATAAAATTAAACTGTGTCTCCGATAAATGCCATTAGAAGCTTATTTGTTGCCTAATTTAAATAGTCTGAATACTTTCCAGAAAATCGTTGTCAGAAGCCACAGTCCTATTTACAGTAGCAAGAAGTAATGGATGTCACTTTGATTAAGTGCATTTTTCTGAGGCTAATTATCAGCAAAGAATCATTTTGATGGATGAGGATGTTTGGAAAAGCTGCTTGTGCAGAAGAATTCAGTGACATGTCTATTAAAGTTTAACATCTCCTGTTTCAAATCAAAGATTTTTTTCAGATGTTGCATAACCAAGAAAAGAGAAGCTTTTAACAACTGGGGCAAATTCTTCACAGTTTATATTTCCAGGTTAGATAGATTTTCCAAACTTCTTTATCTGTCAACCAATGTCTGGTCTTTGTCTCTTAAATTTGTGTCCTGGTTTGAGGTATCTCTAGGTGGTGGCTCTAAATCATAGGCTGGATTAGACTTGGCACAGGCAATCTGGAGCACTGAAATATCAGGCTTGTAGGATCTTGTTCTTGCAGTTTTCATGCTAACAGGCCCCAAGTGACTTCCTCATCAGATGCATCATTACATTAATGGAGCCAAGCAGTTTTCTGTCCCTCTGTCAGGTTCCTTGAATACGTCTGCGGCTGAATCCCCACTTCATTGTCATTTGATTTAATGGGCAATTTCTCTCATTTTATTTGGAAGATGCAGATGCTAATTTGAAAATTCCAGTTTGTATCCAGAAGTTAGAGACAATTATTTCTGTGATGGTTAGGTAATGGGCAATATTTTAGGTTCTGGACTGCAGCATGTCTCCAAGCTGTACCATCTGCGCTTGTGAAGGTTTGTACCTGGATTTAGGAGACCCAGCTCTGATGCCTGTGTGCCCCAAAATCCCTCTGGTGAAGGCTCTTCAGCTCCCAGCAGTTTGATCCCTTGTGAAAGCAGGATGAGGGTATTTATTATCTAAACCCCATTCCTCAAGAAGAGTGTTAAGACCCCATCTCCCACCAGCCCTGTGCGCAGAATCTCATGACGGGTGACTCAGTCCCAGTTCCGATGCCTGAGCCCAGCTCCAAACCGCGTAATAAATAACACTGGGGAAGGTGGTGGGATCCGAAACGGAACAGTGGGAATGCCTGTGTGTGCCCACTTGAATTGAATTGCTTTTCCTCTGCTTTTGCCACTTGGCAAAGCAAAATCAAAACATTTATTAATTGGATTAAGCTGTTTTCCTGAGTCAACACTTTGTCAGAAAGTTTCTGTCTGACGGTGCCCAAGCAAGTGTCCACCCCTGAGGGCTCAGCCAGCTGCAGCAGTAACCCTAACCCTGCTCCCAGTTGGAGCTTTTTTTTCTTCCCATGGGCTCCAGCTCCTGAGCACAGTGAGTTGGGCAGGTGGCACATACTGGTGTAGCTCTTTCCCAAGCAGATACCTACAGCTCTGCTGTGTCAGCCGAGGCAAGACTGAATTCAGTCCCCAGGTGCCATCCAAGCTGTTGGAGAAAATGCTTTCTCAGGTTGGGGAGAGACTGGACACACTGCACTTCTCTGATGGGCCTTGTTCCTGCTCTCTTAACAAGCAGTCAGGGACATCCCAAGCCACCAGGCATAGTGCCACCAGGCTCTGAACAGTGCCTTAGGTCTAGACTAGCAGAGCTTATGGTAATGTAGAGAAAAAGCGCCTGGGGCATGCTGTTGGGGCACTTAAATCAATTCACCACCTTGCATGGAAGGGTAACCAAGAAGTCTGCAGTCTTGGTTGGCCAGGTCCTCTCCAGCGAGGGTGGTTGCAGCAGGTCTTCTCCCTTAACAGACTCAAAATCAACATATATTGCCACTGGATTCCTTAGCCTGGCTATAGATGGGGGGGTCAAGAGCCTGTTGGAAATCTGGGACCACTTTATAAAGAGGATTTGGCTTTTCTTGTGTTTGTAGATTTTTTTTTTTCTTACTGATAGATACCATTCTTAATTGAGAATTGTTTTTTTCAGTTGTTCTGAAGGGCTGCAGCGGTGATTACTAACCCAGTGTCTTAATTGATGTGCTGTTCAGAGTTTTTTAAATGGATATTTCCTTGTAGCTCTTGGTGTGCCTTTGAGTATTATCTTATGGCAGCAACCCCTGGACATCAGCAGGAATATTAGGAAAGTTATGAAAGTAATAGAGTAAGAGAAGAAATGCACTTCTTTTGTAATTATATCTATTATTTTTTTTTTTTTAAGATGTCATTACTCTTTTCAGGGATATTGCTTTCACTGTCAGTAACGGACGCTCGCTGGTAATAAAAGTAAGTGCATGTAGCAGTCTGGTGGAGTAAGAGAAGGTGTCCCTGGAGTGCTGCAGTGCCTACAGTTGTGCCCTGATGAAAAGGAAGAGCAACATTGATTTTCAGTTATTTAGAGCAATTTAACACTATGGGCTCAAATTTCCATCCCTCCTGTATTTTCAATACACCGTATTTTCTTGGGTTTATTTTCTCCTGCTTTGATTTCTATTCAATTTATTGGGAGGATGGGCTTGAGAGGGAAAACATGGTGTTTCAAGTTACCTGAGAGTGTCTGTCCCAGGGCAGGGGGAAGCACGAGGAAGGGTGGCAGAGGGCTGTGTCCCTGCTGAGAGCGGTGGGTATAGTCCCAGCAGAGACTTGTGCCAGCTGAAAAACTGGTTTTTTTTGGCTCTTGTTGTGTGCAAAAGCAAAGGGGGAGGGCAGGGCCATAGGGAGGAGTGACAGCCCTGGCAGCCCAGCGGTGAGCCCTTGGTCTCCGGGTGCTCTGAGAGGAGGGCACGCTGTCAGGGGAGCACTCCTTTCCCTTCAGTCCAGCAGACATTGGCCGTATTGCAGGAAAATTAAATACATTGGCAAAATGAAGATTTTTTTTTTATTACTCCCCTTGGCTAGTTGTACAGGACACACAGTCCTAATTGAAAAGTTTCCTGCAGTGGAACCGAAGAAACAGAGCGCAGTGGCATGAAAAATGTCGAAGTCTTGGGTCCTACCATGGCTAAGTAGGACAGATCTCCTTCCACGTGTCCTTGGCGTGAGGCTGAAGCCCGGTGGGGACGTTGCTGGTCTCTCCAGCTGTGCGTGGACCTGGTGGTCCCTTCTGCCTGGGGCTTCTTGGAGCTCCTGTGCACAGATGGACGGCTGCTTAAACTTGCCAGTAAAGAGTGGAGAGGAGATATCACACATGAGCCAGTGGAAGAACCTTGGGTCCGTGTAAGATCTTGGCACAGACCTACAAGAGACGCAGGTCCCTTTTGCACCAGGGAAGTGTCGTGAGTTGGAGCCTGTGTCTGCAGACCTGGAGAAGAATTGCTGATATTTGTCATCGCAGCGAAACCCCGTGTCCGCAGGAATCGATGGGAGTGTTGCTGTTGCCTTGGGTGAGGGTAGAAGGTCAGGCTGAGCCCGAAGCTGTCACTGCTGCTGTGGTGACAGTGTGAGAAACAACTTGGCAGCTGTAGCTGTAATTGCAGAGAATGCATTAAATTTTTCCGCTATGTTTTCCCTCCGCTTTATCTTGTCACAGTTGCATCTTTGTTCCCAAGGGAAATAATTTATTGCTGTTCTGAAGGTGGTGCTCGTTCCTTTTCCTCTGCACAACCTGTTCGGTGACTGACGGAGCGTAGAGAGCTCAGGCTTCCCCCGCTCGCTGCCTCGGGGAGACGGGGGCTCGAGTCCTGCTGTGCCGTCCTTGTCTTCTGCAGCCAGCCCTGTCCCAGGGCTTGGGCGTGAGCTGCTCTCTCAGAGACCTCTGTGTAAACCAGATCACTAGCAGAGCCTAAATAAATGGGTTAGTAAATCCCCCCCATTACGTTCTCCTATGAGGCGTAGCATATCAGAGACTTCATTTTGAGGTAGACGACGCAGCAGAGGGGTCTAGGGAGGGAAAATGCCTGAAATTTAAATTAGAAAAAAAAAAATATCAATGTTTCTGCGAAGTTCTGTCAACAGAGAGGGATTAATTCTACTGTTTCCAGCTTTGCTTATCAAGAGGGATGTGAACACTTTGCCTGCTGAGGCCCCCCAGCCAGCGTGGGTCTCCTTGCCGTGCTGCATGTGCCTCTGCTGCGCTGGCACTCGCGCGGAGCTGGAGCGGAGCTGTAGGTATTCATTTGCAGAGAAAATGCCTCATATTCCGACCGACCGACGGCTCGGGGAAGGGGTCATACAGATACTGTGCAAACCTCCTGGCACCTGCTCCCAGGACCGTGCCCGCCCAGGGTCGGCAGAGCAGGGGCAGCCCAAGGCTGAGCAGCACCAGCGTCCCAGTCCCTCAGCCTGGACACTTCTTCTATTATCAACCTATTGATCTGCTACGTTGCTGCAATATAAAAAAAATTATCTTCCATTCTTTCTTACCTTTTTGGAGAGCTCAGAGCTCAGATGTTATTGCTCTGTGGTGCTTTGTATGAAATTATAGTGTTGCATTTCATCTGCCATCCATGACCTGATTGCCTTTCTTTGGGGAGCATTTCGTTGCCATTTTAGCAAATTCACGGCTGGCTGTTTTACTGCAGGGAGATGGTCAAAGTCCAAACTGCTGGAGAACGCAGGTCCCTGGGGGGTGAGGGTCCATGGGGAACAGCAGTCTCTGCTCTCCTGTCCTGTCCCACCAACCTGATTGGGGGGGTCTTAAAATATCCCCTGCGTAGCCAGAGGGCTGTGAGGAAGTTTCAGGGGTGTGGGTCCCCTGGGTAGGCTTCAGCATCCCATTTCAATTATTCTAGACAATAAGTAATTGATAACGAAGGAGTTTGCAGCGATGGAGTTGAAATACAGGGCTTAAGTCTTGGTGGGACAGATAGGTTGTGAACATTAGCGCTTTACTAGCAGATTTAAATTTTAAAAAGGCATGTTTTCCAAACCTCTCAAACTCGGAACTTGGCACCTCAAGCAGGAAGCCTGTAGTGGTGTGAGAATCAATGCTTTGTGACAGTTACGTTAACTTGCAGGCATTTTAAAGAGTTATTTTCTGTTCTAGATTTACATCAGACCTTTGTTGCAGGGGCCAGGCGTGCTCTGCGAGGGCTGTCCACAGATTTCTGGAAGAACTCCAGGAGCTTTGAGCTGGCTTTGGCTCTTTGGGCTTGCATGGGAGCCACAATTGTGTGCTTTGCTTTATGTCTTCTTCCTAAAAATAGAGCACCTACTTCTCTTCTGATCATCTTTCTTCAAGAGATGTTTGCTGGGGGTCAGGCAGGACACAGAAGCAGTGTTTTGTGAACGGGGGCTGCAGAGAGCAGAAACGCCTTGGGATCGGGACGTCTCCAAAGCAGTCGCTTTGGGGTCAGCCCCAACATGCCGGGTGCCAGCCCTCTGTTTGGGGAACGAAAGTTTCTGTGCTCAGATGGTGCTTGCTGCGTGCGAGGATACCTGTACGCAGGCGTGTGTCCCCCTGGGCTTTCCCCCATGGGGGAAAGGGTCCTCTTGCGACAGAGAGGGTGCAGCTTGCTCACGCTCTCTCCCATCCGATGCCATCCTTGTTTTTTCCTGCCTGCTTCTTTTGCAGCAGTTGTGTGGGTGTGCAGATACGCACGGCACGATGTACAAGTAGCCACGGCCGCAGCCTTGGAGGGTTCAGAGCCCGGCCAGGACGTGGGCGCTGCCGGAGGGAAGGAAGGCAGGCAGGAAGGAGGGAGGAATTGTGCTGGATGCTGAGGCCAACAGCATACGCGGAGCGAGCCCGTTAGCCAGGAGGGGTCAGCTGGGTAATGTAAATAGTGAAATGGCAATGGATTAAATAGAATCATAGAATTGTCTGGGTTGGAAGGGACCTTAAAGATCATCTAGTCCAACCATCAACCTAACCCTGACAAAAATCACTAAACCCTATTCCTAAGGACCATGTCAACCCGTCTTTTGAACACCTCCAGGGATGGTGCCTCAACCCCTTCCCTGGGCAGCCCATTCCAATGCCCGATAACCCTCTCCATGAAGAAATGTTTCCTAATCTCCAATCTAAACCTCCCCTGGCGCCACTTGAGGCCACTGTCCCTTGTCCTGTCTCCTGGGACTTGGGAGATGAGACCGACCCCCGCCTCAGGCAGGGAAGTGGGTGAGTGAAGTGTTTTGCTTGAAGGGTGAAAGACTGAAGTGTGGTGAGAGGAGGGTGGACCCACATAGCGAGGTGTCACCTTGATGAAGCTGAGAGGTTCATTCACCTCTTCCCTTTGTAGGGCTACTGTTTTGATATATTGACGTGTGCATAAAAATTAAAATTTGACGTATCAGTCTTGCCTGACGTGAGCTAAAAACGCAGCTCGAGAGGGTTGATCTTGGAACTGGAGGAGCTCAGCAATAGCCCACTGTTGCTCAGGGTGCAAAGCCAGGCACGGGAGAGGTGCTGGCTGCCTCGGTGGCGTGTCACCATGCTGTGAGGTGCCTCAGCATGCTCTGCTGGGCTGGAACCGAAGCTCCCCCGGTGCCAGAGCTGCTCCAAGCTGCTCCCAGCTGCGGTGTGAGGGGCAGCATGGAGCCCTCACCTCTCTCCTGGGGGAGTGGAGTAGCCTCCCACCCCCCAGAGCCCCCGCACGGGGTGTGGGGTGATGCCAGGAGCTGGTGGAGAAGAGTGCAGGTGTTGGCTGTGGCCACCCGCAACCTCCTTCCATTGCTTGGGGGTGTCCATTTTGGACACGAGCTGCTTTTCCACCCGCGTGGCATCGCTGCCCTGGCCCCCGCGGGGCTGCCCGGTGTCGTCTGACCCTCGCTTTGTGCCTCGGTTCACCGAGACAGGTTTTGTGTCTACTGTTGCCAACAGTTTCTTTGTCACAGATGATTTTTGCTGCTGCTCTTTCCCAATACTGTGGCGGAGCCCTCTTGAGGACAACACAAACATGACTCCTATCCAGCAAAACTCCCCAAACCCAGGGCAAAACGGTGATTTTATTATTCTCTTCAGGACTCTTTGCTGTTACCCGTCTTTTAGCTCTTGGTTGTAGCTTTGCAAAAGCTGCCTGGCGTGGTGTGTTTGCGTGAGAGAGGCTGGATGTGGTGTCTGTGGGGTGCAGGGAGAGGTATGTCCCTGTCTCAAATGCTGCAGCAGCTCAGCTGAGGCTGGAGGCTGAGATCCTCCACCCAACCTTCTCCTGCCTGGGGATGTGCCGGGGTGCTGAGGAAGGTGCTGTCGTCCTCCCGTCTGCAGGTCCTGCCACTCGTGGAGTTGAACGTGGATCTGCAGATCGTACCTCCCCTTCCTCGTGTGCTGTTTGCTCTTCTTCTTTCCTGGTCCTGGTTTGCAGAGGGCTGTGGTGAGTTCCTGGCTCTGGGCTGGGGCTCATAGCTCTTCTGTGACGCTGGAACAGACGCCCTGGAGGTGTTCAAGGCCAGGCTGGATGGGACTTTGAGCAACCTCTAGTGGGAGGTGTCCCTGCCCATGATGGGGGGGCTGGAACTTGATGATCTTTAAGGTCCCTTCCAACCCACATAATTCTATGATTCTGTGACGTGGATACGTGTGTTTTTCAGACTCTGTTATCTGGTACAACAGCAGGATTTTTATTATTTTTTTGTTTAAAGTTTCTTTTTAAGGTTGGGCAAAACCCACCACATCTTCTGTGATCGAGCCGTGGTGGAGATCTGCTGGATTTCGTTGAGTTCGGGTGGTGATCTCTGCTGCGCGGCGAACACCCCTGTCTCTGCTTCGTGGGGCCGTTCCCACCTTTCTGGGGCTCTGCGCTCCCCGCTGCCCAGCCGAGGGGCTCGTGTAGCCACCGGCTCCGGATGGCCCTGGAGATGGGGCCGGGCAGGGGGTCTGTGGTGCCTTCGGGAGGGCTCCGTGGGGGAGTGTGGCGGGGAGGCTGCGGTGCCGGCGCTACGGCGGCTGTGTTTGCCTTGGGGACTCTGCCGCGCTTCCCGCAGCCCACGCCGGCTCCCGCGGGAGGGGGAGCGCTGCTCTGCGAATTTAGCAGCTACCTTTAAGCGGGGGGAGCAGTCGCTTTTTGGGCCGTGGGTAGAGTCATCGAGCGTTGCCTGCGTGTCTCATATCCACTCCCGGCACACCGGCGGGGGTTAGCAAAGCCGTTGCTTCGGCTGAGCTTTGCCGCGGCCGCTTTCCGGCTTCAGATCCGCTGCCAGCAGGTTTGTTTGGGAATCGGGCTTTTTTCAAATGCCGTGCTGCTGCTTTGGCCTTGGCCAGCCCTCTGTGAGCCCATGGCCGTGGGGTAACACCCCCCTCCCAGTGACTCCAGCCCCCGGTGCCGGGGTGCCCAGCAGCAGTTAGAGCACGAAGCCCAACCAGCGCGGCTCGGGGGCAGAGTTCCGTGCTGGCTCCCCGATGGCAGGAGCTGTCAAGAGGAACATCTCCTCTGTCTAGGAGAGAGGAACGTTTCTGGGGGAGCAGGTGGTGAAGATGTTCAGCAAATGTCAGCTTGAGACCTTGCCATCCCGTGGGCAGAAGTGACATCGCTGAGAAATGTGTTATCCTGTCAGAAAGCAGCAAAAAAATCCACCAGCTAAATGTTTACGAGCAAGGCAGACCTTTGCCAAAAGCGGGTGTTTTTCCACCCCTGAGACTCAAGGAGCGAGAGCTCCTCGGAGCAGTGGGAATCCTGCTCCTGCAGGCGTAAAGGATGAAGGCAGGAGCTGCCCTCATGGGCAAAGGCTGCCAGCCTCTCCTGACCCTCAACCCATGGCTCCTGCCTTCTCTTCTGGTTGGTTTTTTTTAGCTCTCTTGGCTCCTCTCTGGGTTTTAGCAAGAAGGAACCGCTGAGCTTCCCCCTGCCTCTGCTCGGGAGCCCGGAGCCTCGCTCCGCGGGGGTGTGGGGAGGATCTCGCCTCCTTCCCTTTCTGCTCCGAGCAGGGAGATGGCAGGGCGATGCCAGACGAGCTGCTCTGGTGAGACACAGATGCCTCCTGATGTCTGCCGATGTCTACTTGGCCTTGCAACTCGTGTAACTTGGGTTTCGACCGAGTTTGGGCAGCTGGGGCTCAGCCAGCCCTGCCGTTTGTCCCTGGTGCTGGTGTGATATCTCGGTTTTTACCGGAGAGATCCAGGGGTAGAGAAGAAGCAAACACTTGCTTTAGAGATTGTCTCAAGTCTTCTGCTGATTCAGCTGAGCCGGTCTTGTAACTATTACCTTTAGGACACGAGCATCTGGCCAAGCCTCGCTGCATTATTTCTGAGCGCCTTAATCAATCCCCTAGAGCTATTTAATTTTGAAGTGGCCTTCTTACTGCGGGCGGTGTGCTCTTCTCTATGTGAGCAAAAAAAGCTTAAACGGAAAGGTTTCCTGCAGACGGGTGCTAAATACAGTTTTTCACAGCTAAAACTGTTCCTTTCAGGGCAGCTATGGATGTGATTGCCCGACTGGGAGTGGGGAGAGCTGCAGAGACCGAGAGAAACTCATTTGCCCAGTGTCTACGTGTCGATGTGTGAAGCACATAATTACCTCTGGGCTAATAGCTCCGTATGGGAGTATTGTTTGAAAAATTTCTAATTTAATAAAATGGGTAGTAATGGGTTATTAGAAGAGAGTTTAATTGAAATAATTGGCATGGACACTAGTGTGCTAATTTGGTTTGGTATTTATAATGCACAGTCACAGTGTTTGTTCAAGGACAGAGGAATGGGTATTAGGTGGTGCCCGTATTTCTCAGCAAGAAGTTACAGCTGGTCTCTGGAAAGACATTTATTCGAGGCAGCTATTTAGTCAGTGTTCTTGAGCTTGTATTTTGAAGATGGATTTGCTTTATTACAGTTGGATGCAATTACACCCACGCTGCTGGGAGTGAAGGCCTCCTCTGACACTTCAGTTCCCACTTCGGATGTCTTGAGATTGGTCTTCCTAGTCATCCGGAGCAGCTCCACCTCTCTGGCACAGGGACGTACCCTTTCCCAGGCGCTCACACACACGTACGTGCATGAGTGTGCTCGCCCACGCTCCGGCACGCAAACAAGAAAGGGGACATTTGTCTTCTCTGTACACCCTTTCGTCCCCACTTGTCTGAAGGTCCTCAAGACCTGTACATGTGGCATGAGTTCCTGCTCGGTAAATCGGCACCATGAGCTTTTCCCATGTGGAGAAAGTCTCATTCTAGGGTGGAGATCCTTCAAGTTACCATCTCAGAGCTGTTGTAGAGATTGCTATGAGCTGGAAGGCTGAGCTAGTAGTCTCTCGGGTCACTGGGAGTGTTACATGGTGAAGAGATGGTGACGCAAAGAGCTATCTCATGTCATCAGCCTCTTCCAGAACCGACGTTCAACAATTGTTCCTTTTCATCTCTCTCCAAAGTGCTTTTAAAGCTCGGTATTGTTACTTTGTTTGGATTCTTCCCACACAGTATTTGCACTTAGAACTGCCCAGTGCTGATGGAGAGGTTTATTGCCAGCAGCTATTGTGCTAAAATTGAGAGGAAAACCAATTTCTAGTCACCTCTTGTTATGGTCTCTAATGGGAGATATTTCTTTCTTGCTTAGAACTTGCAAATGCATTTTAATGCCAGATGCAGTGCTCTGTGGCTAAGAAATGTTCAGCCTTCCAGGGTTCAGCAGTACAAATATTTCTGCTTACACACAAGTGCAGAGTGCGTTGCATCCTTTGTGTATGAAGGATGGATCCCTTCCTAATGGTTCGAGTTAAAACCAAAAACCCCAACAACTATGGAAAAAGAGCAAAGCCCGGCTATCAAAGCCCAAGGCTTGCTCTCTGATGCCCCGGGACATGCCGCGTACGGGTTGGTGAAGGAGTCCTGGCTGGCAGAGCCGTGCAGCAGGTCCAGGTGAAGCCCCAAGGGTTAATTAAGTAAATCCAAAGCCATCGTTTGCATAGCAGGGCTGCGCTGCTGAAGGAAGCCCCGTGCTGGTGTGTAGAGGAGGGAAAGTGTCTTCTGCTCCCTCGGTGACATGGAGATTTTTCCAGGAGAAGCCGGTGACCTGCTTTGTCCCAGGAAGGCATCCAGCTTAGGATGTAAGGGGCAGAGTTTGTTGGCCACGGAAGCGTGCTGAAGCCAGGCGTGGCTTTGCCCTGAGGGACGAAGTCGGTGTTT
Organism: Gallinago jamesoni; assembly: GCA_025769975.1. NCBI lineage: Eukaryota > Metazoa > Chordata > Aves > Charadriiformes > Scolopacidae > Gallinago > Gallinago jamesoni. Next base: position 3,326,733 of record JAOQGH010000007.1, on the reverse strand, counting down.
GCACCCCCAGGGGTTGCTTTGCCATCCTTGTGTGGCTTTGCCATCCTTGTGTGTGTTACCCAGCTCCCGGGGCTCCGCCGTCCTCCGGAGGGAGCAAGTTAGGGGAGCGCGGATCGGGCTTTTGGAGGGAGGGAGAAGGCAAAGGAGGGGTGTTCGTCTCTGTTGCAGGGAATTGTGAAAGACTGAGATGAAAGGCACGTCTAGATGAGTCCCTTGCCCTTTTCCAGCGTTGTGGGTGCTTTTTTATGTGTCGGTGTGATCCCCTGTTCCCTTTTGAAGGAGGATGATTCATGAGAGGCACGGCGGGTGCTGCTGATCTGGCACGTATTAGTGAGCACAGGAGAGCACCGAGATCCTCTTTAGGGCTCAATGGCTGCTTTTCTGGGGCAACTTCTGAGAGTTGGAACAATTATCCCACGTTTAAGACCTTTTTTTCCCCTCTAAGCTGCCCTGTTTCCCACTATCAGATCTTAGGGAGAGAAAGGAGAACTGAACCTGCAGGTGCACATATTAACACAATCATGATATAATTTAATCTTGATCCCATTAAACGCCCTTAATAATCAGAGAGTTTCTCACTTAGTTTAATGGACTCTTTTCCAGATGATGAGGCTGCAAGACCAGACACTTGTTATAAAAGTCTGTTTATTAAACAGTCTTTCTTCCTAAAAGCTTCTGCCTGGCCAGAATGAATATAAATGGAGAAGATGGTGTTTGCAGTTCAGTCTTTAAGGAGACAACGTGTTAAAAAAAAAATGGGGCCTATTCCTTTTTATTTTTGTGTCTTTTTATATGAGAGATGAGAGCAGGCCAAGACGTTTGGGTTTTTTTCTTAAAGTCTGCTTTTTACTTTAAATGTATGAGGCAGTCGAGACCCGGCATGCGTGAAATAGCATCTGCTGTCAGACCGACTCCTGGAGCGGATATTTCCTTCCCGACAGATGACTTGGTCGTGGGAGTTGAACCAGAAGCTGATGAGCAGATAAGACCAATGGTGTATAATAACCTGACTTAAAATCCTTCTCCATGGCTTTAGTTCACCTTTTGCTCTTGACCGGGCGTGCTCAGCAGAAGGCAGCGTGGCTCTTGCATGCGTACTGCAGCGCTGGTCTCCTCTGGGGGGGATTTCAGGGTTTTTTTTTGTGCAGAAGAGGTCTCTGGAACCTCTTACTTCAGGAACATGGTGTTTAACACAGTCATCTGCACACTTTACTCATTTATTTCAGAGTACACAGCGTGGGTAGATGTCCAAGGTGGTAAAAGACCTTCGCCATTGCATTTAGGAACGTGATGCCAGTTCATGGTGGTGGTTTGCATGGCCCGAGCAGCACACAAGAAACCTTTCTTCCCCTTTTAACGTCTTGATTTTGGCTGAATGTGGGACCAGAGAGAGACCCTGTTTGTCAGATTCCCCCCAGGGGATGTGGGTGCAGCGTGAGCTTTGCTTTGGGCCTCGCACATCACCTGGCTGGCAGGGACTCTGTCGCACGGCAGAACTTTCAGCGACAGCTCGCTGGTGACTGGTAGGCAAATTTTATTTTTTTTCTCATTGAAGTTAAAATAAGAAGCATACTTGAAGATCAATGGTCTGGCACAACCCCTTGTTCTAGTCCTTCCCACACACCACGGTGAGGCTGTCACAGACTCCGTGGAGTTCATGCCTCATTTCTGCGGTACATTGTGAATTCCTCTTTATAGGGACGTGCCGTTTTCCCTATCTTATGTAATGGATTACAAAATGAGTAGCGTCAGGAACGGGAAAATGTATGGCGAGTGGTACCTCGCATGATCCAAAGGGAAGAAAATTTTATTACCATGAGACACGGTTGTCAGAGCTGATGGAGAGCCCCAAAGCCAGAGTTTCTCCTTTGAAGATTCATCTTTGAAAAAAAAAAAAAAAAAAGGCTAATAAAAAAAAGTTTTAAGAAGGTTTTTAGATGTTAAAATTCTCCACCTTTTAAGCAGAAACTCAGAATCGTTTAATAAGTAAACACTGTTTTGCAGTTTAACAGAGTATTTCATTAGAATTTGAATACTTCAGTAACAAAGTTGCTGCCCAGACGTCACGCAGAGCAGGCTCGGAGTCCTTTAAAACTGCAGAGGAGGAATCGCTTTGGCATTTTGAAAGTCTCAGTGGAATTGCTTCCTGGCGAGCTGTGCCAGGGAGCTCGGGGAGGTGGTGTGTGGCAGCGAGCGAGCCGCCTGCTCCCGGCTCATTAAGCATCTCCATCCGGAGCCTCCCCGGCTCCTGAAGGCACTTTGCTGCTGGGCTGGAAATAGCAAGCGCTGGTGGGGCTGGCAAAGGCTTCTTGGGGAGGCACAGGGCACCTTTCCAGGTCTTGCTGCCTGGCCCATCCCCTGGTTTTCCCAAGGAATTTGGTTTTCCCTTGGGATGCCCCGAGCCCTGGGGCATGGGGGTGTTGCCAAAGTGGAGCTTTGTTGGACAAGATGTGGCAGGAGCTGGGGGTGACCGTGCCGCTGGGGTCGTCCTGCCCTTGGCAACTTGCCAGGGATGCTCAGAGCATCCCTTTCCTTCCTCTGGGTCTCGGCTCAGGCACCTGCAGAAGGAGGGCACCAAGGGGAAGGTCCTGGCCTTGGAAGGAAGCCGTGGGGCTGGGACCCTTGGGAAGGCCGGAGGGAAGGTTGGGAATTGCCATGGTAATCACGGCAGGCGACGTGGGTTTATTGCTTCCTCCTCCCGCGGGAATTGGGAGCCAGTACCCCGGGGTGTTTACAAGGTGTTTTCAGATTCCCAGGCTGGGGGGGAATCTGCACAGATGCTGAGAGCAATAAACATTTATAGCACAAAGATCGTTCTGACTGGGAGGCAACAAATTGCGGTTAATGGCTGGGGAGGGCAGTCACCCGGATTGCTCATCCCTGGCACAGAGCTCTGCCAGCCCCGAGCCCTGTGCCATGGGGGGGGGACACACACAGACCCCCAGCTCCTCCTGGCTGGGTTGGGGTCCTGTCCTGCTGCCTTCTCTGAGCGTCGCTGCCTCCCTCCCTGCTCTCCGCAGTGCTCTGCCTCCCCGCACGGCGCCGGGGCTGACTCACGCTCCGGGGAGCGCTGCCGGTCCCTGCCGGGGCACGCTGCCAGCTCTGCCCGGGGGGAGCACCCGGTGCTGGGCTCATTAAATCCTGGGAAGTGGGTAGTGACCCCGTTACGTACTCACCTGGAAAAGCGGCTCGGCCGTGCCCGATTACTGTGCTCTGCCTGGAGACTTTTCCCGCTTCCCTTGCAGTTATATATTTAGATTTTACCCAAGGGCTTTTAATTTCCTCGCTGGCTTGAGCGGCTGTGACAGGTATACAGATACGCTGCCTTTTTCCTCCGGCCGTTTTAACCTGTCGTGACTTTGTTGGGAAGAAGTGGGGGGAGATGCCAAGTCACTGTAAAGCTCGGGGATCTCACCGCTCTGCTCGTAGGCACGTAAAATGCACCACAGAAATGGGAAACTGTGCACCGTGGCTTTGTTGGGGATATTTGTTCAGCATCTGCTGGAGCCTGCTCTATTTCGTCTCCTCCCTCCTAGGCAGGCCCAAGCTAACGTGCTGGGCTTTGCAGCTTTCCTGGTCGCCGCTGATGAGCCACACTTGGGGAGGTAAAAATGGGTTTGCAAAGGCTGCGATGACAGTTCTGGGATTCGGCGCGCGAGGCTCTTGCGTCGCACTTACATAAATGGCTCTCGCCAACTCTCCGGGTAGTTGGGGAGTCACTTGGTGAAGGGGACCTGCTGTCCCCCCCACGGGGTAGCCAATCCACACGTAGGGGTCCAGCAGAGCCCCCCAGCAGCCGGAGCGGTGGGGCTTGGGCTGGCGCTGCTCGGTTCACGGGGTGGGAGGGAAGCCACAGGGCAGGACTGGAGCCCTGGGTCTGGAAGGGAGGTGCTTTCCTCCTTTCTAAACGCTAACGTTTTGAAATTGTTAACAATTGAGATGTTAATGCAGAGGATTTGGGGGAAGAGGAGAGACATCAAAGGCTCTTTGCTATCAGACACACCGTCCCCCTTTGGGAGTGCAGCCTGCCTGCAAGCTCTGTATGTATTTTCTTATTTTACATAATTTTTCCATCACTCTCCATCAGCCCGGCTCTTCAAAGGCTTCCTTCTGTTTCCAGCTCTCTTGCTGTTGCTAAATGTGCCCTCTTCCGTGTTTTCTAAAATGTTCCTTCATCCCTCAAACTCTATTGCTCGGGTTTATTAGTGAAGTCTCCCAAGATGCGGGGCGAGACGGGGAGCTGCTGCCAGGTGCTGCTGCCTGATTCAGCTGCCAGCACTAAGTAGGGGGAGCGAGGGAATAAAACGCAGCCGGTTAATTTCTGCCTGTGTCATGCAAATCTTTCGGGCACCTTCGAGTTCCCGGTGTGTGGGGCAGCACCGGTTGGCCAAAGATTTCCGTGGCTGTGTGTTGGTGGTGGTGAATATTGGCCTTCCCCTGCGCCGGGCTCTCTCCTGTTGGCTCTCTTTGGTTTGTCGTGGTGCCGAGCATCCTCCAGAAGCGCAGCGGGGATGGAGCGGACCCCCCAAGCCCACCTTGGTGGGAGATGGCCCCCACGGGGTGGTGGAGCAGGGAGGTCCTCGGAGGTGACACCCTGCTGAAGGTGGAGGTGGCTGCAGTGGTGGCACCGAGTGCAGGAAACGAGCCTCCTGAAGGGACACAGGACTTGAGGACCGTTGTGGTTTTGGCAGTAACCGCTCAGCCCGGTTGCCATCCCAGCCAGCTGCTCCATGACAGAAATTCCTGCAGTTTTTTGAACTTTTCCTGAAATGCTTTTAATGACAGTTTAATAATAACAGCGCTCGGTACCGACCTTCTCACCCCTGGAACTGAAACGCTTTACTGAGAAGGGTAAGGACCATTATCATCCCCCATATTCACAGGGGGGGCAAATAGCTGGATTTTATTTGTGAGAATAATTATAACAAGTGGAGTTAATCAACTTCTCATATGAATGGTGTTGCTTTTTAAAGACAAGCGTCGGGGAAGGAGTCCCAGACACAAAGGAGAACTCACAGTGGTGTAGATCCATCTGACGGCTTCTCAGGGAACTCGTCAGTGCCTGTGGTGCAAAGGCATTAGCCCTGCCAAGGCAGCGTGCAGAGGGAACAGAAACCAGTGAAAATTCATGCAAGACAGGGCAAGATGGGGTGTTTACTTGCTGGCACCCTAGATGTTGGCGAGCAGGTGCTGCAGAGAGCTGCTGCTGCCACCCGAGTCCCAGTCTGTTTCTCTCCTGCTGCCCTTCGCCCCTCCAGCCGCTCAAAGCCCCCTTGCTTGGGAAGAATCTCCCAACTCCTGAGTGTCCCCTGGGTCTCCGTGTAGTGCAGGGAGAAATGACACTGAAATAATTGGTGTTCCTACTTTCCTTTCTGAGCTGGAGGGCTCAGAGGCCATAACCTCTTACAAGCTCCTGTGAAGTTCCTGAAGGTTGGGGTTTTTTTTTCCCCTCGTTCTCTGTTCTGCTCTACATCCCTTTCTTGCGTCTTGGCCCTCATCAGACTGCTCGTTTGGAAGGGAAAGGGGCTGGATTCTTGGCCTGAGCCCAGGGAAACAGAGGCTTGTTTTGGCTGGGACCTCTTGGTGTGACGGGAATGCTCATGGTGAAGACAATGCCTCTGTCACTGCCCTACTCTTACAGGCCATTATAGAATCACCATAGAATCATCTGGGCTGGAAGGGAACTCCAAAGGCCATCTAGTCCAACCCCCCTGCAGTCAGCAGGGACACCCCCACCTAGACCAGGTTGCCCAGGGCCTCCTCGAGCCTCCCCTTGAATGTCTCCAGGGAAGGGGCCTCAACCACCTCCCTGG
>JAOQGH010000007.1:3307572-3320820 GCA_025769975.1 Gallinago jamesoni | reverse complement strand
TGCTCCAGGTGAGGTCTCACCAGAGCAGAGCAAAGTGGCAGAATCCCTTCTCTGGACCTGCTGGCAACGCTTCTTTGAATGAAGCCCAGGATGGGGTTGGCCTTCTGAGCTGCCAGTGCCCACTGCCTGCTCATGGCCGGCTTCTCCTCCATCAGCACCCCCAAGTCCCTTTCCTCAGGGCTGTTTTCTAACCCCTCATTGCCCAGTCTGTGTTGATACTGGGGATTGTTCTGGCCCAGGTGCATGACCCTGCACTTGCTCCCATTGAACTTCATGAGGAGCTCACCTCTCCAGCCTGGCCAGGTCCCTCTGGATGACATCCCATCCCTCAGGTTTATTGACAACACCACACAGCTTGGTGTCATCTGCAAGCTTGCTAATTACTGATTCTGTTTGTGGAGATGCCAAGACATGGATCCACCTCAAACAAAACTGAAGTCCTGGGAAATCCTCCCATGATTTTTTGGCAATCTGCTGCTGAGGGCTCCTTCTTGCAGGCACCATGGGAGGAAGAAAGGCAGGAGCTGTGGTCCATCGGATACAGAGCGCTGCAGGAGCTTGAATGCAGACACCATTTGCAAGTACTAACCTGGCACTAATTTACAAGTGCCCTAACCTGGCACAGAGCTGCAGTCTGGGCACTCCAGGCCCTTGGCTGCTCAGGGGGTTCACTTCTCTCTCATGGGGAGCAGCTTCTGGGAAGCCCCAGTTCACCTGGATGCACATCTCTGGGAACAGCAGGTAGGAGTCACCATCCATTCCTGGGTTTCCCCCAGTGCCTTTCAGGAAGGATTTGATCATCTGTGTCTTTTGAACCCTGATTTTCATTGCACACTCATACTCCTCTCTGGGAAAGACCTGCTGGTTCTCCACAGCAGCTGAGTGCTGAGATCCTGCTCCCATGCTGGTGGCCATGTGCCAGAGAAGATCTACCTCTCCAGGCTAATGGAAAGAAAATGGAGATAAGATTTTTAAATTGACTCTAGATCAATAGGAACGGTATTTTCTAAACACTTCTATTAATAAATACACACATCCTTGCTGTCCAGAGAGGACTCCCAAGCATCTCCTGTACATTGCAATCTGAAGTACTCAAAGTATTGGTATCTTTTTTTTGACTGTAAGAGGAACTGAAAATCTTTGGATTCAACTTTCCCATTAACTGCAACTCCACCTACTGATTGACAGTCAAAAATATGGGCAGAAGGACCTGTCTTGTTTGGAGAAGGGTTGCTCGGGCCAGTCTTGTGAGTGGTGTGCTCTTCAGGGGAGCAGGTGAGGGGCTCCCGGGGGTCTCTGGGGTCTCTGAGTGTGTCCACCATGTCCCACCATGTCCCTGTGCAGAGGCACAGCGGTGGCACCCCGTGGGGATGGAAAGGCTGAATCCCACGCAAAGAAAGAGGACAAAGCATCAGCATTATTTTTTATTTTGCATTTTTTTTTCTTTTTGAAAAATTTGTTATTTTAACTGAAACAAATGTCAGAGGAAAAAAATATTCTAGTGAGGAAGCAGAAGCTCCGTCTTCTGCGATTTTAACTTCCTATTGGAAAAGAATACAGTTACTAATCAGAAAAAAAAAAAAAGCTTTACATTTCCTCAAAAATACTGACATTTCCAGCCAGCTCTGTGTGAAGAAGGGGGTGTTTCTGCTGGTGCTTCAACCTTTGTGTGGCTCGGCTGCAGAAGCCTGGCGGTAGGGGGTGGGGGGTGGGGGTGTTTTCGCAGGGCTGTGCATGAGCCTTGGCAGCCTCCAAACCTTGGCAGCTTCTGAAAAGCTATTTTGCAAAACGCCTGGTGACAATGTAGGGCACTCCCCGGCGACTAAAGGGCAAAACTGGTGAGCGTGCACTTCTTGAAAATGACTTCGGCTGGGCCAGAGAGGTTTCGTAAGCTCTGTCGAAGTGTTAGGAGCGTGTTATTACGTTTTTTGGGGTCTTGGGATATAGGAAGTGTTTGTGGTGGTAATAAAATGGCATCGGGCCTTGCGTTTCCTTGGAGTTATTAAATAAAGGGAGGTCAGGACTGCCCTGCAAAGGCAGTGTGAACACAAACCAGCCTGCTGAGTGCAGGGCTCTGCTCCTTGGGAGCTGGGCTGTAGCCCGATGGGAAGGTGGTTTTTCTAGGGCGGCTCTCCAGTGGGTCCATAGACCTGGGGGTAGTTCATTAGAGAGATGATAATGAGCCTTAATGACTTTGCATCTTGGGGTCCCGTGAATTATTGCTGGGTTTGTGTGAATGCAGCCCTTCCGGTAGAGCAGCAGCTCTGTGGTGGCTGATGGGGTCTCTCGTGGGATGCCGACGGGGTTGTGAGCACAGATATTTCTGAACAAAACGTGCTTTCCTACTCAAGTTACCTTTTGTGCTTGTTGGAAGTATCTTTACAAAGTTGATGCCTTTCAGGGTGACTTTTTAAGATTTTTTTTTAAAGGTATCGAACCGGCTTTTCTTACAGAAGGCTTTGCACACCAACAGTTTTGGGTTCTATCTCAACTTAACACGTTTGTTTTCCAGAAGAATTCAGAAAAAAGCCCAACCCCTTCCTGTTTCATCAACCAGTTTTAATGGGCTAGGTCATGCTTTATTAACGATAAGTTCAATAGCTGCGTAAAAGTTTTGGCAGTTGACAATGAAAGCTACCTAGATAAAAAGAGAATATTTAACAATGCAGTTGTTGTGGATTCAATTAAGACTAACGAAAACTCTGCTTCTTTCTAAATCTTATTTTCAGAAATATTATTACTACTGCAACTGCTGCTCAGCAATTCCCAGCCGTCTCTCCGCCCCCCAGCACAGCAGTGGCCTCTGCGTAATGCAGATGCTGAAATGAGAAATCAGCAGTTTTTAATGGGCTCTCAAACTAAAATTAACATTGATTTCCTGGCTTACGGTCAGAGGGATGGCATTCGGTTAGCTGGGCAATATTTCTGGACCAGAGGAATTCTTATTGGGACTTTGATGTTACCAGGGTTTGGTTTTGTTGATTTTTTCATTCCTGGATTCCCTTGGAGAAGGTGCTGTGCAAACAAGGTGTTCCATGTGTAGCTTGCCCTTGTAGACCAGGGGTGGGAGCACAGACAATGTGTCCCCGCAGAGCAGACTCACCGAGCTGTCCTCCAGCTTACATTTACAGCCACGGCTCTTTCTAGGAACCCGCCGTTTCCCAGCCAGAGTGAGCCCTGTGGATGTCCCGGAGTGCCGTGGATGTCCCAAAGCTGTGGATGTCCCAGAGCTGTGGATGTCCCAGTGCTGTGGATGCACTGAGTGATGCGTTTTGCCCGTCGGGTGACTTGAGTTGTGGTTGAGCATGCAACAGCCGTAGCATCACCACCACAGGGCACCTGCAAGTAGTTTTAAAACTCTTTTCCTAAGTAACAGCCCTTTGCTTTCAGAGTGACAGGAAAGCTGCTTCACCCCTTTGATGGACGGTGACGTACTCCACCAACAGCCCAGCACTCAAGTAATTTCATTTGTCCTTTTTTCTCATCAGTGCCCTGGCTTCCTCTTTCCCAGCCGAGAGGAGCAGGGAAGCAGCCGAGAGCTTTTCCTGCATTGCTGGTGGCTCCGTGACCCAGACAGCTCTGGGTTGCCTTTGCTTCGAGTTCCTGCCTTCCTCCTCCTCCTTCCACTGCCCTTACTGACAGGAGAGTGCTCAGAGCCTGTCTGGGAGGTGGCTTGGGAGGAGAGATGCTGCCGGGGCTGTAGGTCTTTAGGTGAAGAGCAGAACACATCACGTTGCCTGAGAGAGGAATATTTTTTGACAGAACCACAGCCAAGGATTTTCTCCAGCAGCCCGAGGCGGATCTGAGCAGTCTGGGGAGCTCTGTGGGATTACCCAGCCCCGGAGAGGTTGTCCTCAGCGTCAGGTGACCTCTTTTCTCCCTTGGAAGGGAAATGACTATTCAGACCAGGAGCCCTGTTTGGAGTTTCTCATGACCCTGTGTTGAATCACTCCCGTCTCATCTGTTGTTTGTGCCTTGCTTTTGTTTAAGTGCTTAACAGAAAAGGTGTTTTCACGTGGGGGCTCCCACAAGCAGGATCTGAGTTTCTTAAAAGGTTCTTTGATGTGTTTTTTTTTATCACCTTCTATACAGCAAAAGTACGACAGGAGAGTTTCCATTTTCTGTTAAAATTCCCCAGGTCTTTCCCTAATACCTCCTCTGTTCAGTGCTGCTGCTTGATGGCATTAGTGCTGAGATCATAATTTAAGCATAAGCCACTTTTCACCTGGTACCTCAGTCCTGAAATGAACCTTCTTCTGGAAGCAGGAACACAATACAACAGAGAATTTGCAAGTAGCTCCCTAAAAGAAAGACCTGATCGCCCCGGTCCCGGTGACTCCTGTTGTCCAGAAGGATTCATCAGACCCCGAGGTGGGCACGGCCCAATCCAGAGGGCTAGCGGCAGGAATTATATTTGGGGTTGAGAACAACATCCTGAAGTCAACAGATGTGGAGCAATAAGTTCAGGATGAGGCTGAAGCAAAGCACGAAGCAGGAAGGAACGACTCTGTTAGAAAACGAATGCATTGAGCTAATGAACCATTTTGAGGCAAAAGGAGAAATTAAATGTATGCTGAAAGCTGGCACATTAGTAAATGGGCTGTGGGTTTTTATCCATTTTACGTTTAAAAATGCTGAAATAAAGTGTGTCTTATGGTGAAATCCCATTAAGAAATAATACTCTAAGTAGGGAAACGAGGGTTTGGTTAACAGGAAACGGGGACTGGATTTCTCTTCTCAGATCAGCCTTTGTGTCACGGGACCAAAGGACCTTTAGGTAGGAACCTTAGGGGGAAGAAGAGCAAGCGGAGCTCACTCCTGACAGCTCAGTGACAAGAGAGACTAAGAAAAGGTTTGGCCTTTTCTTGCCACGGTTTGGTGCAGGACAGTGGTGCTGGGTGCTCTGCTGGCCCCGGGGCATCTGGAGGTGTGCGGTGTGGGTAGGGCACAGCTGGTGCCAGAGGAAAAAGTCAGCTCTTCTTTCTGAAACTGAAGTGTTTTGCATCCCAGATTTCCCATTTCAGGGTGGCTTCTGCCCTCAAAGAGCCCCCCCAGGGCTGGCCTTTCTCAGGCTTTGGGACGGCCCTTGCAGGTATCAATACCTTCAGTCTTTGTACATAATATACATTTTTAAGAACTCCTCTTGTGGACTTTAATTATCTGCGTTGGCTTTTCCTGTCATGATGTCTTGCTGGTGACCAGTCAGTGAATTTAGTCTTTTTTTAAAGTATGCAGTGGGGCAGGATTGCCATGCAACACTGGGGCAGCATCGGCACACCTTGGGCCAGCATCGCTCTCCTGTGGGCTAGCGTTGGCGCGCAGTGCTGGCACGCTGTGGGGTGATGTTGGCACGCTGTGGGGGGATGTTGGCATGCTGTGGGGCGTTGATGGCATGCCATGGGGTAGTGTTGATGTGCCACAGGGAGTGTCGGTATGCCATGGGGTGGTGTCGGCATGCTATGGAGCAATGTTGGCATGCCATGGGGCGATGATGGCATACTGTGGGGTGGTGTTAGCATGCCATGGGAGCAATGATGACATGCCGTGGGGCAGTGTTGGTATGCCGTGGGGCAGTGTTAGCATGCCATGGGATGATGATGGCATGCTGTGGGGCAGTGTTGGCGTGCTGTAGGGCGATGATGGCATGCCGTGGGGTGATGATGGCATGCCATGGGGCGATGATGGCATGCCATAGGGTGGTGTCGACATGCCATGGAGCAGTGTTGGCATGCCATGGGGCGATGATGGCATGCCATAGGGTGGTGTCGACATGCCATGGGGCGATGATGGCATGCCACAGGGCAGTGTCGGCATGCTGTGGGGCGATGATGGCATGCCGTGGGGCGGTGTCGACATGCCGTGGGGCGGTGTTGGCATGCCGTGGGGCGGTGTTGGCATGCCGTGGGGCGGTGATGGCATGCCATGGGGCGATGATGGCATGCCATAGGGTGGTGTCGACATGCCGTGGGGCGATGATGGCATGCCATGGGGCGGTGTTGGCATGCCATGGGGCGATGATGGCATGCCGTGGGGCAGTGTCGGCATGCCGTGGGGCGGTGTTGGCATGCCGTGGGGCGGTGCCGTGGGGCGGTGCCGTGGGGCGGTGCCGTGCAGCCGCTGTCCGTGGTGCTGAGCCCAGCGCCCCAGAGAGTGTCCCCGGCCCCACACACCCCGGCCCTGCTGGACCCCTTGAAGATGCTCTGTGTTGAGGGCTGCCATCAAGCACGACCAGCTGTAGAGGTGGTGGCACCTCCAAAACAGGACTGGATGCAGGACCACCGCCATCAGCCCCCTTTCCAGTCCCACCTGTGCACGGGGGGGACTCACAGGTTTGTCCCCGGGCCTCAGTGATTTCCCTTTTCTCTTTGACGTCTTGAGAACTCGATGCCAAGCACCTTCAAGGAGCAACAGCTTTTGTTCTCACCCGAAGAGGGAATGCTGGGTTGTTCTGGGACAGGTGGTGTGTGCCTCTGCTGGCACTGGTTTGGCCTGGTCAGGGGAGCAGGGATCAAGCCCCTGTGGCCGCTGGTGGCTCCGGGGGAAGCGGCAGCAAGTTCCTCTCTGCTCAGTTCCCAGCAGGGGCATTTAGGAGGGGACCTTGCTCTGCTGCTTTGTGTCCGTGAGCCAAGCACGCTGAGTCTATTCCCTGGCATGCAGTCCTCATGCTGCTCTTTACACAGAGGGATAAGATAAAATAGCTCCCTCCCCCTCACGTTGCTACTGAAAAACAGGGATGGGGAAAAAATAATCCCTCAGCCCCTGCCCTGCTTGTGGTGATAAGAGCAACGCAATCATTTTGTTAAAGGAGGCAGCCGAGGCAATTACAGTATTTACTGAACAAAGCCGTTTCCGAGATTTCTGCATTGTGGATGTTTTCTCAGCCGTTTTGCACCAAACGCGTCGCAGCAGAAAGGCCGGAGAGTTTGCCTTGACTCCCCTCACTACCAAAATAAATGTACAGGGCAGGATTGTTCCACTGAGCAGCCGTGAGTGGGGAGAGAGAAGAAGGAAGGAGATGGTACGTGCCGACAGCTCTAAACTGAATGCGGTGAGGATCGCTATGTATGAGAGAGTTCAGGGGGGAAAGAGGAGGAAGTCACAGAGGCAGCCGGAGCTCGCAGGATGGCGAGAGCCAAGCTGAAGAATTCCCCTTCAGAGAGCAATTCCCATGTAAAAACTGTCCCACCAGCGACGACAGAAGATGTCCATGGGGTGAGCCCCTTGTTGCCGGCTCGGAGGATGGGATCCTTGGGGAGTGATGTCGGACAAAGGTATTGCAGGACTGCAGTGGTGCGTGGGGCTCTGTGGGTGGGGGAGGCAGCACCTTTTATCTTTTAAATGAGAGGGAAAGGATTAGTGCCACCACGGGCTGGAGGGGTGGTGGATCAAATCCTTCTGATAGCTATGTTAAAGAGCCACACCAGCTCCAAAGTTGTGTTATGAAATAGGTAGCTGGAGCAGAAGAAAACCAGTTCCTTTAAATTTTTTATAAGCGCTTCTTGTTTTTTTCATATGCCAAAAGCCTGTCTGGATGGCAGCCCTGGGTCTGTGGGAATGCCACACAACACTGTTAACTTGCACTGCGCCTTATCTGGGCAGTATAAGACCAAAGCTTAATTACTCTGCTGACACCACCCTATGCACTCTACATAAGCACCATGTTTGCAGGGAAGAAGAGATGCTCGATCCCCCATCTGAGAAATAATTCTGAAAAAAAAAAAAAGAAGCTACCATAAAAAAAGCTGCAGCCTCTTTCTGCAAACACACAGCTGATGTGTACAGAAAGAAATGAGCTGCTTTTCAGGAGGATAAAAATGCTTTACATTGCACTTGAATTCCAGTGTTTCAGAAAAAGCCAGGTCCCCTAGTTATGATGAGGATGCGTATGTCAGAAATTCAGTTCTCCTTCTGTTCATTCCATTTTATGTTTCATATTTTCCCCCATCTATTCAGCTTTTCAGCCCATCCATGCTGTCTTCCTTCTCAGCATTACTGCCTTACCTGTGATTGTGTACTGTATATCTTCTGCGGTGTGATTTGGTGCTGCTCCGAGCTCCGGGTTCTAGTGCAAATGAGCACTGTAGGAAAGCTTCTGCTCATGGTGAATTTTTCAATTTGCTTGGCTTTAGATTGGAATGAATTAACGCCTCGGCTTCAGCATCTTGGTGTATCTCACTGGTGGGCTGGGGGAAGATGGCAACGAGCCAGGAGTAGCAGATGTGGTCCCTACTGGGGAAGCCGGGGAGAGGGGGGGTTGTTGTGGGAGCAAGGCAGGAGCATTGGCGTGGTCCTTCCCCCCCCGGGTGCCGAGCTGTGCCGGGCACATGCTTTAGTCTCCAGGTCTGGGAGGCAGAGTCCTGGCGGAGCTGAGAGCGCGCGTCTTCGGTCTGATGCGTGGTGTGTCAACTCTCCAGATGGCACCCATGCCGGTTCTCTGGTGAGCAGACACTTGGAGCTTGTGGGTCGTTGTCTTCTGACTTCGTGAGGCAAGGGCTTACACGTGTGGAGAGCTGCAAATGGGCATCGTGTGGGTGCGTTGGAACTCAACCCCTGACGCCTGTGAGGTCTCAGCGCATTCTGTCGAGCAGTCTGAATCTGCTGCCAGCGTTGAGCAGACTGCTGCTGCTCTGGTTTTGTGTCTTGCTTTCATTGCTTCAAAAAGACATCAAAGATGGACCTGTTTTGGGGGTACCTGTGTCTCTGAAAGCACATCCCAAACACTACCATTGGCAAAGCCTTTGGAGTGAGCTTGTTTCCTCTCTGTGCCCTCTCAGGCACTGTTGATGGCACCTCGTAATGGTGCCAGTGTTCAGATCCCGGTGCACTGGGGCTAGAAAGAGACTCATACTTGCAACTTGGGCCTCTTACAAACTCATCCCAGCCACTGCTAACCAGCTGGGATTAGACATGCAGGAGGGGTTTCTCCTCTCCTGCGCTCAGGGGCTTGGGGAGCTCCTGCCTGGGACCAGGGAGCCAAACCTTCATCCCAGGACTGTCCCTCCTTGTCACTTGAGGGGAGCGTGGCACAAAGGAGGGATGCTGCAAGTCATCATTGGATCTGGGGGGTACAGGGGGCAACAGTTCCAAAAATCACATAGCTATAGCGTTTTAGTGGAGCCTTGCCAGAAGGCCAAGCGTGCAGGGAACACCAGGACACCTCAGGGATTTATGAAAGAAACCACTTCCCTGGGTTTCACTGGAATTTCAAGTGTTCTGCTGCAGTCTTGCCATGAGGAACTGATGCTGCTGAGAGATAGAGGAGTTGATGGCAACACTTCTGCACTCACTCCTCTGGCAGTGAGCAGAGCCCTGTGAGCTGCCTCTTGCAGTGTCTGAATTCTGCCTGCTGGGCTTTCCTCCTTCTCTGTGTGCTGCTTCCCAACAATTGAGTTGGCAATTAGGATTGAGATTTGTGCACTTCTCTTTCACTGCTTATGCAAGCAACAAAGGCAGGAAGATTGCTTCAGAAATGATGAATAGCGTGTTTGAGATGCTTCATCTCCTCCGAAGCCAGACACAAGCAGCATTATCAAGTTAGCAGTGACAATTGTCCCCGGGAGTTGAGAGTGAAATTACCAGGTGACGGTGGAAGAAGATGCTGTTACAGGATGTTCTCAGGGATGCAAATGAATTCTCTAGAAGAAGTTTATTCTCACCTACTTTATTTACCTCCTTACTCTGTCTCTTAGTCTTTGCAGCATCTCAAAGCTTTTAGGGATTCTCAGTCAAAACAGGAGGCAAGGATTTGAATTCCTCTGACAAGAAATCATTCCACAACCACACATTATTCCACACTGGGAGGCAAAAAGGGGAGTGCAGCGCTGGCCCTGGGCATCCAGGACTGGGATGCTTTTCTGTGGCTGGGGAGCTGCGGGCGGGATGGGACTGGTTCAGGCTGCTCACATGGAAGTAGCTCCTGCTAAAAATGCTTGGAGGTATTTCTGTGCATCAGAGGCTGCTCTGAGAAGGGGATACAACCAGGGCGGCCTCCTGCCCGCTCTGGGGAGGGCAGGATCTCCTGCCAGACCTGCCACCTGGGCACTGAAACTTCCCTGGCCCTCAGCAATCATGTGGCTGGAGGGTGAGTCTTTCTCCTATGAGCTGGGCTTGTCCTGAGGCAGGTTGGTCCCTTGTTGGGGAGTGTTGGGATTGGCTTGTGTTGGGGAGGGGGGGATTTGAAAGAGAAAGGCCTGATAGGGAACAAAGTCACAGAACAACCAAATGTTGTGCTGTGCTCTCCATCGAGCACCTCTGTGTTTGGGAGGGAGCTGCTGGCAGGCACGAGGATGTGTAAATATCTGTATTTGGATCCCGTTGCATGGGGAGGTGATTTCTGTGAAATACCGGAGATGTGGGCTTAAAAACACAAACAAACATTTTTACAAGATAATCGTGTCCCGTTTATGCAGCTTTGCTGGAAGTAGGGGAAGCTCTGACCCGTCCTGGGGCAAACTGATACTCTTAAGGGATTGCAAACATACCCTTAATGTCTCCAGTTTTGAAGCTCTGCCCAGGGGCTGGCAGCGCTGTGGGTCCCTTCCCCGACCCACGTTTCCACCCTCACCTCTGGGAGTCCGCTTTGTTGAGCTGCCGGGAGCTGATATCTGACCTGCTGGAGTTTGAGGAGGAACATCAGCACTGCAGAAGAGCTGAGGTTGGAGAGAACCTCTGGAGGGCTCTGGTCCAACCCCTTCTCGAAGCTGGACTAACCTTCCAGTTGGCTCAGCTGGCTCGGGACCAGCCCGACTGAGTTTTGAACATCTCCCAGGCTGGAGATTTCTCCGTTTCTCTGGGTGCCTGGTTCAGGGCTCGATCGCTTTTGGGAGGAATAATTTTTCCCTGTGCCTGCTCCGTCTTGTCATTTCACTGTGTGCATCCGAGAGGAGGCTGACTACACCTCAGCCCTCAGGTAGCCAAGGGCAGCAATTAGATTCTTCTCTCCCTTTCTCTCCTCCAGACTGCACAGTCCCACCTCCCGCAGCCTCACCTCGTCTCTCGGTTCGAGGTATTTTTGGCAGGAATAAATGGGACTTTGCTTCAGCCATTTTACAGTCAACAAGGTGGCTGGAGTCTGCTCGGTGAGAAATAGCAGCACTCTGCTAGGGCAACTTTAACACAACATTTCTTGGAGGTGAAGCACTTTGGAGAGTGAGGAAGTCACCCAAACGTGTCTGAAATGTAATTTCTGACCGATCAATGTTTGTTCCCCCAAGGGGCAGGCAGGCAGTGACAAGCAGGTCTTGCTGAATGAGTTTCTTTTGCCTGACACTCACACACAAGCAGACCAGTGGAAAGGTCTGGCCTGGCCATTGAAACCATTGCAACCTGTTTGTCCCAGCAGTCACTTTTCCCGGTGTGCTTCTCTCTGAGCCACTTTGTGAAGGCAGTGTGACCCCAGGAACCAGTGCTGCTGCAGGCAGGGGCTCTGCAGGAGCCTTTGCAGAGAAGACCTGAAAGACACCCAGGACTTCCAGAGGGTTTCTCTTGCAAGGTGCTTCGGCTTTGATCCGCTTTCCCTCTGGCCAGTCTGGGCAGCCCCTCGGGGGGAGAGATTTCTGGCGGTGGGTATCTCTGAGCCCAGGTCAGGGCTTGCTGTGCCACATGGCTTTTTGCTGACAGGGTGCTCCAGACTGGAGCGTGGCATCTCCAAGCCTTCCCCCAGCAGCAGCCAAACTGTGGGCTGCTCTCGGAGCTGGGGTCCAGCCACCCAGCCTGCCTGCGGGTCCATGCCCAGCATCCCCATGGGAACGTGCCTGCTGGGCATCACCCCTCCCTGGGGTTGTTCTTCCAGGCACCATCGTATGGCTCTGCAGAGGTGGCACTTTTCACGTGCCATTGAACCTGGGCATTTCTTTCCCACGGGCATCGCTGTGGGATGCCGAGCGCGTTTCCCGTGTGGGGCCGCTGCAAAAAGAGGCAGGGTGCTCCCTCCATGGCTGAACTCCCCCCAGAAATATGCGATATGCAAACACGCTGCTTGATCCCGATGAAAAGGGAATGATCCCGGATCCCGGCTGCCGGCACAGCGAGCTGACAGCTGGCATCCTTCGCACCAAGCAGAGCCGTTCGTAAACACAGCCAAAGATTTCATCCCGGGCCGCGGCGCGGGGGCTTGAGCCCGGCTGTCTCTTGGATTCATCCCGGGGTTGTGCTGGAGCAGCCCCCCCAGTTCTGCTCACCCTCCTCGTTTTGTACCCGCTCCTCTGCATGGGGACATCGCTGTGTCCCAGCCGGGGCTGGGCTCTGAGATTCCTCCTGCAGGTTTCAGGTGTGTTTTGGTGGCGGGTCCCGTATTTGTCGTCCCCATCCCTCAAATCCCCGCCCCAAGGCTGACTCCGGCGGAAAGCATTTGCACCCCCTTGGGGTGCTAACCCCCGAGCTGGCAGTGCTGCAGCCAGGTGCCAGAGGGGGAAGAGGCTGAATTTTGGAAGCGCTGAGCATTCCTCCCACGGCTGCTGGGGAGACGCCAGCGCCGCTGAAAATCTCGGTGCCCTATATAGGTGCTGACATGCAGATGAGACACCCAACCTAAGGATGCCTTCACTCAAAACAGGCACTCAGGCTTTCGCTCTGTTTGATTTAGGTCTCTCATTCCCATCAGGTCCCATCAGGGCTTGGGGATGAGCACATTCCTCCTCCTCCTCCTCTGGTGGAGGCTTTCCTGGCTGCGGTGAGAGCGGGATGCCAGGCATAGCCATCCCCCTGAGCGGGCACCGACTGCCAGCCCGGCCGTCAGGGTCGTGCGGGACTGCGACACAGCGGGGTCTCACAGCCACCTCCAAAGTCATGCCCTGTCATTCCTCTGCAAGCCACGAGGCTTGACGGGACCCCAGGGAATCGTTTAGCTCATTAGACAAGGCAGGGAGGTGTGCGTTAGAGCAGCCTCGGCGTCTGCAGGGCCTTTTAGCCAGGCGGGCAGAGCCCAGGGCCCAGGTTTGGCAGCGCTCACCCCTTTGGGAGAGCCAAAACGTTCCGGAAGGCGATTGCCGGGCATCGGGCTGGGAATGGCTGGTTTGGCTGCAGCCGGTAACGCTGCGGTTTTGGCACTTCCCCTTGTTTGTTTCTAAACTTTGTGTATCGTAGTTGTGATGTGAGTTTTGTAGAGGAACACCAAGAGATAATCACAGAATCGTTTGGGTTGGAAGGGACCTTAAAGATCATGGAGTTCCAACCCGCTGCCCTGGGCAGGGACACCTCCCACCAGACCAGGTTGCTCCAAGCCCCATCCAGCCTGGCCTTGAACCCCTC
>JAOQGH010000007.1:3252462-3280173 GCA_025769975.1 Gallinago jamesoni | reverse complement strand
TCTCCAGACTAAAAAGACCCAAGTCCCTCAGCCTCTCCTCATAAGGGAGATGCTCCAGACCCCTCATCATCTTTGTAGCCCTTTGCTGTCCCCTCTCCAGCAGTTGCGTGTCCTTCTTGAACTGGGGAGCCCAGTTTGTTTCTGAGAGGTGTGAGATTTGTTTGATCTGAGAGATGGGGACCATTGCACATGATGGGATGGTCAGTGGACCTTGAGGGTTGCTCAGGCTCAGCCCCACCTGGCTTTTTCTGAGCACACCAGTATCTGCTGGCCACCAGCCTTTCCTGCTACTTTGGAGACATCTCCTCTGGGTATCAGAGAAATTGTGCTGACCCAGACACCGCCGGGGATGGGCAGGGTTATTCCATCCGTCCTCTCCCCTCCCTTCACTCACCGATGGGAAGAAGATCCTATTCTCCATTGCACTTAAAAAATGCAAAATAAATACTTACCCCGCTTTAAGGCTGTTAGTTTATGACAGCCAGATAAGCCCTTGCTTTTCTGGTTACCTGTTTGGATGCCACTCTTGGCTACCTGTGACTGGATGCTGTCACAGTGATGTGAGGAGCAAACTCACAGACTGGCTTTTAATTCATACCCACCTGCAGCTGCTCTTTAAATGAAAATTTCTGCTTCCACGAAAAATACAAATGGTGATTTTTTAAATATCTGTTCACCGAAACAAACTCTAAAAATGGACCATGAGGTTTTTTTACTCCTTTGTGTGTCTAAGCATCACCCCCCTCTCCTGGAGCTCTCTGCTCTGTCCCCCCTTCCACTGTGCTCACTGGTCCCATCTGCTCCCTTCTCCTCCCGTGCTGGGAACATCCAACGTTTGCAGTCTCATGACCCTTTGCATAGCAAAAGAGATTCCTAAATATGTGTATTTTGTAAAATTTCCAACCGCTGTGGGAGAGTTTTGCCAAGCCTTCGCCAGTGAAGTGTTTGAGCCCTGGGTCTGCTGCTTTTGAGTATTTTTTCCAGCGTCTGAGCGTTGTGGAAAGCTCCCCCCGCGTCCTCACGCCGCTGGATTTTCTCTCTGCTGTAGGTACGTGAAGGGTTACCCACCCAACTCCCCCTACATCGGGAGCTCCCCGACTCTGTGCCACCTTTTACCGGAGAAAGCCCCTTTCTGCTGCCTGAGGCTGGACAAGGTAGGACGGGGCTGCATGGGGCTGCCTGGAGGCTCCGTGAGCAGGATGGCTCCGTGGGTGGTGGGTGAGTGGGTGGGTGGCCGAGAGCCACGTGTCGAGTCCCTGCACTGCCTTCCACCCCCCGCAGGGCTGCAAGCACAACAGCTTCGAAGACGCCAAAGCCTACGGGTTTAAGAACAAACTGATCATCGTTTCGGCCGAGACGGCTGGGAACGGACTGTATAACTTCATTGTCCCCCTTCGTGCGTACTACCGGTCCCGCAAGGAGCTGAACCCAATCGTGTTGCTGCTGGACAACAAGCAAGTACTTTTCCGTGGGTGTTTTCCGTGGCACCGAGCCCTCCCCTCTGTTTTCGTGGGCATCTCGTGCTGTGGGGGTGGGAGTCTGGGGGAACGGCAGTGCCACCGTTGGCTACCTCAGCTGATGTTGGCCCTGGGGGCTCCCGTGTGGGTTTTGGGCCTGTCTTTGCCCCATGGACTTGGTGAACCACCTTGTTCTCTGTGACTCTTCCTCCAGGCCCGAGCATCACTTTCTGGAAGCCATCTGTTGTTTCCCCATGGTTTACTACATGGAAGGCACCATTGACAAGTAAGTATTTCCACATGTGGCTGTATGGGGACGCCTAAATGCGTTGCGTTTACCCCAGCCCAGACTTTTGGGTCATCCCATGAGAAGCCCCAGGGTTGGTACCGTAGACCTGAGCCCACCCTTGGCTTCTCAGGTCGTCCAACACCCCCTGGTAGATGGGAGCAGGTGAAGAGTTGGTGGTTGGGAGCAGCCTGGGCTTGCTGTAGCGCTGCTCCTCGCAGCGTGCTGCTTCCCTGTGTCGTTCCCAAGGGCTGACCCTGCGCTCTTCTCTTTGGGGACTGCCCAGCCTGGACAGCTTGCTGCAGTGTGGCATCATCTACGCCGACAACCTGGTGGTTGTGGACAAGGAGAGCACGATGAGCGCCGAGGAGGACTACATGGCGGACGCAAAGACCATTGTCAACGTCCAGACCATGTTCAGGTGAGGGATAACAGCTGCCCAAACTCCATCATGGCCACTTACCTCTGCTGGAGACAAGACCAGGAAGGGTGCCGATGGTTGGGGCGGTGGCAACGGGCAGTTGGGAGACATCTGCAGTTGGGCTTGCTCTAGGAAACGGCCTCTAAGCAGCTATTTCTGCCCTCAGGTAGGCACAGGGATGGTTTTGATCTTCCTCAGGCTTGAAATGCAGGGAGTGCTCTCACTTCTGAGTGGGCTGCAGGACAACAGGTCTCTTTCCATTGCAGGCTCTTCCCCAGCCTCAGCATTATCACAGAGCTGACCCACCCCTCCAACATGAGGTTCATGCAGTTCAGAGCAAAGGACAGTTACTCTCTTGCCCTTTCCAAGCTAGAAAAGGTAAGAGAAGGTCTTCTCCTTCACACAGGGCCTGGGAAGTCAATGCTCAGAGTGACTATGTTTGAGCTCCTCAAGGTCCTGTGCTCTTCTGCATGCTGGAGCTACCATAGTTGGTGTGCATCTACCTGAGATAACCTGCAGCCAACAAATACGTAGGCAGCCAACCTTTGGGCCAGCTACCTCTTTCTCCATATTTATGTATTTATTTGGTGGCTGGAGTTTGTGCTGCTTTGCCTACTGCTGTGCTGGGCACACTGGATCTCAGAATCAGGTTTGATGCTGTGACTGCAGTGAGGGGGGCAGTGGGCACGTTGTGCTGAGACAGATCTTCTGATGGGGGGGAAAGTAACCCCTGAACCAGACATTAGGGCACGTGAAAGGGCCCCGTCTGGCCCATGTCAAAAAAACCCCAACCACGTCTTGCACATTTCCATGGGGAAAAATCCCTCTTTCACCCAGGTACGGATGCTGCCCTGGCTCCCTGCTGGCACACCCACCAGAAATGCTAAGCTGGTGTCCTTTCATTTTCACGAGTCTTCTAGTTTCTGTGCAAACTGTGCGTGGGGGAGGCTGCGGGGTTTTGCTTTGCTAAATGCCCTGAAGGATGTGAACAAGCACCTGCCAACTAAGTTGCCTGCGAGTGCTCACATCTCCTCTTCCTCTTCCAGAAAGAGCGAGAGAACGGGTCCAACCTGGCTTTCATGTTCCGGCTGCCCTTTGCAGCTGGGAGGGTCTTCAGCATCAGCATGCTGGACACGCTGCTCTACCAGGTGAGAGCCCAACAGGTTCTGAGTGATGCCCCCCTGCAGCAGTGGCCACCCCTTTGCATCCCCCAATGAATAACTGAGCAAACCTTTTCTCCGGTTCCTGCCCAAATGTCTCCTCCCTAGTCGTTTGTGAAGGACTACATGATCACCATCACGCGACTGCTGCTGGGCCTTGACACCACGCCGGGCTCTGGCTACCTCTGCGCGGTAGGTGCCACGTCCCTCTGGGTTGAAACCATCA
Organism: Gallinago jamesoni; assembly: GCA_025769975.1. Classification (NCBI taxonomy): domain Eukaryota; kingdom Metazoa; phylum Chordata; class Aves; order Charadriiformes; family Scolopacidae; genus Gallinago; species Gallinago jamesoni. Next base: position 3,276,623 of record JAOQGH010000007.1, on the reverse strand, counting down.
GGCCAAGTCATCTTGGATCTGTCACAAGGGTGGAGGGTGCCTTCTTCTGAGGAGTTGGGTGGGAGGCAACATTGGGCAGAACGTACAAGGTCATCGCTCCCCTCCATCGTGCGCAGGGAACCTCAGCACTACTAAAAGCTCAGGAGCTCAAGAGCTGCCAAGGAGCAAAGTCCCCATTCTGAAGGCTGAGGTCAGAAGTTGCCCCTGGGGTTTTTGTGGAGTCCAGCTCACTTTTGGGATTGCCACAGCTCAGCTGGGGGGGAAGCTCAGGAGTAGCCCCAAGGTGGTCATCGGTGGGCTTTGCATGGCGCAGGGCTGGTGATGTTTGTCCTCTCTTGTGCTCAGATGAAGATCACTGAAGATGACCTGTGGATCCGGACGTACGGCCGCCTCTTCCAGAAGCTCTGCTCCTCCAGCGCGGAGATTCCCATTGGGATTTACAGGACGGAGTCTCACATGTTCGCAACCTCCGAGGTAGGGGCTGCTGGAGGTCCCAGCTGAGCATCACCACCCATCAGAGACGTGGCCCATGAGGTTGGCTGGGTCCGTGAGGCTCCTTGTGCCCGATTGCAGGCGGGGAGGAGCGAGGGGAGGAGAAGCTCTGCCATCTCTTGGCTAGCAGCCCCACTTCTGCTTTATGGTGGTGGTGTCCTGCTCCCCCAGCGGGTGGGCTGGATCGGTGTAGATGCCCATCCCTGGAGGGGGGGGATTTTCTAAGAACAGCTCTGCCGTGCCATGTGGCAGAGAGTCCCCAGGGAGTGGGGGTGGAGGGGGGAAACGTGGCTTCCCTCTGGCTGGCCTGATGCTTTATTTTTCCTTCCTTTTCTCCTCTGCAGCCCCACGACATCAGAGCGCAGGTGAGTGCCGTTTGTGTCCAGCCCCGGGGGCTCGCCCAGTGTCAGGCATTGCCTTGGCTACTGCTGCTGCCTCCTGCTCCCCCCCCCTCCATCCCCCCAACCCGGAGGCTGACCCCTGGGCAAGCGGCTGGGCTGGCTTGCCCAGTGGTCCTCCGGCCACTGAGAGCCACCGCATGCCTTGTCCTGGCTGTCACCCCCAGTGCTGGCACGGCACTCTCTGTCCCCACGGAAGGGCGATGCAGGCTGAGCCACAGCGACCCGAGAAGACCTCAGCTCCCTGAAGTGGGATTAACTGGGATAAGGAGCCGGGGAAGGAGCCAGGCTCCCTTTGAAACACCGTCAGTTTTCGGCTTCATAGGAAGCAGCTACAGGGAGCCGAAAGTTGACATTTAATTAAATGCAACCCACCCCTTTCTTAGAGATGCTTTAAACTGCTTTATTAATAAATTCCGGCTCAGCAGGGGGGATTGCTGTCTCGGAGAGGCGGCAGCACGTCTGCTGGGAGAGGGAAGGGAGGGAGATGAAGGCAGGGCTGTCCCTCGGGTGTGAGCAGAGATGTCACTGCACCCACTCGACAGTGCTTATCCCAAAATCTGCCGGCCGGGTGGGTTTAGCAGCGCAGAGATGATGTGCCGGGAGAGAGGGTCAGAAGAAGGATCCCATCCCACGGGAGAGATCCCACCCCATCAGAGACAGGACAGGCTCCTTTTGGCTTTCCCCCGTCCCCCCCACACCTCCCCTTCCCCGTCCCCCCCCACCCCGTGACCTGCTGGGCTTCCAGTCACAGATCTCAATCAATGTCGAGGACTGCGAGGACACCAAGGATGTCAAGGAGCACTGGGGCATCAAGACCAGCCACCACAGGAACTCCTGCTCCAGCGACCAGTCCGAGCACCCCTTGCTGCGGCGCAAGAGCATGCAGTGGGCTCGCCGGCTGAGCAGGAAGGGCAACAAGCACTCCAGCAAGACGGCCGAGTGGATCAGCCAGCAGCGCCTCAGCTTGTACCGGCGCTCCGAGAGGCAGGAGCTTTCCGAGCTGGTCAAAAACCGTATGAAGCACCTGGGCTTGCCCACCACCGGCTACGGTAAGTGCCGCTCGGTTGTCACTTCTCTGCGGTGGTGCATCCTCGCCGGTGGGCTCCTCAGGTAACCCTGTGTCGAGCCGAACCCCGAGCTGAGCTGAACCCTAAGCTGAGCTGAACCCCACGCCGAGCCTAACCCCATGCTGAGCTAACCCCACGCCGAGCCAAACCCCACACCAAGCCGAACCCCAAACCCATCCTAACCCCAAACCCATCCTAACCCCGCAGGCGCTGCCGGGCCCAGCATTCCCCAGCTTGCTTGTGCTTCTGCAGACGAGTGCATTCAAGGCTGAGGTCCACCAGTGCAGACATCCCCCTCCCCAACCTCGCCTGCCACCCCCCACCCCCCCAGCCGGCTGCTGGGGGCCACCCCCATTTTGGGGCTCTGGAATGGGTCCAGGCAGGAGTGTGCAGCAGCAGAGTAACTCTCTCCCCTTCTGCCTGCATCTGCCCTGCAGCCTTCACACCCCACGCCCCGCTCGCCCCCCGCTTTCTGGCCGTGCAGAAATGGTGGTTCAGGACACACTGGCTCCCAAGTCAGCAAAACCCTTCCCCCCCACAGCCCCCCCCCCCCCCCCCCCCATTTGCAGCAGGGAGAGGTGAAGCCCCATCAGCTGAGCCCTTTTGTCATAGACTTTAACCCTTCAGAGAAAACTCTCCCAGGGCAAAGGTTTTGGTAGCTGCAGGGCTGAGTGGTTTGCTTCATTGCGTGTGAAACCGGTGTGTGTCGGGCGGTGAGGAGCCCGGGCAGCGCTCAGGGTCCCTCCGTGCAGCCACATTTCTCGTGAAGCTTCTCACCCACCCGTCGGTGCTGGCGTCTGTGTCCCCCCCCCTCCCGACCCCCCTGGACAATTCCTCACCCCTTGGTTATGATCAAATCCGTATCCCACAGCTTCCTTGGCTTTGTTTGGTTTGGGGTTTTTTTTAGTTTGGTTTGGTTTGGGTTTTTTTTCCTCCTTGCTTTCTTTTAAGCCATCCTGTGCTGCTGCCTGTTCGCTCCATCCTTGAAGAGCATCCGTCTGCCCTGCCCTGGCCCCTGCCCGCACACAGGCTGGGAACGTGCCCTGGCCAGGACGGGAGCTGATTTCGGGAGGTGTGAGGGGGTTTTTCCTCCTCTCCCATCTTGGCTTCTCCCTCGCAGCCCTTTAGGGAGGAGAAAACGTAAAGAAATGCAGCGCAGGAGGGGTCCCCTCCCGGGGATGGAGGCAGGAGAGCCAGGTTGTGGCAGGACAGAGGGGACACAGGGCACACCAGGCGAGGTCTTACAGTGCTGCATCCCTCCCCCTGCTCTTTTTTCCCACCATTAATAGTCCCCAGAAGTTTCTGCTGCTTTTTCTGGGGGGCTCCCAGCTCCCTGCAGCTCTGTCGCAGAGTCTGGAGCTCGGCTGATGGCATTTGCTGCCTTAAAAAAAAAAAAAAAAAAAAGCTGTTTTATGCAGCTGCTGGGTGTGGGAAGCTGGAAAACGGGGGGCACCCAAAGCCTGTGCACCCCAATCAAGAGCTGCCCCAGCTCTTGGGAGCTGCTGAGAGCAGGCCATGGCACCCCCTGGAAATGAAAATGCAGGGGGTTGGGGTTAAGGTGAGGGCAGGTTAAGGCAGAGGCAGCTTCTCCACCTCTATGGCCTTGACTGAGCATCCCGGGGGGCCACCCCCCAGCCCACCCCAGCGGGATGCTCGGGACACCCTTGGCTGGGTTAGTGTCAGAGTTTGCACCCTTCTTCTGGCCCATCTGGCAAATTTTGGCTGGAGCAAACCAGAGGAGCCCTGGCAAGTGAAGAGGCAGCGTGGGGTGCAACACCCGTCGGGGTTGGGGGGGGAAAGCAATGCCTGGCCAGGATCGGGGTGTTGGGGACCACCAGCTCCCTGGTCCCTGGGGCCGACTGTGCTGGGACTGTGCGTTGTCACCGTGTGTCACCGTCAGTGTCTGGACACCCATGGCGTTTTGGAAGAACACGTTGCTCTGCCTTCTCCCCATTTCCTTTTTCTTTTGCTCATTTAATTGCTGCAGTGCAGGAGCTCGTCTCTGATATTTGCCGAACCATGGCTTGCTGACCTCTCTCTCTCTCTCTGTTTATGTCTGTGCCTTTCCCTGTATGTTCTGTAGAGGATGTAGCAAATTTAACAGCCAGTGATGTGATGAATCGGGTAAACCTGGGATATTTGCAAGGTAATTCCCTTTCCCTGGGAGTCCCGCGTGACTCATGGCGTGCAGCGTACAACAAGATCATGCCAGCTAAGCCAAATCCACCCCCCTGCCGGTTTTCACCTTAGCTACCCGAGCCTTTCGAGCACTAATTTGTTGGGTGGCGTTGGAAAACAAAAGACCCTCCTGCCACAGCGGTGGAAACGCAGGGGCTCCACGAAATCACGGAGATAAAAACCTCAGGGACCCCTTTCTAGCTGAGTTCTTACAGGGCAATCACAGCCCTGTCATTAAAAGAAACCCTCCCTCCATTGCTCTGCAGGTTGGTTTTGGTCTGCAAAGGCAGTGGCAGCTGGAGGAGGGGATTCGGGGGGGGGATGAGCTGGTGTGTGCTGCTGGGAGATCATAGAATAGTAGAATTGTCTAGGGTGGAAGGCACCTTTAGGATCATCTAGTCCAACCATCAACCTAACTCTGCTGAAAAAACGAAAGAAAACCATACAAAAAAAAATCCCCAGATCACTAAACTATGTCTCTAAGCACTATGTCAACCCGTCTTTTGAAAACCCCCAGGGATGGGGCCTCAACCCCTTCCCTGGGCAGCCCCTTCCCGTGCTTAATAACCCTTTCAGTGTAAAAAAAAAATAATCCTAATTATTCCTAATAGAGATGCTGGACCTCCTGCCTCAGCCCCTTTGCCTCTTGACCACACGTGGGTCAGGCAGGGCCCAGGGGCAAGGCAGGCTTGGGGGGCCCTTCTCAATCCTGGGTTTGGGGTCCTGGACAGCTTTAGTGTTAGCAGACTCTCCTTTCCAACGGGGGGAGCCAGGTTTGGTGCGAGGCAGCAGAAACAGCCACAAGTGCTGGCATCCGGGGGAGCTGCAGGGTTATTGCACCATTTACACCTTTACCCGGTCGGGGGGAGTTGGGGGGGGGGGGTAAATTGCCCTGGAAAAGCCCCTTTTTTTACCGCAGCAGCCCAGAGATTAACAATAGCCCCCCCGAGCTGGATTTTAGGCTTCACTAGCCCACGCTTAAGGTGAAAAGTTGGCATTTTCCTACAAACTGTGTCCTTCATCAGAGAAGCAGCCCCAGCGGGGGCTCATGGAAGCCCCGTGCCACTAGAGTATATTGCCAGCTGGCCGGGGGGGCAGAGCTCACACCTGGCTGGTTTCTCCCCCTCCCACAGAAGGTCTGGGGTTGAGTTGAGAGAGGGACCCAGCACCGTGAATGCCCCCCCCACCCCTCACCCCCCAGCCTCCTGCTGAGCCCGGAGACCCCACGGGTGAACCTCCGAGGTGGTGGCATCGCTGCCGGGGGCTGCGTGGGTGGCTTCTTTCCCCTCCCCACACAGAAAAAAAAAAAAAAAAACCACCACCAAAATTTGCTGGAGGGCTGAGCCTGGCTGCTCTGCCACAGGGGACAACATGGCAATATACTTGGGTTTAGCAGTGCCTGGCTCGGCTGCATGGGGGGGGTGGTGGGGGGGGTCAGGAAAAGGTGCTTCCATGGAGCGGGGAAACCTGCTGTGAGCCAGGGCCCTCCCCCGCCTCCCCCGTCATGGCAAACCCCGTGTCTCCCGTTGGGTCCCAGGGTCCGTGTGCCACCCGCGCCCCGGCATTGCCACCCCCTGTCCCCACCTGGCTGCGAGGCTGAGCACTGGGACGGACAAAGCTCCAGGGACCGGCCGACACCGGGGGCTGGGATCCCCAGCACAGGGTTGGGGGGGGGGGGTCCCCACGCAGCATCTCTGCCGGCTGCGGCACCTTCTAGGGGTTCAGAGGTGCCAGGGAGGTGTCTGAGAGGGTCTCACGTCCCCCTGCCAGTGCCACCGTGTGTGGGACTGGTGTGGTCCAGCCACAGGGATGACCTGGACGTGCACTGGGCGAGTACACGGTGATGGCAGCCTGGAAGGGGGACCTGTTTGCATCCCTGTGCAGGGTCCCAGGCCCAGAAGCTGCGGTGGCTTGAGCTGCTTGTGGCTCATCTCACGGCAGGAGAAAAGCCCCACTTCAGAGGTTTTACCCCCACCCCCCCTGTCCCGAGGCTGAAGAGCAGCGATACTCCTCACCCACGGGCTGGCTTGGCCACCCCCCAGTGCCTGGGGTGATCATGGGGGCTTTTATGGCCGGGGGCTTGGCCCGTGTCCTGCTGAATGAGGACATGATCTGGATTGATGCCGGGGCAGGAGACCGCAGGGATGGGGTGGTGGTGGCCTGACAGATTGAGGGAGCAGCCCCCGGCCCAATATGAAGCCTGTCCCAGTGGCCGGTCCCTGGTCCCTCTCCAAGATGGGAAAACATCTGGAGTTCCCCGATGCTGCTCAGAGGGGCCTTTCTGATAGCCTGGAGAGGCGTCCCAGTGACAAGCCTTGCAGCGAGCTGGTGTCCCTGTCCCCCGTCCCCCTCCCGGCACTCATCACGCTGCCCCCGGCGTCCGTCTGTCCATCCCCCTCTCCATCCTGTCCATCTGCACCCGGTCACTCAGTCTGTCCACGGTGTTTTCTGTCGCAGCTTCCACCCCCTCCCCGGCCGCCCGCAAGCCTCGCACCCCCCATCCATTTCACCCATGATCTTGTTCTCAGCTATTTTGGAAAATGCAGGGTCCCCACCCCACCCACCCCCACCCTCGTTTGCCCCACGCAGCACCCATGGGTGCAGCTCTTGGTGGCCCCGAGCCTCCCCGGGGAGGTCACCGTAGTTTGGAGCCGTCCCTGAATGGTGTTGATGGCTCTGAGAATCCATGGAGGAGGTTCCCCTTGGGCTGGAGAAGGAAGCAATGGTTGAGCTGAGTCCCCTTGCTGGAGGATGCTAAATTAACTCCTTCGAGAAGGGGAGAGGGGGGCAGTGTGTTGGAGGGGGCTGGAGCTGGGGGGGGGGTGGAGGGTTTGGCTGCCCTGCCCTGGTGGTTGGAGTCATTGTGCTGTTCCTAACGCAGCAAGACTAACCTGTTCCCTTTTTTGCACTAAACCAAGGTAAGAAAACTTACTTTTCTCGGGGTGGGAAGCGGGGAGTCTCATGAGTGACAGCAGCCGGTCCCGGGGGCTGTGCCGTGGGGGGGAGGCACGGAGGGAGGTGGCCAGCGATGTTCTCCATGCAACACCGTTGCCCGTGGCCACCGCCCCCCCCCCTCAGTGAAGGGAGCCATTTGCTGTCCTTGGGGGTGGGCTGTGACCCCTCGGTGCTGGAGGACACTGCAGTGGGGCCGTGGGAGCGAGGGCCAGCGGGGTGTCTGTCCGTCGGAGCGTCCCTCAGGGCGTCCCTCACCGGCTCTTCCCCTTCCTCTCGCAGACGAGATGAACGACCACCAGAACACCTTGTCCTACGTCCTGATCAATCCCCCCCCGGACACGCGGCTGGAGCTCAACGACATCGTGTAGGTGCTGCCCCCTCCCACCCGTGCGCTCCCCGAGCCCCCAGACCTGCCCCAGCACCGGGGGCTGCCCCCCTCCCATCACATTGCTTTCCATCATTTCTCATAAAGACAAGCATTTTTTGCCTCCTCCCCAGGCCGTTCCCCCTCCCCATCTTCCTGAGCGGTGCCCCAGCAGCCCCCACCGGCAGCAGGAGGTTCTCCCTTGCCTTTTGCTGCTGCCCACCACCAGGAGAAACCACCATCAGTATTTCAGCAGCCCAGCGCTGCGGGGGTGTCCCCTCATGAGGATGAGCCAGACCCCCCCCCCCTCCCCACCACCAGTTTAGGGTTTGCCCACCTCCTGGGAATGGTGTTGGGGGGGGGGAATGTCCCAGTGGTGTAACCGGGCTTTGCCCCACAGGTACCTGATCCGCTCCGACCCACTGGCCCACGTGGCCAACGATGGCCACAGCCGCAAGAGCAGCTGCAGCAACAAGCTGGGCCCCTGCAACCCCGAAACACGCGACGAGACCCAGCTGTGAGCAGGCACCCCCCCCAGCCCCCCCAGCCCCCCAACAGTGCCCCATGTCCGGGGCCGGTGGGCTCTGGGGACAGGCGGTGAAGAAGAGGACGGCCAGCCGGAGGGGAAGGCTGCTGCCACCCGTGGGGGCCACTGCCCTGGGGGGAAGGCGATGCCCAGCCTGGCTTTGGGCAATGGAAGGGATGCCCAGACTCCCCCCCACCCCAGGGAGGGAGGGGGCAGCCGGACAGACCGACGGTCGTACGCCCCCCCGTGGCTTTTAACTTTTTATACAAATACCGCAACTAGTGAGAAATTCTTCGCTGGTGCTGGTGGGACGTGGCTGAGGCCAGGCGACAAAGGACCCCGTGAGCAGGGGGACCGTGTTTGATATCCCCCCCCCCCGATGATGCAGGCTCTTTGCATTTGATGGGGTTTGTCAATACAAGAGCAAAACTGCACCGAAACCCCTCTTCCTCCTCCTCCTCCTCCTCCTCCTCTTCCTCCTCCCCAGCTGTCCCCTGGGGTACCCAAACTTCTGCTCTTTCACCCAAAACTCATCTTCTTCATCCTCTGCTGGTTTTCTGTTACGGTGTGAGAGCGCCGGGAGCTGTGAGGGGCTGGATGGGATGGGGTGGCACAGGGCAGTGCAGCCCCCCCGCCCCGGGTGCCATGAGGGGGCTGGTGCCACCCCCGGTGCCTCTTGGCATCTCACCAACCAAAACCCACCAAGCCCAGGTGACCGAAAGCCCTTGTCACACGTGCCCAGCTCTATCCAGGGCACGGTACCCCCGGGTTTGTGTCCCCCACCGAGCTCATCCTCCATCGCTGCTGCCCGGGGGGGGGAGGGGGGCAAGGGATGCAGGGGTGCCTGTCCTGAGGATGGGGAGGGGGCAGGTTGGCCAGGTTCTGCCCACTCCCCCCTGCCCACCACACCTCCCTGTAGCTCCATCTGTCTCTGCTCGACTTTATAACCAACCCAGCACACCTTTATAACCCCCCCAGCAGCAGCAGAGGTGCATGAACGTGCAATTAAACCATGTGCCACAGCATCGCCTGTGCCAGCCAACCCCCCCCCCCCCATCCCCCCCCACATCCGCATCAGCCACCCCCCCCCCCCGAGACCTTCCCACAGCAGAAACACGAGATGCATTTTTCCACCCATTTTTGCACACTTTACGAGGGTGACGTGTAAAAGTTCTACTTGACTGCCAAGTGACTAACCGAGTTAACTTTATATACTTTTACATTCATAGATTAAAATGCCAATGTGGATTTTTTTTTTTTTTTTTTCTTAAACAAGAAGCCTGTAAAGCACAACGCGCCATGAAGCCCCCATCTGCCATCCCAGACTTGCTGCTGCTGAACAGTTTATTGCCATTAAAATTCACTTTTCTTTCCCCGTGGCATCTCCCAATAAAAGTTGTTTACAAAGAAAAACCAAAAAAAAAACCCCAAACCACAGCTGTTTAAAATTGCAGTTTTAAACAGTTGGTGAGATGTCCCTGCAGGGACCCATTGCCCGTTCTGTGGGGAAAGCAACGATGGGGGAGAACCGTGTACGAGGCCCGAGGATGCTTGGGGTGGGGGTAGGACCCACACTGACACCATCATCACCTCAAGAAGGGGTTGAGAAAGACCCTTCCGTGCCTGGATGGGGTTTGGGATTGAGCTGTTTATTTTTTCATAATTTGTTTTTTTTGGCCACGGGGCCCTGGGTGACCTGCACCAGGTGCCACCAGCCGAGGGGATGTCACGGGCTCCGAGAGGTGCCGCAGGTGAAGGCACCGAGCCCAACCCTTCTGCTGGGCTTGGTTAGATGCCAGCACAAACAGAAACATCTCTGATGCTTTTCTGGGTTTGTTTTGTGGGGTTTTTTTTCAGTTTTTTTTTTTTTTTTTTTTTTTTAATCTCTTTGGTTAAGGCCGATCGATAGATGCTTTATTTATTTCCAGTTGTAAACTTAGCATGCCAAAAAAAATATCATTTAAAAGAATAAAAGGAAGAAGTTCTTGTAGGGTGAAAAGTGAGCGCAGTCGCGGTACAAAAGCACATGTTGGCTCTGGGCCACTTTAGAGCCTCAGGATGCTGAGATGTTAATTCCAGAAATGCCTCATCAAGTGTTAATATATTTAATTGTCTAGATTTCAGAGAGATGATTTTTTCTAATCCCCACTTAGCTGTCGAGGAGCAGTGGAACGATGCAGTAATACAGGTTAAAAAAAGAAAAATTAAAATTAATCCAGAACCCAAGCAGTGTGGGTGACGGGGTTATCTGCGTGTGTTTTAGCTGCTCAGAACATCACAGTTTTTAATGTGGGTTTTTTTTTTTTTTTTGCATTTGACTGGCTGCTGGGGTAGGGATGAGCAGCACCGTGTTTCTCAGCCCTTTATTTTCATGTGCCAAATGCCACAGCCCCGGGTGCCACCGTGGGAACTCTGCTCCGGGCACTCAGAATTCTTAATTCCAGGAGATAATTACCAGAAGAGGAACCCCACGTACCAAAAGAAGTATAGATTATACGTGGTTTGTGATACTATTAAAATAACAAGCCTGACTATTACTGTATTTTGACAACGCTTCTGTTTGTTTAATGTATAAATACATGTATTTAAAAAAAAAAGAAAGCTCTGTGTATAAACCATGCGCGTTTTTGCAGACATTCTTTCTATGGTGTAAATTTATAGCAGACATTCTAATGGGATGTTGAAATAAATACTGTAGATACTTAACCTGTGGTCAATGCAAGTCTAAGAGCAAACGTTTGCTTTTTTTTCTAATTCTTTAGACTCAGTTACGGTACTAATGTAAAAACAGAAGCATTTTATTTTTGTAATGGTCCTGGAAGCGTTGATGCGCCGAGGAGAGTGCTTTCTGCTGGGGTGGAGCCAGCCTGGTCCAGCCCCTCTCCTGCTCTTCCATGGGGAGGAAAACAATTGCCCTTGCTTCCAACTGCTGCCAATAAACTTAGGAAAAGAAAAAAAAATATAAAAAATTTGGGATTTTTCCTGAAGGAAAGGGCTGTGTTCCAACACAGAGACGTGATGGGGGAAAGTCAGAAAGGAGGATGGCTGTGATATTTTCAGGTTTCCCAGCAAACGGCTCCATCGCATGTTACGTGTCCACTGAGGGTTCCGTGCTCTAAACCCCTGTACGTGCATTAAAGTCAGCTCAAATATTCAGACCAACACTAGAGGATATTTATTTCCTGTTATACCCCTTTTTTACTTCAATCTATATTTGTATTTCCCCCACGTGAGAGACCTGTTGTCTCTCAGGGGCAGCTCCTGCATGAATTACTTTTTTTTTTTATCAGCAAGAGCAGGTAAATCTCTCCCTTTTCCTCCCCGAGAGCTGGTTTTGTGACACGCTGCAGTCGGGTTTGTACAATTACTGTGAAGATGCTTCACAGCTCTGTAAAGAAAAACGAAAATAAAAGAGCTGCATGCAGCAACAGTAAAGACTGCTGGCTTAGTTTCTTTTTTTTTCTGGGAGCAAACTTTTATTTTAAAAATCCATGGGAAAATGTAGCTTTAAAACCCAAAGAGTTATGAGCCCACATTTCACCTCTGGGGCACATGAAAACTTTTTAATTTAATCTCAGTTTTCAAAACTTTCTGAGCATAAGTGTAGAAAGCACGTGTTAGATTTGTTGTGTTAAAAATAACAATATCCTATTTAAAGGCCATTTAATTAATTAATTTAATCCTTATTTTCTATGATTCAACAAATGCATTAAATTTTTTGGCTATTTAATTGAACTTTTTTTTTTATTTCAGTGCATTTTTTTTCTGCCTCTAAACTCTTCAGAATTTTTCACTGACTTTATGATTCACATCCACATCCCAAGATTTCCAGAAAGAGAACCCATTTCTAGAGCATCTTAGATTTATAAATTTATCACTGTGTGATCAAGTGCAAACAGTGGGCAAGTAGAGAGTGGTTTTATTAGGCATTTTAAGAAAATACTGTAAAAATTAGTTTTGTTTAAAACCATATAGAAGGACACAAACTATTTACCTTAAATAGTGAAGATAATTCTAGGATTAACATTCATGTACAGAGCATCAGGTCCTTTTGCTGTCGAGTTACCCAAGGCAAGGAGGGCAGCAGGAAGGTCCCTGTCAAAAAAGTCCTTTTGAATTTAAACAAGACAACTCTTCACCTGGAGAACAAATTCCCTCCAATTTTCCAGGACAGCTGAATTATAAAGATCCCAGCCAAAAGAATAGCCAGGTGGGTGAGGGTAATTTCAACACCACCAGTAACAGCCCTCACTGGTATGAAGTAATTCTGGTATTTTTTATCCTGACAACTTGTGTGAGATAAAGGACTACAACAACTCCCGGCAGAGCCTTTTGTCAAAAAACAAGTCATGATTCACTGTTTTCTACTCCGAGTTTCTGGAGCGTGTGCCAGAGGGGGATTAACCCCCCCCTCTTCCCTGGGAAGCACTCAGGATGGATGGAGGATCCTTGGTTGCTGCACCGACGTGTTACAGCTAAAATCACACTGGGATTTGCCACCCATCACGATATTAAGTGTATCATAAATACACATGGAACATCCAAAAAAAAAATTAAGAGGTAAGAAGTAAACTTTTTCTCCCATTTTTAATATCTTCATATATATAATTAAACAACAGAACATCTGATCAATGTAAATGAGGACAAGAATTCCTTTTTTTCTTTTTTTTTTTTTCCCCAGCTTTAATGTGTTGAAAGATGGATTGTAGACATCTAAAAAATATACTCGAGTCGACCACGTGAATACCTCAATGTCAAACCCTCCTGAAGAATCTGATGTCAAAGTTTTCACCGATCAGTGGTGCACACAGAGCATCTCCCCCACAAAACACCCCCCAGATTCCTCCCCTCCTCTGTACGTGACGTAGCAGTAAAAATGGGTACAAAAATCTTCTTTGCAGGTCCCTTTGGGATCGGTGTCCTGCGACACATCCCACCTCTGCCATCCTCCGCCACCTGCACCGTGCTCAACTGCCATGAATTAAAGCCCTAATTAACTGAAAGCTATTTAATTGGATGGGCAGAGCATGGTTAATAGCTTAATGCCCAGCCATGAAGACCGGCTACACTAATGCACGACTGCAGAAACCCCCCAGGCGGGGTCCTGCTGTCAGAGGGGACACCAGGCTCCAGGGACCAGCAGCTCAGAGAGAAGATGATGCATCTTGTTTGTTGCTGGATTTAGAAACGACACCACAAAAAAAAAAAAAAAAAAAAAAAATCAAAAAGAACAACAAAGTGAAGGGGTTTTGAGCGTCCCGACGCTGCCTCTAGCGATCAGTTCTGAAGGCTTGTGGGGGAAGAAAGCAAAAGGAATGGAAAATTCAAGTCCTGAGAACGCATTCGTGTTACTCCCACCTTACAAATCAGCCCCAAATTCTTGGCTGCAGCAAGTGAAACCCCCCAGGATCACCAGTTTCTGAGCTCTTTATTCTCTACTCCAGTGGGGAGAAAACTCAGATTATTTTTCCTGCACACTCGACCGCTGTGCTCAGCTGCTTTAAGGTCTTCAAAGTCAGCGAGTATTTGCCAAACTCAGCTTATTCTTGCTTGGACTCGTATTCTGCTGCAAAGGATGATGAAAATGAGACAAAACACATTAACTACAAACACAAACAGCACGTGTAAACACACCACAGACTGGGGCATGAAAGTTTGAGGAAAAGAAACTGCATTTAAAAGCACTTTAAAGATGTACATTCTTGTATTTATTATGTGTAAGAAACCAGTAAGAAATTGAGAGAGGTCAGAGACAGATCTACTTTCAGACTACTCTCGTGGGAAACTAATTCTCCAGCTCAGAGTAAACTCGGTGGGAGCACTACAAAAGGCTTAGGCACTTCTTCAGAAAATTCAGTGCTGGTGGTGGGGGAAATCCCTTGTTTTTAGACAGCTATTAGAGTTTATTTCCCTTCTACAGTCAGTAGGAGAAGCTGACACTGACTCTTCTAAAAAACATTGTCTGCATTTACCTACATACATCTATATAGATTTTTCCTACATCCCCCTGCACACTTAATTGTTATGTTCTTTACAGACAAGCTTCTCTTCCCACTTTTCCAAACTCAGTTAATACACCATATTCCTTGCCAAGGTATTTGAGATCAATGGTTTTTTGAACTAAAACTCAAGACTACTAGTTTTTCAGAGAATTTAATCTCTTAGAAAATGGCTTACTCCTCAACTTCCTCTGTGATCCTTATCTTGGGACTTGGGACTACCTGCTCCCTACAGATGAAGAACTCCTGGCCTCCTCTCCCTCCTCCTCCTCTCCATCAGGATGTCACCTCCTACTGTTTCCAGCAGTGAAGGAACCCACGTTGCAGCGGGAACACCAAGGACCTGATCTAGAACAATGAGATCCAGGAGGACACTGAAGGTGCCATCACCTTCTTTTAGTCCATTCCTTTCTATGGGCAGCAATATCTCAGCTTGAGTGAAACACAGAAAAATACAAACCGCTGATTTGTTTATTTTTCTCTGCAAACAAGAGCTATCTTCTTTGAAAAATTTACTGTCCAGAGAATTATTTCTGCATTGGAAAAGTCTATAGCTTTGAGAATGTAAATTTCACTTCTTATGGATCCATTACAAAGCTTACAACCAGCTTATTCCTAAATTCTAGAGGCAGCTCGTCTTTACAAACCACAGACAAGCTCATACTGAAGAGCCCAACAAGGGAAATTCTCTCGGTGCTTCCAAAATCCTGTCACTGAATGAACACACACAAGAAAACCCACCAGCCAGATTCAAGAGTCTGAAGACGGATGAAATAAACCCTTAAAGAGATTGTTAAATTCTTTTCCAGTTTTCTGAAAGCCTGTTGCTCAAAATCTTGCACAAAGCAATCGGGGTTAGAACGAAGCTCTCGTTGTGGAGTTATTACAGCTACCTACGGGTGAGGCTTTCTAAGAGCACAACTGAACACAGAATGGCACATCTTTAAAGCACATTAGTTCTTTGAGGGGATGAAGTGTCACAACAACAACAAAAGTACACATGAAATAAAAAGGAAATCAGTTAATGATTTTTATTAAATTTCAGTGTTTCATAAAATAAATATGGTATATAATATCAAACAGTGAGAAATAAAGCACAAGCATGAAAAGCATGGTAACAAAAGTTACACTCATGACGGTGTTTAATACTTAGCACTTTAGAAACCATAAAGCCTTTTCATTATTTACAAGCAGCAAACTATCTAACATAATTTACAAAGTTGCAGCAGCCTAGTCACGGAGTAGTGGAGGGGAAAAAACAGAGAGACTGCAATGGAAGACCTTCACTTGGCTCTATCCAGTTAGTACTTTATTCCCTACCCTATTTTCCCCTTATGTACATAACTCTCTGTAACTTCCATTATTCTCTAAGTTTAATAATTACACTGTCCTGTTAGAGCTCGGTTCATCTCCAGGGTGGTGCAGTGCCTTTTGCACTTAAGAGACACATATTCAAGTAACACTTCAAATAAAAGTAAACATGTGCAAACCAAAGGTATAAGCCTATGCAGACCGGATGGAGCAGGCGCTCGTTAGCAGATTAAATTAGGCAATAGCTACAGAAACCTACTCGGAAGTCTAACCAGGGCCAAAACTGAGAAATGGGAATAATTAAAAAAAAAAAAAAAAAGGAACTGATCTGCAAGTATACCCTGTTACCACAGACAAAAATTTAATCTGCTGAAACACAAAGACTTTTAAGGTCATAACTCAAGATTTAATATTTCAACATGAAAAGAAATCCAAGCCATTCGACTTATTTGGGCTTTTGAAACAAATGCATATGTCCCTGTTTAAAAATTGCTTTTAAATGAGAAAAACCAATCAATATATATTAATATATCACCCAAAATAAAAAACATAACACACTCTTCATATTAGAGCATGCTGCTCGTTCAGAATAAAGACAGGACAAGGAAAGTAGAATTACATTTCATGATGTAATAAAAACATTAAAATTTGTGATCATTAAGTGCACCATCGTACAGGAGTAGCGTGCTCAGAGTGGAAATGTTCTATACCTACCAGAATCCATCTTTATTAAAGCAAACAAATCTTTAGGACACTACCTGAAACTGAAATCAGTAATAACTGTGCTCCGTTCCGCTCGCCTTAAGTTTCAGCCAGGCACATTCCAGCTAGTAGCACCTGTATGCCTCTTCATGATTGTATTCCAGAAATCTTTACATTTGCGAACAATTCTGTTCGTTTGTTTTGTTTGTGTTTTTTTTTTAAAAAAGACTGGCTTTTGCAATCCTTGCAATGCTTATCCTAAACAGATACTGCAAGTAAACTCTGTTCTGAGCAGCACAAGTTGGGGCTTTTTTCAGAAATCTGAGAGCTGGACTTAACGTTGGCAGTAGATACAGTACAATAATTTGATGTACTAAACAGTTCCTCAAAAAAGTCTGAAAGGAAGATTTCCCTAAAGACTGTTTAAAAAACCAAAGCAAACCCAAAACACTTCACCCAAGATCTGTTCAATCCTTCTACTGAAGTTCAGAGCTTGCCAACTTTTAAGAATGACAGGAAAAGAGAGGGAATGAGGTGGAGAGGAAACGGAACTGAATTATTCCCAATTTGTACCGATGAAAAGCTTCAAGTAAAAGGAAATCCACTTGTTAAAGATCTTGCTACATGCAGAGTCCCTCATCAGTTGAAAGCCACAGTAGTTAGCATCGGGTGTAACAGCAGATTTATTATCCATAAAAAACAAACACTGGCACCATTCCTTCATTCTTAATAACTTGCATCCACGGTTTCTGTTTAGAAGCTTCTTAAAAAACGTTTATGGTTCTGCACATTTCATACCAAACTGGAGGAAAATGGTAAACGTGTCTTCTTTCGATGCAAATCCCAGCAATCTTCTCCCCGGGAGCTCAGTGTCATTTGCGAGTCTGGCTCTTCTTTGGCACCGCGGGTCGCTTGGCTTGCCACAAGTGGTTGTGAATGGTAAGAGCATCCACGCTGACAGACATGGTTTTGGCTGGAATCACGTTAAACTGTTTTCTGTCCGAACTGTACTTATAAAGTTTGTCAATCATTTTCTTGGTGATGCTCTTTGGCCCCGTTCCAGTCAGCTTGTAGATTTCTTCAGTGTCGGGATAGTAGCAATAAAGTGCTCTGAACTGGCAGCCAGCATCACGGAACAAAATGATGTAGTGGTTGGCATCACATTTCTCTAGTTCCTGCATTAAAAATAAACAAACAAACAAACGTATCCATAGACGGTTCACAGTGAAAAATCTCATTTTATGCCAAGCTTTAAGCTCTCACGTAGAGCTAAAACTCTAGATGAGTAACTGTGATTTTCAGTTCTTCTATAAAATTACGAGTTTAACTCAGTCCTTCTATAAATGTATGAGTTTAATTATGATTAAAGGATGATGTTTTCCCAAGTCCATTCAGTCACAGGAAAGAAAGGATCTCAATACAGGTACATTTAAGGCAACAGCATTCACTACACTGCACCGGTGGGATTACGAAATGAGCATTACAGATACTTTTTATTGTGAGTGCATTAATAATCTTGTATTTTAATGTTTACCTCTAATATTGAATTCTTATGTGGTTCGTTCACTTTTCCAGCGAGACAGCAATGAGATATAGCGTTGTGAATAATGTGTTTGTTTGATTTGCTGCTGGGCTCCTTAAATAATTTTGGACCTAAGGAAAAAAAAAAGTAAAAATTATTTTCCCTATGAGTGTTAAGATTTTCATTCATCAGTGAAAAAACCCCAATCTCAACTATTTTTCTACAATAACTTATTTTTAGAGATATTAAATAGAACAAAATGCACCCAACAACTTCTCAAAAATAACAATGTGTCACATTAAATACACCACAGCTTTTTATGACCTGTTCCTCAGAACCAGTGCCCAAACTGAAACCGAACAGTCACCTGTGTATTCTGCCACTGAAGCAATAGAAGATGCTGTTGAAGCATTCTCCCAATCTCTCTCTGTGTTTCTGCTGGGATTTCTGCTCAGTATTGGTAAGGATTCCATTGATTCAACTCTGTGGGGGAAAAAATATAAAATCAATATATGCCAAGATTTTGCTTTTTCCCATCCAATTTTAAATTCACCAGTCACTGGCCCTCAACGGAACAGGCTATTGACCTTTTCTTCCCTTAGAACAATCAGATTCTCTCTGATATATTATCAAAGCAAAATTCTATTATTCCTTTAGGAGAAAACAAAACAAAACTGCAAGTTTGTACAGAACACTGAAGTCAGTAGCCACATAAAAGAGAAGATGGATTCACTAATTACTACTGCCCCTCTGGGCCAGTGAACTGAAGCAGACAATACTGAATGCCAACGCTATTTCATAACAGAGTAATAAAAAAATAAACGAATTAAAAGTAAGCTTATCTCTACCTCTGAGATGGCGTGCCACCAGAGTGTACGCTTTCGGGTTCAGTTGTTGCTGCTGAGGCCAAAGACAGACTGGAGCCAGACTGAGCACTGCTCAAATTATCCGCTACGAAATAAAAGAGAAGAGGTGAAACATGTTTTCATGAAGCGTATTTGTAGACTCAGTGAGAGAGCAAACAAATCAGAACTCTTACGTGTGGAAGAACACTTTGTGCCTGAATCACTGTAAGATTCTTCGCGATGGACCGACTTTGGCCTGGGTTTTTTGGGCTTTGATTTGGGCTTTCCAAGCCCTTGCTCCTCCAAAATCTGCTGCTGTTTTTTCCTTAGATATTCTTGCTTGATAAGTTCTCTTCGAGCCTTCTCTTCTTCTTTCCGTATTCGGTCCTCCTCAGCTTTGCGACTGAAAAGGAGACACGACGTTACATTCCACCTATAATATTTTTCTGCATCTTAAAGATGAAAAGAAGCATTATTTTTCCCCGTTATTACCGAGCTTCGTCTCTTTTCTGTTCAACTTCAGCCTCCAACTGCTGCTTCCGAATCCGAGCCTCCTCAGCTTTGCGCTGCTGTTTTAAAAGGAATGCTGCACGTTTTTTCGCCAGCTCGTCTTCTGCTTTCTGTTCATCCTGCAAAATTCAGAGAGATAGAGAGTTCTGATGAATAAAAGACAATATTGAAGCTGGACATCACAAGATCGCTGAGGATTCCAGGAAGATTTTAGGAAAACATAAGACGTTACTTTTGGAAATCTTCAAATTTTTAGAATGTAAATTAGAACTATATTGAACTTTTTGTTGCTCCAGAATAATTTAAGAGACGGTTTTATTGTTCCTTTAAGTCTGTGAGGAGAAAAAAAGAAAAAATGGTCTCATCTTACTCCTTTTTTTTAAGTATGTCTAACCAGCACAAAACCTTCTAGAACTGCAAAATGCAATGCAACAAAGGTGTGGGGTAGGATGGGCAGCAGAAATAACCCCAGCATAACGGTAAGGATTTGGAGTTTGAGTCAATATTAATCATACAATACAAATCCTGGTTCCCAGTAAAGGCAGCAAGGGCCGGGTTTTCATAAGTCAAAAAGTTTTTTCTCCACGAGCAATTCTTTTCCAATGCAGTTTGTTAAAATCCTAATACTGCAACCCGAATGTACTGCTTTCCACCAGAAGGATGAAGTGGAAAAAAAAAAGTTCTAATACTGGGGAAATCTGTAACAATAACCAAATATACAAAGGTAATACATTTACCTTGAAGAAAAAGCCCACACCAGACTTCTGATCACCTTCACTAATTATATCCGTAGAGCTATCCTGGTTTTCAAGTTCTCCTTCATCTGGAGCTTTTAAGTCAGACAAGTCCACTTCAATGAGATTAGCCTTGCTTCTCAGTGGCTCATCCACTGGGACATTTTCTTTTCCTGAGCCGTCAGAAGAATTCAACCCCAGCTCCTTGAAGCTATTCACCTCTTTGCTCATTTCAGAAATAATATTTGCATCTTTGGAGGTCGAGAGAACAAGCGACCGTTGATTGCTCTCATCGTGAAGTCTATAGGTATCAAAGAAACACTTTTCTTGAGAAACACTTCCATGATCAGGACTATTTTCCAAGCCAATTTCTGTTGGGGTCTTTGACAAGCTATTGGGCGGAAATGGTCTTAAGTGTGGTAAGGTTTCTAGGCTCGGCGTTGGGGTTTTAACACGTGTTGAATTCTGTTGTCTGTCTTTAGGGACTTTGAGATCAGCTGGTCTTCCTGATCGAGGACTCCTTCCTTGACCAAATCGAGGTGGTTTACGAAGGCTGTTCATTCCAGTTGGAGATAGAGGCTCAACAAAATGAATTGATGGTTTTACCTTTTGGTCCTGAGAGTTACTTCTGGTTCCTGGTGATGGCACTGATGGAGATTTCATGAGTAGCTCCTGTTGCTGAGAAATCTTTAATATAGCCTGCTGAAGTGTACTAATTGTTTCATTTAGTTTTTCAATAGAAAGATCACATTCATTTATATCCACTTCAGTAACATTGTCTTCTAGGAGGGCAACAGAAATAATTTTATTTTTTTCCAAATCATGTATAGCAGCAGAGTCTTTTGGTTTATGTGGCTCAGCAAAAGCTAAGCTTTCTTGCATTTTTACTTTTGCTACTTCTGGAGAATCATTAAGCACTTCTTCTCTCTCCTCCTCTTTCACAAGAAACTCCTCACATTTGGAACTCAAGGAAACTTCATCCAAATCTTCACCATTGTGGCGAGCATATTCTTTTGCAAAGTGTTCTGGTTTAAGTGGTTGGGGAACATCAGGAGATTTGCCTTTTTTAACAACATGCAAGAAAGCAGCCTTGCCCAGTTTTAGTCGCTGCCTTGCCGATAAGGCTTCCATCTTCTTCTTCTGAGCCTCTATGGCTCTTCGTTTCTCTTCCAACTGCATATGAAGCTGCACCAATTCAGAAGCTAAAAGATTAACGTTATCTTTATTTTGACTGTTGGGGCTTTGTTCTCGCTTTTGTTTCCACGTGGTCAGAGGTGCTGGGCAGCTTTCTGACCCATCTGGTGTGGTCTTCTGCGAACTGCTTGTGCTGGACTTTGTTTCATAGCTATTAAGCCTCTGAAGCTTTCGTTCTGCAAAATTGGTCATTCGGACACTGCCACTGGCCATCGACACGCTGCTGACTTGAGAAATTGTACTCAAACAGGGGCTGGAACGTCCGCTAGCATCATCCTTATCTTCATGTTCTTTTACTTTCATATCTTCTTGCAATTTTGCAGATTCTTCCTCTCCAATGTATTTAGTGACTATAGGATGGTCATCTATGACTACCAAATCCTGCTCAGCATCTTCTATGTCTAAGAGATCTGAATCGGAGTCCTGTCTCACCATAGTCCACGTGGTATCTGCAGCATGCGAATTGAGACTTTTCCCATAACTCACATTGACTTTACTTGCTATGTCATCATCAGATTTAGCAGCATGAAGAAAAAATCCTCCAGTGGACAGCTCCTGAGAGGAAGGATCTAAACTGCTACTCGCCAAAGGTCTGGAAGCTTCTAAACTTGCCTCCGCCAGTGCCATGGAATCCGCAGTACTGGGATCTGCAACTGGAGTGAAATCAGAACTAGAAATCGGAGTAAAAGTCCTATTGAGGTCATGCTCACCATGACTGCTATTTGTTTTCTTGCGGATCAGAGGCAAGTGTCCTTCATTTAATCTCTTCGTTATAAAACTCCTTTGTTTCCCCTCCCCACATTCATCCTCTTTATTGATGATCTGTTTTTCCTTTGCTGGTTTTAGAACGGCAGGCATCAAAGGCTCCAAGTAAAAACTGTCTGGTTTGCTTTCTGAAGTCTCGCTGTTTGTTTTTGGAGACCACGCAGTCGCAGCTACGCTGGGCACCCTGGCCGACGCGTTCTGCGGTTCAACATCACCGCGGTTTGGCCTTTCTTCAGATCTGATTATTGCAATAAGCTCTTCATCTTCATCCTCGATTTCAACGTTGTTGAGCAAGCTCTTCCCGTTAGCTTTCACTGAGGGAGGATGAGGCTGATTTTTCGGAGTGACATTAACAACATTTGAGGCAAGACTGTCTTTGCTGATTGATCTAGCCAGGCTAATGCTGTCACCAGACCCAGGGTCCACATCACTGCTGGCAGAATGATGAAGAGCAAATGGTGTTGGCTGAGACAGAGGCCTAGAAAAGATAAGAAGAGTCTGCTGACGCACACCTTGAGCACAGAAAATTACAAATCTGTTGAACTAAGGACCATGACACAGACAGCTAAAATTTTTGCTCCATTTGAAAAATGTATTCTGTATCAAAAGTGAGCAGCAGCACTAAAGAGTAACTTCAGATACTTAAATATTCAATAGTACTTAGGAAAATCACATTTGAAGTATTTACAACTGCAACCCTAAAATCAAGTCATCTCTGAAAATGTACATTAAAAGGAAACAAAATTAAGCACCTCTTGGACCAGTTCTAAAGAAGTGGTACCACATTAACACAACGAAATTTTCCCAGTGTCCTTTCATTAAGCAATACTGTAATAAAAGCATCTGTTACCTGGGTTTCCGCTCTGGCCACGCAAGAACTGACCCTCGTGGCTGCCCATCAACACGGGTCAGAGAATTAGAACGATGCCGATGGCCTGAAATATTTTTTAAATTGTTAATGGTTTAGAAGTGGTCTTGAAACTTTCACTTTACTTGATAGCAAACATAATAAACTCTTTCACCAAGAGATGGCAGCAGAAAATAGATTTGCCACAGACAGACAGACAAAGCCTGAGAAAATTACAATGGAAAGTGACCTCATACACAGATCTGACTTTCTGATTTCCAACTGTGAAACTGTTCACTTTGCTTTCTCCACATTAAAAAAGAGGGAAAAAAAATAAGGAAAGAAAAGAAAGAGTCCTCACTGCATGTTGTTAGAGCCTAAGGAGTTGGAATGTTGGGTTGGTATTTTAGCTGATAAAGGAAAAGAAATTCTGAGCGCCTCTGTGTAAGTATAAAACCTAGGTTTTCAGTAATTAAAAAAGTGCTTAGGGAAAATACATCAAGTACTAGAGTGAGTTTTGTCATTCTGGATGACAATCTTGCTTCCTAGGACTTTTGCTAGTCTTATGACCATTTCACAAGTGGCTTTTTCCTCTCTTTTCATAGAACTGACATTATTAGCCTTCATCTCTTGCCCTTGAGATTCTGAGAAACAAGTTCATTTGCAAGAGAAAAACAATTTAAAAATCCAGTAACTTTCTAAAAGACCTTCAAAATCATTTAACAGAAATAAAGATGATTTATTCAAACTAAATATGCTTACCACTTGGCTGACTGCAGTTTAATGCAATTTTAGATCATTCACATATTTGAGCTTATATTTTTATTCAATACTGTATTGACATTGGGGGTCATTCCCAGTTGAAAGGCAAATTCAAGGTAGACTTACCAGGGCTGTCTTCTCCCTGTAATGATTTTTGTTGCTTTTGTCTCAAAGGGAGCAGTGGATGGGAAGGGCTGAAGGCAGGGCTTCCTCCTTTGCCACTAATTCAAAAAAGCATAAATTAATTACTACAAGAGCTTTGTGTCTATAATGAGAGAAATTATATAGTTTTGAAGTTACTCTGGGACTAGTTATGACCATCCTCTTTAAAACATAATAATATCTAATTAATTTTAACGTCAAAGAAGTTATTTAAAGAGAACGAAAGATTTTCACATGTACACAATACAAAAGTAAATGTACTACCTGAAATCAAACTGTTTGAATTTCTAAATACAGCGGATTTAAAATGTAGCTTATGCAAATAGTACATTAGAGACAAAGTAAAGGGTGAAATAACTTTTTGGCTGCCATCAAACCTGCATCTGCTGAAAAACTGTCATTAACGTTCTTGTACTTTAGATCTTACTAAAGTTTGTCTTCACATCACCATGCATAGCATATGGCTATTAAGATGAGCTACTTGGACAGTTTTCACGTTTCACTTTTGTTTCAAAATACAAGTTAGAGTAATTTCTATCACGCCACAGCGACATTTACTGGTGGGGCTTGTTGGCATTTGCCAAACAAAGATCAAACCTAACAGTGCAAAGCCCTTCTTTGAACTCCAGAATATTTTAGAGACTGACTGCACACAACTCAAATTCACCCAGCTTGTAGCAAAATCAGAACATTCAGCAGCAGAAGTTCCTAGGTTATCCAAATGGAAGTAGAAATTGAAGATTAGACTAGTACTGCGTTCAGTTTTGGGCCCCTCACTACAGGAAGGACATTGAGGCGCTGGAGCGTGTCCAGAGGAGAGCCACC
>JAOQGH010000007.1:3227349-3252362 GCA_025769975.1 Gallinago jamesoni | reverse complement strand
GAAAACAGACTTACAGATAGTCGGGCTCCTCAGGGTGCAGGTAGTACCTGCTACAGGCTTCGGGGCCGGTCTGTGCCGAGGGCTGCAAGTCCGCGGGACCCGTACCAGCAGGGCTGGCCATGAAACTGCGCTTCGTTGCGTTGGAGATAGGAACAGGCGGGCGACTGCTCTTCTGCTGCAACACTGCTTTCACTGGGAGGGCATTTATAACGTTAGCATAACTTATACTAGCCATTAAAATAACAGAACTGTAAGATTTCAGATTGCAGGACATTAGAATCAAAACCTTATGAAACAGCACTAAGATGAAACCTCATGTATTAGTCTTTATTTAAAAATACGTATCTTATGATGACTTTAACGGAGAGAAAGTTACAACTAAATAATTAGTGGTTTTAGGGAAAAAGTTACCCATCTCATTCAAAAAATTAGAACACAAGTGGATTTAGGACTAACTTTCCTTCCATTTTTACTGCTTTCAAAGATCCCCAGCAAGCAGGAAGTTTGGGTAGAAACAAAACTCCAAGGAAACACCACTGTCCACCAGCTTCTTTGTAACATAAGTATTTTTTTAAATAACACACTAACATCTATCATGAGTTAAAAACTTACCATCTTTTATTTCCTGAATATCTCTTGGTTGTACAAAGTCTGGTTTGACATTCTCAAACCACCAGAAGAGTTCCGCAATGAATACCATGACGTTAGGCTAAAATGGCAAAAAAAAAAAAAAAGAAAAGAAAAAAAACCACATCTCAATAAAAACATACTTCTGATTTACCTACATTTTCTTTAAAAATATAACCTTATGTTTCTTACCTTTAAAACCAAAGGAGCATATAACATGTCCTCCAATGTGAGGTAAAAGCATTTGTTTAGATATTCATTTGAGAATTCTCTCAAAAGTTGAATGTTATAGAGGCTGTCTGCAATTGATGTTACCTCCTTCAAACAAATATCTAGAAAGGTGAGAAAGATGAGCAAGTTACCAGACTATTCCAATGCATTAACCTGCCATCCACAACTAACAGAAAAGCTACATACAGGAACTCCACAGATGCCTTATACACCATCATTTAATATTTATTGGTTATCAGTGACATTTCTCTACCTGTCAAATACCAGAGGGATGGGAAAAGAAGGGAGAAAATCACAGATAAAAAGAGAATCAATTTTGCATTCATTTTAGAATCCATACAGGATTCTGCCTGTCACAGCAACAGAAAAGGTAAGCAGGCTACAAAGAACACACACGACGACAAAATACGAAAGCAATTAAAACCAGACATCTTGATTTGCAAGTAATAAAAGGTTACTCCTAGGATTCACAGTGCTGGTTCCTTCTGAAAACATTCAGGAGTTCTGCAAGGTACAACATATCTGAGAATTTAAAAACCAATACAAAATGTTGATTTGTAGAAGTTAAATGCAACAAGGACATTGAATTATTAAGACAAACGTTTTCTGGGAAAGAGAACTCATGTTTGCAATGCTGAAGAGTGACAACCGCGGAAGACCGGGAGAAATTATTTTAAAGACTAGACTGTAAAATGCCAAATTATGTACTTCTACCCAACATGAGAATCATCAGCGAACAGCAGGGCAGGTGTATTCCTTTCTTATGGTCTATTGAAACCAAGCTCAGCTATCGGAACAAAGAAAGTGATATCATCTAGGTCTATAAGAGACAGGATTATCTTGTAGCTCATAATATACAGAGCAGAGCCGCCTAAATACAGCGGACAATAAAACAAAATCAAAGAGGTTACTTTTTAAACACACTGATGCAGATCCCATACATGACCTGTCTCTAAGTTGCTGGAGCACACTACCTATGAGATGTGCTGCAGTTTTATTTGCTAATGTATTTCTCTTTCAGCTTTCACAGATTTTATTTTATTTTTAGAGATTTTTTTATTTTTTAGAAATCTTGATTACATACCATCTAGTTTCATTTGCTCTGGACAATAATAGTGTATCACAGCTAGAAGAGCAGCACCATCACTACCATCCTTCATCAGATCTTCAAGCAGAGGAAAGTAAGGTAATTGCCTGCTTGAGAGATGGTCTCTTCGGTAACGCACCTACCGACAGAAAACAATGTTCATATGATGCTAGCAAAAAGGAAAAAACAAAAAAAAAGAAAAAAGGAATTTTTGTTAAGCACTGAAAACTCTTTACAGTGGATCCTTTATCGCATTCTGCTCTAAGTCAAAATAATTTACAAGGTTAAACTTTTCTCTCTCAATGGAAGCCAATTCTGAAGACTATGGTGCTTCCCTTTCCATCCTTCCCCTCAGCCATGGAAGCAATCCGTGCTGCTGAATTTCTAGCTTTGTTCACACGTTTTAATTTGTTACAAGCAATTTAAATCAAAATCCTTCCACACAGATGCATGAATGCAGCAGATCCAAAGAAAGAGACACAGACAGCTACATGAAAACACTTAAAGCTCGGGAAAAACAAAACAAAACAAAACACGGCAAAAAAAATTAATTTGGATGAGCTAGTGATTTCTCATACATTACCTCCATCCACAGACTTGCCATCATGTCCACAGACAGCAAAGTTCTCTCAGAGAGATTCAGAGATTCAGAACACCGTATGTCTGAGAAGCCAGAACTCAACACTAACGGTGTGCAAAATTAAAAACCAGGGCCTTTTCCAAAGTCAGCAAGAAGAGCAGGCAGGCCTTGGGAATCAGCAGCAAAACTCTCCTTGATTTCACGATGGATCAAGATCAAACCACCCCCGAGCCCTCAGGTAATTTGGAGCAGAGCTGAAGAGCAGGTGAAGCCAGTCAACTGAGGAGCAGACCTTGGCATTGCTTCTTGCAGCCTTTGCAAGAGAAGTTTTGGGGGGGCTATTTACTAGCGGGGGCTAGGAGTCGTATCTGAGCTCCAGCAGCAAAGCCATCGGGCAAGCGAAAGAGCAAGAGAGCGCAGAGCCCAGCAGGAATACCGGTCAGTGTTGGGAAAAGAGGATTGCTACCAGTCGGCATCTAACGAACTACCTCGGCTGCTGCGCTGGCCAAACGCCCACAAAGATGGTGTGCAACCAGCCCAGGAAAGCTGGATTTCACCAGCGGAGTCATACACTTTCCGAGACAACCCCGGAAAGCTTTCTACACACACACACACACACACACTCTCATACGTGTCAATTTAGGATGGCACAGGCTGAGAAAAAAAAAAAATATCCGTTCAACAGAACAAAGATCACTTACAATAGAGTAATAAGAGCCCATTTCATTTATTCCTTTTGTCAAACATGCTGTGTTAAGTTTCTCTGGCAAAGACAAGTTACTAAGGGCTATGTCTACACACTAATACTACTCTTCCTGCCCTTTTACCGGGTGAAAATTATTTTTTCCCCAGCCTGGAGCACTCCACAAATATGTAATGGAATGTGAATCATACTGTACCACACGAGCATATTCCACTGGTTCCAGCATGCAGTGCGATATGGCATGCATCAGATCAGGCTTACACGAAAAGAAACAGCGAGATACACGGTGGTGATTATTCAAACAAGAAACAAATCAAATGCATTAGCAACATCCATTATGCACCGGAAACGGGGCCAGTAAGTCTGGTAAAATAAGTATGCACACTAAGGTGAACTGGTTAGCTTAAAAGGTTCATCGTTTATCCACTTAGTCAAACTAAGCACATTAAAGACAAACTTCAGAAATTTCTTTTGAAGCTTTAATTCCTCCTGTATGTAAAGTAGTTACACATGTTTCCTTCCCGATAGGCTTAAATGGAATTTAAGCCAACTACGGCCAAGCCTGAGAATTAAAACCTGCAAAAATTCCTTGTTTGTTTTAGCATCGGTGAAAAAACACAAATTTATCATCAAGGTGGTGTTTTTACGAACTTAATTCCTTATTTTTTCGCTCAGCTATTATTCTCTTAACTATTCTAGTCTTTTATACTGAATATTCTGAATTCTAATATTCTCTGAATTCTTTCTAACATTCTAAGCAGAGTTTTGCAGTTTGTTCCCTCCATACATAAAATTAATGACATTTGTATGCGTTAATTATATGCTTAATATGTTAATTTCTGCGTAAAGTGCAGAAATGGGTGCTGCTGAAATAGAAAATAAAATCACGATAGAAAAAAGAAATGTGTAAGTGATACGGGGTGACAACTACAATAGAGACTGCAAAACCTGTCCCTAAACCAGTATGATCTAAGCAGTACTGGACTAGCAGTGAGATAACCTCTGTTTACTCCTTCCTTTACCACCTGCTTGCTCAATGACATCCTGCAAAGTCCTGTAGTTCCTTCTACTCTCTCCCAGCTGTCTCTCTCTTTAAATGAAACAGAAACCTGCTCAACTTCCTCGAAAGGCTATCAGATATGTGCCTCAAACACAGATGTGACCTTTAAACACAGCAGAACATAAGCGAGAAGCGCTATGTCCGTGCTTCGTTACATACCGATGCGGGTCGTTAAATGAGGCTGGAAGACTGGGCTCACTCACAGATATTATTTGCCTGCAGGTCCCCGTTCCAGTTTCCTTTATTTCAGATATTCAAAGATTTTTACAGCGGCCCACGTGTTTGGTTCAAAGAAATGAAGAGGAGGCAGAGGAGAGGGGCTGAGCTCTCTCAGGACAGGTGACTCCCCCATCACGCCTGCCTTTTCCACCTGCACTGCTCTGGAATGTGCAACCCAGACACCAGCGCTCATCTTCCCAGAGAGAAAATGAGAAACACCAAACCCGCTAAGGGAAAGAGAGAGAGTATCAAGGCAAGGAAAGCAAAAGAACAAAGAAAAATATCTGCAAGTTGAAACAAACCCAGGAAACTCCGCCAAAAGAAAGCAGGCTGGTATACTAGAAGTACAAAGTTATTATTTTTTTTATATATAGTGGAATTGATATTCCATTTTCACACTTCACCATAAAGAAAATAAGTATTTTGTGCTGATATGTAAACTGTCTTTCCTCCCCCTCTGCCAGCTCCAGTCTCATTAATTTAGCATACAATCCCAGCAACTGTCATAACGGGTCCAAACTGGTTTGTCAAATCTTCTAACCCCATCTCAATGAATAACGGTGTTCTGGTTTTGACAGATTTACAAACCCGTGCAAGAGCATTATTTAATGAGCTACTGCAAACATCAGGGTATCTTAACTATGGCTTCAAAAGATTAAGCAACCGTTTAAACAGCCCAGCTTTTAGATCACCTTAGTGCTGCGATCAATCGCCTACTTACAACAAAACTAGTAAATGCAACCATTTCAACTGTTGTTAATTTTCTTGTTCTTTTGCTGCTACTCCATATCCCTCACTCCTGCCCTGGGGATCGTGAAATGGGATTTCGAAATGCTGTAAAGTGATTATGCTGTATGCTGTACAGTATGCAAAAACCATGTTATGAAAACTAAGCTTGATGACCCAAAAGCTTACACAGGTGGTGTTTTTTCAAAGACCATCTAAGAAGCACTGTAATGGAAGCAAACACTCCAAAGAAATTTAAAAGCCGTGATTTTGTGGATGACAACTGGTGTAAAAGTAGTTCACTTACAGGTACTAATTTCCAATACCATTTGGAAGGAGACTGCTCAGGAAGCAAGGAAAGGAACGTAGGAATAGGAGAGGAACATCAGCAATGCAAGTTAGAAGCAGTAATACTTAAATGCACTTCAGCAATAAACACTTTCATATTTTAGAGGGCTTATAGCCTTGAAATTTAGATTTAAAAATATTAAAATGAGACCCAAAAGTCAATAGAGTCAAATAGTTTAAGGCATCCTTCAGGCCACACATCAACTTGTAAATTAAACAGCTCTTCAGCCCCTTATCATTGAAGCACATTATTTTACTTTAAAAGAACATAAAAAACCACTAACATGAAAGTTAAACAACTGTGCCTTGGTCATATGTCACACTTGTATCCCCTTTGTGCAGCAATGCCAATTTAAAGAAAGAACATAATAGTTTTTCTTAAGGCTTTATCAAATCATCCGTTAGGAGCTCAGACAGCTGATATGTTTGAGAAAGATGTATTTTAAGTTCTCCAGAAATGAAAGTGTACTATATTTTGCAATGTCAGTGCATTGTGATATAATTTCAAGGGAAAAAGGTGGAAAAAACTACAAACACACACATATAACATTTGAATGCCAAGAGATGCTTACTGGAGAGAGCTTGAATAAGCCTCTGAATATGCATTAGACAACTAACCCATGCAAAATGAATATGCCCCAAGAGCTTTCAAAATATATTATATATATTTTGTGCTGTGAAAGTTGAGTCATATTTACCCATAGAAAGTTGACAAGTTATTTTAAATTGAAACAAGTTATTTCAGTCCAAGTGAAAATTAAAGGAAAATCAGAAGATACCAGTGGGCTTGAAAGGTAGGGAAGGGCACTGATGATAAGACACACAAAAATTACATGCACAAAATCTCAGGAGTTTCAAAAACTGAATGCCTCACATTTCCCTGGCAAAGAAAATACTGATAAGTTTATATTTAAATCCATTAATCATCAATACACAAAATCACAACTGAAAACAAATTTGTTTTACCTTTTGGTGACCCGGACTTTCCATTAGTTGCTGTTTTAATTTAATCTCTTTCTCTGTTATCTCTCTCATTTTAAGGTTCACCTAAAAGGTCAGAGCATAGAAAAGGTATTAAAATACATCTGAATACGTTTCCAGAAGTCAAGTTTTCTCCTTCCTCCCCTTACTTAATGGTCAATCCATTCTACAAACAGAAAAAATTCACAGAAAAAATGTGTTATAACAGATTTCAAGAACTCTCTCATTCGAGTAGCTATAATCACAACAAGGGAATCCTGGCTTTGCAAAGGAGACATTATCTTCGGAATGTGACTCTGTTGTCACTTGAAAGGGTTTGAGTAATTTAACCTCTACCCTTTGAAAAGTTTCAGTATTTCTGTTAGCTTTATTCAAGCTAGTCAGAATTAAGTCTATCTTGTTAATTAACATGAAACAATTCTTCACCTAGAAAAACCCCAAAACCCTCATGGCAGCTTGTCTGAAAATAAAGAACCCAATTTCCACAGTTTTCCTAATTTA
Organism: Gallinago jamesoni; assembly: GCA_025769975.1. Lineage (NCBI taxonomy): Eukaryota > Metazoa > Chordata > Aves > Charadriiformes > Scolopacidae > Gallinago > Gallinago jamesoni. Next base: position 3,245,299 of record JAOQGH010000007.1, on the reverse strand, counting down.
GTTCTTAATTATCTTCTCTATTTAAAAATTTGCCTTGAAAAATTTACCAGCTTTATTACAACACCCTTAAGAAAAATAAATTGCATTTCCCTGCTAGTTTGATTCTCTTTCCCAATGCACATGGAAACCTTGGGAAGTCAAGCAAGAAGATTAAATTAGAATACGTTTCAGTAATAAGGAAATCAAACACTATTAATAACAATCTCAATTAGGATGATATTATACCCAACTACTGTTGGACTTGAGATACCAAGTAAAAACACAGTAATTAAAGCAATTCTCTTCCTCTGAAGTAGAAAAGATGATAGAAATGCACAGAAAGATGGAAGGAAGACACTCACTGGAACATTTTTAGAAATCTGAAGAGGGATAATAAGAAAGAGGCAGGCTTTCCTCAAAAGTAAAATGTACCTTGTTAATCCAGAAAACCATCGCATCTTCCAAATCATAGGGCAGTTCTTTTGAGGCACTGAACGTAGAGAAACGCTTGACACTAGCGACCACCTTTTCAATGCTGATCATTTCGACAGTGTAGGCCATCATAAGAGCATCGATCATCGCCATATGAGAACTCTAAAAGAAGAAAAAACTGAGTATTGAAAAATAAAATCCTTCAAGAAAAAAAACCCCACTCCTGTATATTCTAACTGTACTTAAAATGAAAAATTCCTGAGGTTAGTGACCTAGAAATTAAGAGCTCTCCATTCCATTAACTATTTTAAATAGCGTTAAATAAAAAGATCATTAGGGGGATTTAATTAAGCTAACCATTTTGATTGGTGCACAGCCCAGATCAGATTCAGACACAGGTGTATCATCACTCTCCATGACGTAAATCCCTTTTCGAGACAGAGCCTGGATGACGGACTGGTGTCCCTGCAGAGCAGCCACCTGATCCCCCTTCAGGATCAGGCTGCAGACGCGGCAGTACAGCTCGCCGGAGAGCAGCAGCTTGATGACGGGCGGCTTAATATGCTCTTGTTCATACTGATCTATGTAAAAAGGGTCCTTCAGCTCCTCTGGGACGTTATCTGAAACAACAAAGAAAAGTTTCATCACGTATCACCAGTACGTGGCGTCAGTTGCAAACAGAAGTAAACATTTTTTACTTTAATCCACAGCACGTGAAAGAACAAAAAGAAAATCAAGCGCAAAAAAATACTGAACGTAATTAAGTCTGTAGTTTCACATTGCAAATGGTTTTCAGTAGGTCTTTGTGCTTAAATTTTAATTAAGTAAAACATATATAATTGCCTCCTGCCATGTACGTACTTCAGTAAAAATCCTATATGGTACCACTGAGGTTTCTCAAGATATTAGAGACCTTTGCAAGAAAGCATTTCAACATGGGCTGAAGTCCCCCTGTCCCTGACGCATCTCTAGGTGCTTCCTTCCATGAGATCTACCTTAATCAGAACCATACACTCTCACCTCTACTGATTAGCGCATATTATTAGTATTGTAATTTTATTTTGAAATAAAAAAAAAAATCATTTACTTAGATCACGGGCTAAAATGCTCTGTGTATCAGATAAGCAAAGTGTGTGTGTGTATACATATATACATATGTATATATCTTCAAAGCAAAATTTACAGCTCCTTCAAGCACTGTCCCAAAGCATCTCTGCGCAGCAATGAACTAACTGCAACGCTCAGTCCCTCGGAGGGGCTGGCCAAACATTCTCAAATTGAAAAACAAAACTAAGCCGCCTATTTTCTTGGTTCTAAACTGCCAAATTTCATAGAAAGACCGAAATATCCGCCTAACACCATTTTACAAGAGGTCTGCAAAACAAGCGAGTCTCCAGTGAGCTGATGGTCTGTGGTTTTGAAAACAAGAGTATGGAAACAAACTACTGCAGCTTTTCAGCCTTTAAATCAAAATTAAAGCCTATGAAGCAAAACCACCCCACTCGGATTTGGATTCGGCACGAATTTTAAACCAAGTTCTAAAATTAACTTCTTTTGGAAGAGCCCAATTTCCACAAGTTGTCTTATTTTATCAAACTGAACACAGGTCCCGAGGGCAGTAATTTACACGCGAGTTAAAATTAACAACAGAGGAGTCTCCGTCCTCGCACCCCACCACTTCCCCACCCGTTACAGCTGGCAGGAAAGAAAGGCACTACCACCAATTCATACTCTGATGGCTCCAATCACATCTCTTCCACCTCAAATCCACACCTCGCTCGCTGAAGTCCTGCCCCTGTTAGAGGCTGCAGTCACTGATTGTAACAGTTGGAGGTGGAAGGAAATGCTGTTGTAAGCAATATTTCTTGATATTATCGAAAAGACATAAACCAAGTTAAAAATAGATATATCTCCAAATAAATGCTTCTATTCACATTCTGTAATCAGACTAGAAGCTATTGATCTTCCTAATAGCCAACAGTCATAATGAGACTCTTCAACTCTGGGAAAAATCCTTCTTAGCCTCAAGTGTATCGTCTTAATAGAAGCCCAACATTTCTTCATTTTCAAATATAAAATTCTATCCTTCGCCATCCAGTCACTGAAGATCTTCCCCCGAAGCCACTTCAACAGTTCATCTTAAATACGTACATCTAGAGTTACAGGAATTATTAATTTGGCTGCATATTTACTTTTCATTCAGCTCATTTCCAGAATAATTAAATTTCCCCATTCAAAAAACCCTCCCATCCACAGCACATCTTTGAGCCGCAAAATCAGCTGCGCAGTATTTGAACACAGCAGAGCCCTTCGTGTTCATAAAGAAAAGAAACTGAGCCAGAATGTTATCGATTACACGACCAGAAACACATCTCACTTAAATAAAAATATAAAGGAAACCAGCGTTGGTGTAAGAGCTCTTACAGCTACTCGGTTAGTCACACCCTACTGCCCCTGGTTTTCAAAATGGAAAGCTTTTTGAAGTTTTTAAAAATTAAGATCACTGTTTTTCCTTTATGTGACACTGAATGCCACGATGTAGGGACTATATTCTGAAGATGGTTTGAAGACACACAAAAAACCCCACTGGGACTACATAAGTAGTGTCCGCTAAGTTGTGTGTCTGTTTTTAGAGAAATAGATAATAAATTCAAATATTGTTTAATCTTCTTAACATTAGTCAACCTGACCTAAAATCAAAGGCATTAAATTCCATTTAATGGCCATTGCCATTTCCAGGAACAGAACTTCTATTTCTAAAGACCCAAAAATCAAGATGTAAAGCTGCTCACATAATTCAGTAGTGTTGTTTCATTACAAATGGTTACACCTTTAACAGTCAAAGACACGTTCCTTTTTACTAAAATTATTTGTGAAAGGAAATAATAGAATGCTAGCTCATAAAACTACATTTCTGCTAAGAGCATTACCACCACTCCAAGTTTTGAAGGCTTTTTTAAAACAAACAAAACAAAAAAAAAATGCAAATTCAGAATGTCTGAAATCTGAAGGACTTAGAGGAGGGGTTTAGTGTGAACATCTGCCTTCCACCAGCTCCCCGGACCCCCCGGGGCTGGGTAACCGAGGTGACCGTCTGAAACCCCAGGGTGGGTAAGGGCTGGACAAAGAGCCCCCGGTGCCCCCCGGCAGCAGCCCAGGGACCCCCTCACCCGCTGCCCCCCAGCTCCCTTTGCACAGGGTGGGCTGTGAGCAGGTTAGAGACTGGGGCTACAGGCTTTGCAACCCTGACGTACCCACAAGGGACACAATCTATTGCAGGGGGGTTTTTACACCCATTATTAAAACAGAAGCGACTATTGGAACACGCTGCCCAGCTCCCTGTGTGACAGGGGCAGTAAAACCTCACGTGTTAATTTTCATTTAAACTCACAACATTTTAACAATTTTTAAAAGACTTTTCTAGCAATAAATGGATTAGTTTTTAGTGATGAGATTCGATGTCCCAGAAATCAATATATTAAAAAAAAAAACCAAAAAACAAAACAACTTGTACCTCGGCTACTGTTCTTCAGTCTGAACGTTCAATCAAGAGATCTGAAATCTTTTTCTTTGATATTGAAGTACCCTCTAACTTCATGTTTCTGATCTCCATATAATCGCTTAAGGACTGAGTGGATTTGGATTGACCAGGATTAAAGATACAGAGGGGAGGCAGGGGAATAACTTCCAGTACCAGGATCAATAATTTGAATACTATCATAAACAGCTACTCATAAACATTAATCCTCCCATAATTGCAACTTATTTCACTGTAAACACTTGCCCAGCTTTATCTTCTACATACAGCACTTCCACCAGCTAAATTTGTCTGGGATGGAAAGGAACAGTTTTGTAACTAATTTGACGTCCTGACTAAAGGCCCACAGACAGTTTAAGATATAAAAACCACATCAAAGCTCAAGAGCTGCAATATTTACTATTTAATTCAAATTTGTTTCATACCGGACATAACCGTACTTTCCCCATGGCAGGCACAAATTAATGAGAAATAAATGACAGGAAAAACCGTAATGCCAAAGGACACTACATGAGTGTATAAATCTTGAGAACCTTTCAAATATCACAGTTGCAGGAGTCCCGTACCCAACGCAATCACCTCACACAGGGAACACACCCTTCCCAGATATCTTCAATATTTGAAATCTGCATCTGAAAGCGTAACGTAAGAGACCTATCTTATCTTTCACATCTCTGTAATTAGTCTTATCTGTCGTATAATGCCACCTAAACCACCTGCAGCACCCAGGACTGCTCGTTCTCCAAAACCCCCTTAGAAATGTCAAAATTCCCACATTCCCAAAAATATGTTGTCAATTTTTTGAGCAACTGAGTTAACCCGATGCTAATTTAAACAACGCACTGGATACACAAGTAGCCACCAGTATTAAGGATGCTTTTCTCCCCGGTTTTGGGGGATCTGGCAAACTCCAAACGTGTCACATGCTTTTTGCTTGTCTCACCCCAGAACGTGTCAATGCTCTCTTTGAAGTCTCTGTCCCTGTCTTTCCAAGTCCCAGTTTCTATAAGCATCTTTCTCAACACCTTACTTTCATGACCTATAACTGAACATTAGAAAAGTTCCGTGCCTTAAAACTTGGATTTTTACACGTTTATGCTCTGGAAAACAACAAGAAAAATTAACTTCTGAGCAATTAACTTCTAAGCTATATCTACAAAAATATCCACTTGAGCGGTTTAACAAACCATACCAAAGTCAACCAAAACCAACTAAACTATGTCCTTTTTTTTTTTCTTATAAAAAAGTCTCCAACACCATCTTACTTCCAAAAGATGGAATGTTATAAAAAAGCTTGTAAACACCTTATTTTCCTCAATGTGCTTCCCCAGTTGTTACCCCAGGAAAAAAAAATCAGCATCAGCTTAAACACGAGCTTTACAATTGCCAGTTTTAGACAAACTGAGGTGTTCAAAAGACATAAATCTTAAAAACCACCAGTGGGTTTTACAGTAACTTAAAAACCTAATAACCTAATAACCAGATCTGTGAAGGCAAACAGCAGTGAATGCAGTTTGTCTGAAGTTTGCTATCAAGAATTGTGAAAGCATTTACTGCTCTACACTCAACATCAGAATTGACCAGATCCCTTTCACACATGGATTTTATGTACATTTTATACCACGTTACTTAGATGCATGTAGTCAGCTTACTATAGAGCAAAAATGCTCATTTTTTGCTGTTTCCCATATTTAGAAAAAAACACAGTAATAACATCCATTTTTTTCCAAGCATCTTTTTTCAGCAGCATAATCTCTGAAGGGCTCTTGCCCCACTGAGCCCACCGGGGAGACGCCTCTACCGCCTATTTTTATAAGAGACGAAGGACTCAACAATAAACTACAGTAATTCCTCCTGAAGCAATTCGCTTGGTCTGTTCCATCATATCAATGAGTTCTCACCTCTCCAAGAAATGTCAGCTCCAAGAACAAATCCCTGTGTACCACACAGTTTACAGGATTAGAAAAATGACTTCACTTGTTATAACCATCAGGGAGACGATTATTGCCAGGCTCTCCCACTCCTCGCTTTAGGGTAGGGACTATTTCTTTATCTTCTCACTTACAAAAAAAACCTGTTCAAAGACGACTACCTGATTATGATTTGATAAAGAAAAATAGAGCAATCTGAACAAATTTGTCTTATCCCTTGAACTGGAGAAGCGGATACACCCCAGGTCTTATTTTACCTCCCGAAGCACGAAGAACTGGTTTCACACGGAAAGAGAGCCAAAGCATCGCCGTAACCAGAACGAAGCTCATTCAAATTCTGAGTAGGATTTCATCAGTATCGGTATCTGTTCACAGAATTATTTAGCACTGCATGGATGTCCTCTAACCTGCAGATCACCAGCAGAAGCTACACATTCTCAGCAACTAAGACCACCTGCACTATAATAAAAACACTCTTTGTTTGCTCTCATTCCAGAACTGTATTATAAACTCCGTAAGTGATCTATAATATTACACATGAAAATTTACATACAACAGGCAGGAAAAAAAAAAAAAAAACCAAGCTGAAGACTTTGTACATTGCTGGTGAGAGTGACCGCTCTCTCATTATCATACCTTTTGACCGAGCATAAAGCCACGAACCTGGATGAAGCAGAAGAGACAAAATAATAATAATGGAATTCTTCACCCCTGTAAACTTCACACAAATAATATTCAGTGTTTATCAAACGGGCATTATTAAAGAAACAAATATTTAACTACTGAATATTTGCAAAACACAAAAGCTTGCTTAAAAAAATATTTTTACTATGGATCTGAGAAGGCAGCTGAGAAAAAATACAAGCAAGGAACCTGGGGATTTAGGTACTTTGGCCCAGGAAATGTGCTCAAACACACTCTACCAAGCGGTAACTGTGGGTAGCTATTATGGTACTGTAAAACCTTATTTAACAGGTGAGTGTTAAGTATGTCAAAGACCAAAAAAAGCCACAACTTGGACTTCCCCTACAACGTATTATAGTAGTGCTTGGCTTTCCTGACTGTATCTTGCCAAAGGTCTCAGGCTACTGTTAGCATTAACTCTGGAAACTATGTAAAGCTCCGAGCCCTAATAAATATGTAAAACCCACCAAGTTCATTTTGGATAATCTGAATTTTACAAACCGTTTTAAAGGAGCATCAGCATTTGTTACGGAAAGGGCTGCAGACAACCCACTTGCTCACAGCAAACTGCAACGCTGAAAGGCTTCCATCCATTCCTCCCATATCTAAAGTTTAACATTATAATGGTGATGATGGAAAAATGATTTCTAAGCATAAATTAGCGTCGTACTGAGCCGGCTGAGAAATCAAAACTTTTCATTGTCACTCCCTGCTTTCCCAAGTTGTACCAAATGGACACATACTAGTTGTGTTCCCTCTGGCTGCTCAGAGCCCGAGGGGACAGTGGTGCTGGAGGACCAGGGCCACTTCCCTCTGCTCAGCCCCTGGCTCCGTGACCGCCTGGCAATCCGGCTCATTCCTCCGCCCGGGAGAACGCGCTCTCTCCCACGGACAGCCTGCCAAGCCTCTCCAAACCTCCCACACTCGCCTCCCGTGAACCGAAGTTCCCCAAACTCAGCGGCACCCTTGCTCCTCGGCCGCTCCAACCTCATGACTTGTGTTTTGAGGCTGCCAGCAAGAGCTCCTTAAAGCGCACGTTTGGTTCTAATCAAAGTTTGCTGATGAAAAAAGAGAATTCTCTTCTAATCAAATTCCATTCCCTCAAACTACTGTCTCAGCTGAACGGACTTTATCATCTCTCGAGTGTATAGAGGGTTTCCAGATGTTTGTGCACAGGCTTTTGGAGCGATCCAGGACAGTACTCCCAGGTTTATTTTGGGGAGATGGATGACACCAAAGGGAGAAACACTTTCCTTCACAACATCCTCCCCCTCTATCTTCTGGAATTCGGACAAACAGTTGTAAGATCTCCCTCTGGGCTCCATCTGTGACAACTAGGCAGCCACCACAGAGAGACAGGAGGAGCTACAGGCTTCCAGAAACAAACCATTCAGCCCAATTCCCCTCCGAGGAGAGGGGCAGTCTCTCTAGCAGCATTTGTGCTGAAGTGACAAGGTAGCTGTGCTCAGCGTTTGGCTACCAAAATTCTCTCTTTCCATGACCAGAAGGGAAAAAAGGAGGAATGCATCATCAAATGAAACAAAGCCCAAATTAGGACTTCAGCTTCAAATTATGTGTCATGCATGCTCTCAGTAATTTGTCCTTGTGGAAAAAAAAAAAGGATGAAGAATTTTCCTACTTTGATGCCAGCTAAGATGTAAAGAATTCAAATATCCTGTAACAGTAAATAGAAAATACAGTTTCAGGTAAAACCTGCAGCGATGAATGACTTCTACTAACAGTCTACACTAGAATCAAAGTCCTGTTTGTGACCGTTCCCACACCTCAGCATCAGCTTAACCTTACTCAGATGAAAATGAAATTCAGGATATGCACCAGCATTTGGAAGATTAAGGCACAAAATCATGTCAATTCATATATGTTAATTCCAGACCTAACATTTCCGGAAACCACTCTTTCCTTAGCCACGTGAAGGCAGTTATGGAAACCCTATCAGATGAGGATTACTTCAGAACATAAGACAGTGTTTTAATATTATAAACAGAGAAGCATTTTTCCCCACCAAATTGACCAGAACTAAGTCTAAAAATAACAAAAAAGCCACCCCTAAGCTGTCATTTGCCTAGTGAGATTTTATATAACAAATTGACAATTCCTTGATAGCTGCCCACTGAACAGTATCCAAGTCTTAACACAGAAAGAAAACCCCGAGATGTCAAGTAATATATTACATTCAAATATTATTCAAAATGATAATCACATAAGAAACCTCTTCAAACCCACCTCTCTATGAATAAATGAGGCTTATAAATTTCTAAGTATTTTGCAATGAGATTCCAGCAGTAATGGTTACTACGTGACAATGCCTTGCAGGAGCCATTTCAAAAACCAAACTCAATTTCCATGGGCCATGGTCCCCCAAAGATACACACACACACACACAACACAAGCCCAGACTGGAGTCAACCAACAACGCAACACCAAAAGCACCAGCGAAAATATTTTTTTCCTCCTGTTCATGGCATTTAACTTCCTTTAAAATGTAATCTGAACAAGCCTCAATACAAGCAGAAAAACTGGCAAACGCTCCTACAGCCTGCTCTGTGCTGGAGATCACATCATTGTCACCATGAAGGTGGGTTTCTCCAAAATTCTTAATCAAAAGAAAGCCAAATACTTATTCAACGTAAATCCGTACTGTCTAGTGTACAAACAGACTTGCTGTTAACCCGTTATCTGGTCTGAGACACACGGACACAACCCTGAGTTCTGGAGCCCCAGAAGCACGAGGCCAAAAAGCTTCTCTGCAGCGTAGGAGCCGTGCCAGTCCATTCTAATTTGGGATCAGCTTTCTTCCGAAACAAAGTCATAATATAAATAGTGCCTCTCCGTGTCTGGAATATCCATTTTATCTCTGATCACTAAAAAGCCTTCAGGAAACATTACAAACAATTCCAGCAACTGAACATTTTTTACGTGAGGAAATGTTCTTTTAAGTTATCAATGCTTTACTAACACCCTCCCAAAAATTTCCACTTTTTTTTCAAACATCATCTGATAAACAGCGCTTTTTTGTCTCATGTTGCTTGTAACGAAGCACCTTCACTAATACTAAACATTATAAAACCATGATCTTCTGTTTTCCCCACAAACATTAGGATAATGACAGCCCTGACAGAACTGGAAATATTAACAAAGAAAAATAATTTAGAAAAATATTCCAACAAGGATTAATATTTAACTGCAGGAATGGACTGCTTTTCTTCAGCCTTGTCACAAAGTAAGCTAGTGCTAATCCATTAAGCATATTATGAGTTTGGCGAATTAGACTCAGATTAACAGGGCTACCTCATTTTCCAAAACAAGATCCTGTACATTTTTATTACACATTTTATTCTCGATAAACAAAAGACGTAAGTATTCCTTCATATTTCTTCATAATGATGCTACTTAAACTCAAGATGTATCTGGTAAGAATAATTCAGAATAGACAGATAGATCTAGTTCAAAACAAAAAGCAAATTTCAATAGATGTCAGGAAGATACTGTCTAAGTGATACTCCAAGAATCTTTATTTTTCCATGTTTGACTCTAAAGGTTTACAACTACAGGACGGAAAGAAGAATTCCTCTGCCACCTACAACTTGCTGTTTAGTGTCACACAACACAGACAAACCATACCTGTTCATTCAACATTTACATAAAAGAACGTTGCTGATCATAAATTGATTACTTTTTAGTTCATTTTGAAACCAAAACCACAATCTGACCAAAAAAAAAAAAAAAGAACAACCTCCTGAGAACACAGGATCAAGGTCTTAGCATCCGTTGGCCAAGATGACTAGACAAGGAAGCAGACTAACGCCCTCAGAGCCTGGAGGGACTCGGGGCCTGCAAGCCCTGACACACAGTTCTGTGGAGGAAAGTCTTACTTGGCTAAAATGAGGATTTAAGCATTTCGGGGCAGGCATTCTTCACAGGCACAATGTGCCAGCGTTCGCCACTAAGTTTGCTGATTCAGGGCATCTCGTTCCATTATTCCCGTCAAAGGTACCAGGAAACGTGCAATAGTACAAGGAAAGGGACGGTCGCATTTTTGATATTTAAAACAAAGGTGATGTAAGCCCAATTTCAGTACTTCTGGAATGGCAGGGGAGACACAAAAAGCACAAACAAGCCCAAGAATGGCTCCCTGATAAAAGTGATCTTACCTATTCCGTAGGCTTTCGCACAGATCCATTGTAGATTAGCAGCTATTTTTGCTCTGGCTGAATCATAGAGCTCCAAAGGGACAATCTCAACCGCACTATCTGTCAGGGCATCCATCTTTCTTCTGGTACTATCTCCACCCACGCAAACATCAACATCCACCATCTAAAACAAAAACAAAAGACAGCAGCGGACTTTTACACGGGCATTTTGGAAACCATTGCATTTTTTTAGAGCCGGCGGGGGAGAGGAGCTGGCCGAAGGGGAGGCCGAGGAGCATCACGCCGGGCACAATACGGCGGGGGGAACGCCACAGGCCCGACATCCTTCACCGCTGACATCGCAAAGGCTCATTTCGGGATTGACAATCCCCTGGGAAATCAGAAGGCAGCCCAGCCCAGGGCCAGCAGCCCTTTTCTTCCCAACCGCGGATTCGCCCACAAAAAGCCCGAAGAAGAAAGGAGCAGCCCCAGCACCTGCCCGACCGCTAGAATAAAGGCAGGATGGGGCGCTCCCGCACCGCCGCCGCCCCCCGCACCGCCGTTCCCCTCCTCCCCCCCCCCTCTCCATCGCCCGCCGAACAATGCGGGCAGGTACGGCGGCCCCCGCCCGCCCCGCCACCGCCCCGCGGGGCCGCGCCGGGGCAGCACCTGGGGCTCCTTCCCTCGCCCGGCCCGGGAGGAGAAGCAGCAGAGGTTTCTCGCCCGCACCCCCATCCCCGTTCGGCCCGCCGGGCGGCGGGAAGCCGCGGAGGAGGGCAGGGGGGGGACGGCGGCTCCCCCTCCCCGCCGCGGCCCAGCCCGCATCCCCGCCCCCACCCGGGAGGAGGAGGAGGAGGAGAGGGAGGAGGAGGAGGAGGAGGAGGAGGAGGAGGGAGAGGGGCGCAGCCCACCCGGCGCCGGCAGGCAGCTCCGCGCACGGCAACCGCCGAACCCCCGCCGCCGCTCCCCCCTCAGCCCGCCCGCCGCGGCCTACAGGCCCCGCCGCCTCACCTTGCCGCGCTACCGCTGCCTCATCCCCGCGCCGGGGAGGGGGTTAAGGAAGGGGGGAGGGGGGGGGGGGGGGGACGGAAGGGGGAGGCGGGGCACCTCCGCGGTGCCCGGGGCCCCGGCAGCGCACCGGGAGGCGGGGGGAGGTTCGGCGGGGCCGGGCCCGGTGCAGGAGGACGGCGGGGGAAAGGAGGGAGGGAGCCGCCGCCGCCGCCGTCGGGCCGCGGCTGCCGACGCTCGGGACCGCGCGCGCGCGCATGCGCCCGCCGAACGCGCCCCCGCGCGCGCGCGCTCGCCCTCCTCCCCTCCTCTCCCGGCCGGCCTGGGGCGGCGCGCGCGCGCGGCCGCGGGCACGGCGGGAAAGGAGGCGGGGTCCGCGCGCGCGAAGGCGGGACGCAGGCGCAGAGGCTCGGCCGCCCGCCGCTCTCGCTAGGCAACGGTTGCCAAGGGAACGGGGAACCGGGCCCGCGCGGCGCGGGGAGCCCCTCTGCCCTCAGCGCCCCGCCGGGCCTCGGGCCAGCGACCCCGGGGGCTGCGGTAGCCCTGCCCCGGGCCTGGGGTAGCCCTTCCCGAGGGCTGGGGTGGGAGCCGGGGGAGCCCTCGCATCCTCAGCGACACGCCAGGCCCCACCGAAGGCCCCGGGCCTGCTCAGGCAGCAGAAGCTTTTACCCCCGGTGAGGGCGGCGGGGAGGCCTTCCCGGGCATGACCCTGTGGCTTCCCGGCCCTGGCTACCGTTTCTGAGCAGCGGGGCCCACCGGGGAGCCTCTCTGGTGAAAAGCGGGGTGAATGGCCAGGGTGGCTGGGGCCTCTTGCCCATCCATATCGCACAGCGGCCCTGGCAGGCGGGTCCCGCTCCTGGAAAGCCACGGTCCGGGAGAGACACAGGGTTTGCAGAGCTTCAGGGCAGCAGCCCGCAGGCAGAACGGTGGGACAGAGGGGTCCCAGGGACTGGTGTGCGGCTGAGCTCCTCCACCGCCAGCCCGTGTTCCTCTCCTCGCCCCGGCAGCCCCGTGTGCCTCCCCACGGCGTCACAACCCTTTGGCATCTTCACTCGGGCTTCCGTTGGGATGCAGGGAAGCAGATAAATGCCAAAAAAACTTTGTCTTGACAAAAATCACTAGCTGTGGAAACCTTTAGTTACACGATAAATTCTGCTGTAGTATAATTAGATGTTTGTCTAATTGCAGGAAGGATGGAGATCTCGCTCTGCTGCCAACCACCCTTGACAAAACATTGGCTGATCATCGGCGATACTTTTCTTCAGGTTATTACAAATAATTTCTCCCCAAGACTCCACATGTTCGTGTCTGCTCGTCACCAAAGGATGGTTTTCAGGCAGAAGCCTGGCTTCCGCGCCTTGTGTCGTTTCTTAACGGGTAGAGAATTTCTTCACCCGCTTTACGTCCTGATCCATAGGTAACAGCCAGAAGCGTTCGGCAGGTATGAGGTGTTGATGGCTGTTCTCTGCTGGGCCCAGTTAGATGCTGGAAATCACCCGAGGGCCGTGCTGCCGGGTGCAGGTGGGCACTGCTGGGCACTGCCTTGGTGAGTGGCACCGGATCCTGCAGAGTAACTCGTTCCACAAGCGAATTTCAGGGCTCATCTGAAAAGCGAAGCTGCATGATTGAGTAGAGGTTCGAGCCTTTAATGCCTCTGCTGGATAGAGGAATTATCTTAATATCCAGCTACTGAAAATGGGATTATAAATTTAGCTGCACAACAATGGTAGCAGACTGACCCTATTCTACCTAATTTTCTTTGTTATGATTCTCATAAATTATTTTTCGCTGCATGTAACTGGTAGATTAAATAAATGTTTCAAAATCATTAAAGATTAATATGGCTCTGTCTTAAGATTCAACATTTACTTCCCTATATTTTTTCAAAGTGCAAGCAGAGGGCATTCTGGCTTGCTGTCATCAGGAAATACGACCTGGCGTTCAAAGGTTATTCCAGCCTCTATCGCTCTTCCATATTGCAAGATCGTAGGCAATTAAGGTGGATGTCTTCTGCAAACAACTTGCTCGTTGTTTTATAATCTCTGTTTGAAGAAGTTGGTTTTCCACCCAGTTTTTCCAGGCTGTCGTTTTGTGACGTTATCATTATAACAAGCTGCTCTTGTTTTTAGATTAAGGCCCAAACCAAATCCCCTTTAAACTCAGGAAGAATGTTTTCTTTTACGTGGTGGGCCAGGCATTAAATGGATTGCAGAAAGAAAACGGCCCTTTGACTCTCAGAGCAGGTGACCTGTATGAGAGGGTGAAGGTGCAGCCGGGAGAAAACTGAGCTGCTTTTTCCTCTGAGATATTTTTGCTATAGATAAAGAATGGAGCCAGCTGTTAAATTTAGGAGAATCACTTAGAAATATGCTCTAAGTAGCTGGCAGATTGCCCCTGCAAAGCCAAGACGGTATTACCTGGACACCTGAAACTCTCTGAATAAAAAAAAAATTGGAATAGTTTGGCTCAAGAAAATGAATATTGTGGATAAAAAGATTCGAGAGAAGTCTAGGGGTAAGGAGAATGCCCTCCTTTTAGAGGCTTCTGCTGCTCCTGGGATCCTGGCCTCGGAATTAATTACCTCTTGTCCTCCCCCTTTCACTTGCACAGCGTTTCACTCACTCTCCGTTCCAGTCAAGAGGTGAAATGAGCTGCCACTTCTGCCACCATCATAACACCCTGAAATCCTCTGTGGTAATACCCTGGAACTCTGTCACTGAGGGCATTTGCCTGTCCTTAAGTAGGCTGAAACTGATGTTTTTGGGGAAAATTCCTAGCTGATGGTAAAGTGGTTTGTCAAGAACCGGGCGCCATCTCACCAGTGTCCTCAAAATTCTCCGGGAGACAAAAAGCCTGCGTTTAAAATGGGAGGGTCATCAGTGGATTGCTAAACCTGTTGGCTTTTTCCATGAGAAAACGAAGGCCTCTCCCTTACTCAGCAGCAGCAAATTCATCTGTAATTTGCGAACCACTTGCTTCTTTCCTGTAGCCCACTACGGAACACGCTTCGAGGCTTTTCTTCTGGAAAATGTTCATACAGCGCTTTTCTGTAAGAAATAATTTTCCTTGTAGTCTCCTGGATTCCTTCGGAGTGGGTGTACGGGTGAGCTGACAAACACTGTGCAACTTGTCTTCCAGCAGAACCCGCAGATTAATTACCAGGAGGTAACACCTTTGGGAAATTACCATATTCAACCACGGCACCTGTTGCACGTAACAAAGCTGAACCCAGGTGCTTGTTTTCCACCGCGCTGGAAGAATGCTTGGGATTTCAGTTTCTTCCACCGTGTTCCATTTATCAATACGGATGACTACGTGTAGAATGAGAGTGTCAGTCCCCTGTCACCCCCAGGACTTCTGATCTACATTTATATTGTAAAAAAAAAAGCATAGTCTGTAGAAATATCAACTGGGATCGTGTTGGGTGGAGATACCTCCCAGGTACGGAGAGAAAGTGAGAGCTGACCCGTCAGTTGCACTAACCAGCAGTTAGAAAGCCCAGCGAGGAACTGGGGTTCTCCCTCAGCTTTACAAAGTCACCTTCAGATGAAGGAAAACGCGTATCTGCCGGAGATTGCATGAAAACCTGTGCTTCCCTGTCTCCCTGCAGCTATTTACGGAGAGGGAAGACTCCATGCGACATCTCTACCCATCACGTAATGCTCTTTGTGCTAAAATCAGCAAAAAAAGCAGGGCGAGGGGCTGTGACTTGGGAATTTTGGTGCTCTGGGCAGCCTGATTTCTGCTTCGTTGACCTTCCTCCACGAGGACTCATTACACTTGCCGAAGTGGTGGTTTCCCATCTTTCACCTCCTTTTGTCCTCTTCCCAGGAAAAGAACAGGAGAGAGAGAGAGAGACTTTCCTTCACCGACCCCTCGGACACAGGGAAGGGCTTTCCCAGGACAAACACTGCACAGCGAGAGAAGACAGCTGAATGAATCAATGGGATTTTTGTCCTGGGATCCTCACAAAATGTCCATGGTGGTCCCAAGCCCCGCGGCCAGCCCCGGCGGAGCGGTGTGGAGCAGCCCGTGTGTGCCTGCAGCCCTCTCCTTACAGCTCTATTTTCAGCCCTGCACTAATTTTGAACCCTGCTGTATCTGCTTCCCCACGCTTAGATCTGCAGGGCCTCGTTTGCCCCGGCGCTGAGCACTTAATATCCCCCGGCTGGGATCGACTTAGAGCCCGGGGAACTTCTGGAGGTCACTGGTCGGGCTTGGGGCTGGCACCACCCCTGCAGGAGGAGGAGGAGGAGGAGGAGGAGAAATCTGTCTTCTCCGTGCCGGTGGGCTTTAGCATCCCCCAGCACATACCACAAAGTGCATAAAAAAGTTAGAATCCTTACTAGACATTCACTAAGAAAAAAGAGACGTGGTCAGAAAAACATTTAAAATATTCCCTGGATGAATGAAGTCGGGGTACCACAATGGGGGGGGGGAGTGGGGGGGCTGGCATGCTCCTCAGCCATTTGCTGCTCCCGCAGCTTCAAAATACCTTTTTCTCCCTCGCACAGCACAGTTCCCCGTGGCAGCTCACCATCTAGCCAGCCTTAAGGAGAGCAGAACATTGTTCTTAGCGATAGACCAGTCACTCCAGTGCCATTACCAACGCCAGGGGAAGGGTTCCTGCAGCAATAATGCCATTGTCACTAATTACTTACTCCCAGCTCTGTGACTCGGGAGGAGTATGCAGCGGCACAGCCTCCTGCGCCGGGGAACCGCATGCAACAAGCCATCTTTTTCATGTAAATAAAGCAAGCAAATGAAGCACAGGTAGTGGGACTCTGTTTCCCTCCTGCATTTGTTCGTGGTGTTGGAAAGGCGAGGCGCGTGCGATTGGGCTCTCAGGCTGAGGAGCGCAACAAGTTATTCAGATTTATTTCTTTTCCTCTCTCTTAAAAAACGTTTGATGTGTATGAAGCGATGCCAGGGGAAGGACACCTCTACCTGCCACTTGGGCCTCGACTGGGTACCCCCTGGCAACCCCCCCGGGGCTGCTTCTGCCCCTCCAGACCCTGGCACCGAATGGCGCCGGGGGCAAACTCCCCAGGGCAGGGACCCCTGGCAGCTCCGCTCCTCCGGAGAGGGGCCACGGGCTGCGTGAGGAGGATGATCCCCATCGCATCTGAAACAATACCTCTATTTAGCACTTATCTTCAAAGCCCTGTGCGAGCATTAATTAATGGCTCCGGTATTGCCAGGGGGAAGAGCTGGCAGAGGGAGGGGTGACAGCTCGCCCTGCTCCGCTGGCTCTCCCGGCTGGAAGCCAGACCTTCCTTTGCCGGCTGCGGGGAACGGGATGCTCCCTCGTGGAGCTCGTGGTTTTCTCCAGCAATTACGGCTCTGGAGGTGCTGGCGGTGGGTTTTAAGTGTCTGCATTAATAACAGGAGGGGTTTTAGCCTGTAAGATATTTTCATCTATCGGGTTATTTACTTTTCAAGTCCCTAGGCTGTGTTTAGGAGGGTGATGGGTCAAATAGCATTTACAGCCCGACCAGGTTTTCCAGAGAGACTTCTGTACCAAGAGGTCTGGTCCCAGTGTGCCTCCCCTGCGCCTCGTCCTTCCTCGAGCAACCCCCACCAGAGAACCCAGGGATCAGCTGGGCGAGCACTGAAAGGTGTTTGAGCGGTGCCATCATCTAACTAATGAGAAAATGAGATTTTTGTTTATTCCTGTGTAACTTTATATACATTAAACCCTTTTTAGCAGGCATATTTGGGCAGAGTTCAAACAGGAATCAATTTCTGTAGGAACTGTTGATTTGCTTTGATTTCTTTTTCCTAAGGACACTTTGGAAATTAAAACTGCATTTACCCCAAACGTATAATAACTATGAAAACAGACAATGACTTATCTCCCAACTTTTTCACCACTATTTACTGGAAAGCAGTGATTAATGAAAGGCAGAAGAAATCCAGAGGGACCTGGACAGGCTGGAGACCCCACCTGGAGCTCTGTGTCCAGCTTTGGAGCCCTCAGCACAGGAAGGACATGGACCTGTCGGAACGGGTCCAGCGGAGGGCCACGAGGATGATCAGAGGGATGGAGCACCTCTGCTGTGGGGACAGGCTGAGAGAGCTGGGGTGGTTCAGCCTGGAGAAGAGAAGGCTCCAGGGAGACCTTATAACAGCCTTTCAATATCTGAAGGGGCTACAGGAGAGCTGGGGAGGGACTCTTTACGAGGAAGTGCAGTGACAGGACAAGGGGCAACGGTTTTAAATTGGAA
>JAOQGH010000007.1:3212348-3223658 GCA_025769975.1 Gallinago jamesoni | reverse complement strand
TCTTTCCTGTGAGGGTGGCAGAGCCCTGGAAGAGTCTGCCCAGGGAGGTGGTGGAGTCTCCTTCTCTGGAGACATTCCAACCCTGCCTGGACCCGCTCCGGTGAGGGGGTTGGACTGGACGATCTCCAGAGGTCCCTTCCAACCCCATATGATTCTATGATTCCCAGGGAGCAGCATCACTCAATCCCTCCCCCCCCAGAACACCCTCTCAGGACTCCTGGGCATCCCTCCTTACGTGAGGCTGGGATCAGGGAACCCAACACTCAAAGCTTTTATTTTTAGCCGAGCAAAGCTATAAATACAGCCCACAGTAACCCACGGAAACCCCAGTGACTGCTCAGCTCGGGAAGCGACGGCACCGGGGAAGCCCGTGGGGGCCACAGCTGCCCGGGTGTCCAGGGGGAAAGGCATGATCCTGCTTCCAAACAGCTGGGTTGTAGGGAACCACAAAGCATTTCAAATCTTTTCCAGGCTTGGCTGTGCCGGGCACGATGCTCCTGCAAGGGGGGAGAAAGGGCTGGCAGGAGGAGCCATCTCCTTCCCACCCTGGGGGAAGCAGGGAGAGATGGGGAAGGCTCACTCGGGGCTCAGAGCTTAGGTTTTGGGGAGGATTGTGCATTTTTTATTTTTTTTTTTTTTCCTTTCTTTGGTGAGCGTTTGCATGTGGGAGCAGGGGAGGAAGGTGCCCGTCTGCCAGGGAGCCGGGCGAACGGGGGTAAAAGCGGAGAGCACCCCGTGATTCATCGCACGCAGCCTGGCAACGAGCTGCTGCGGAGGGGAAAACACAGATGGAAGAAGAGGGCTGCTGCCACGCTGAGCCACGAGCACAGAAACAGGCGCCTGCTGTCCTTTTAAGGATGATTTAGAAGGGTCCAAACTATTTTCCTTCTCTTGCATGCCTCACAGAGGAGCCGTGGGGGTCCAGCAGCCCACACCACCTCCCTCTCCCTGGCAGGGGCCGTACGGACCACCTGGGAACGGAGCAAATATCTAATCCCAGGTGCCAAGAAATCCAGGGAGATGTCCCAACCTCACCAGGGCCATCCCGACACAGGAAGGGGTCGAGGCTGGAGGTTGGGGGGCTCAGGGTGACACCGGGGCTGGGCTGTTTCGCTGCACAGCAGTGCCGAGGAGCTGAATAATTCAACCACCCCCTGGGTGCTGCCGTGGGTACGGGACTCCCGGGCACAGATTCCCTACGGAGCAGCCCTTCCTCAGAGGACAAAGAGAGGTCCTTCCTCTTCCAAGATAAAGGGGGGTTATGGCCAGGATATGGCTCATAAAAGCCAAGTAACCACATCACGCAGAAGCGCTCAGTCTTCCACGAATAATTTCTTTTTCAGGGTGCAGCCCCTCACACCTGCGCAGGGATCTTCAGACACTTCTCACCAGGAATTAAGCTTGAAGCCACCGTGGCTTGTGCCACGCACGCAGAGCCCTGGCATGGAAGCAGCTCATCCAGCCCAGGGCTCGGGGCACGTCGCTTCCCGGAGCGGGAGAGCTCGTTAGGCAAACGGCGGCAGCATCCTTAACGAAACCTGGTGGAGAGCAGCAGCTCTGCCCTGCGACGGTGCCGCATCCTGGGGGTGCAGGACCCCAAGACATGGGGTTTGCATACCCCCATCACCCGCAGCCAAGCACCTGGGGGAGGCAGCCCCCCCACGCTGCTTGGTGGTGTCTGAGCCCACGGAGACTCCCCAAGAGCCCCCGGCAACCACGGAGCCTCAACTGGGGCTGTTTATTGGGGCAGCAGGTCCTGGGCCAGCCCTCTGATTTACACCCCGGGGTCTGAGAGAGCTGGTCACCTCTCCAGGATTATTTTGGTCCGGGGTGGTCTGGTCCAGCACATCTCGAGTTACTGATGTCCCTCCTCCCCCCCCCCCGCTCCACCAGAGACCGAATTCCTGGTGACACTGGATACAGGGGGCTCGGGCAGCGCCGTCCCTGCTCGGGTCACACTCCCTGGCAGTCGTACCAAGGCTCTTCACACACGGACACTACGGACCTGCCTGTCTCCCAGCCATTTTCCGGGGCCAAACCAAGGGGAGCGATGGCCAAGCTCACAAGTGCAAACCTCGCATCTCGAAGTGAAGGCTTTGAAGAGCAAGAGAAAAGAATTTCCTCCCTTAATTCTGTCCCCAAACCACTTTCCCTACAGCGAAGCATCCCCCGCAGCTTCCAGAGCTGCTGCTTCCTGGGGCCAAGTCCGCTCTCGGAGTAAAAGCACCATTAAAATAAGAAATAAAGATAAAGCAGAGAGCGGGGACTCTGCAGCCTCAATGGGAGAGCTCCCAGGGGCAGCACCCACCCCTTCTGCTGGAATCCATTCCAGGCAGCCAGGGTGGAGGAACCAGCCAGGGAATCATACACTTTTCTGCTCCTTCTTATGGATTAGAGCCACTGGTGACCTCCCACCCACGGGAGAAGGGGGAGCACAGGGAAGGAGGACCCTGGGAGAGGCTGCGGCAACCCCCCCATCACGGGGACGGGAACCACTCTCCTGTTCGTGCTGGTGGGGATGTCTCACCCTCACCAACACCCAGCTGCATTTTCCCAGCCGAGCGTGACCTGCACTTACCTTCCCCTCCCTCGGGAGCAGGGACTCGGGCTCCCGGGGCCGGAGCTTCCCTCCTCATGGCTCCCGGGAAGCGCCAGCGACACCTCCCCGCGCCGAGAGCGCCCTTCGCATCCCCAGAGCCGACAAACCCCACGCCAATTACAGCCCTTCTTGTCACTCAGATAGCAGCACTTTTTAATTTTTAAGGTGTGGGTTTCTGCCTAGACCTGCCGTACCAGTTTAGGTTGAGAAGCGCCATCATCTAATGATACATCATCAGCTGCTTTAAGGGTTTGGTGTTTTTTGTTTTGTTTTGTTTTTTTTTTTTTTTGGTGGTTGTTGTTTTAATTTTAAATGAGCAGAGAGCTGGACCTTAGAACTGTCCTGCAGCCCACTGCTAATCCGTGCATTAAAGGAAATCTGAGTTAGGGGCCACCAAAATGCCTGCATTTAACACCACAACGTTAAAAGCCCTGCATTGAACAACAGGAGAATGAAAATTACCCTGCACTCCTCATCAGCTGCCGTAACCAGCGCTAAACAAACAGGCTGCTTGGCAGGTGCCCTCCCTCGCCCTGAACATGGTGTGAAAATGCTAATAACCCCACCTCTTCCTTAGAGAAATAACCTCCTGCGTTTCCACTCCTAATGAGTCGCCTCCGAGGCAACCACACACCTGTGGGCAAGGCTTGGAGCTTCCCAGCTCCCTGCAAAACAGCCAAGGGCAACACGGGGATGACCCGAGTCAGGGGGCATCCTGGTTTCCTCGGGTCCACATTGCTGCATCCCACCACCCCACCAGCTGCTGGTGCCCCGGTGGTTTCCCTCTATGAAGGTTCCCCCACTGCAGAAGTAAAGGCTTCCAATCTATCAGTCAACCACCATCAAGACAAACCCCTCTTAGATGGCATCCGTTCATCCCAGGGCATCACCACGGGGCCCTTGCAAGGGATCTCACCCACATGAAATAGAGAAATAACTTCCAGGTGGAAAACCAGCCACCGAACCAGGATTTTCCACACCAATTCTGTTCCAGGTTTCCTGCCCAGCTATTGAAGTGCCTTCTTTTCAGAGAATCGATCCCAGGGGTCTGCGGATACAAGGAACATTGAACGACGGGGATTCACAACCCTTTGCTCCTCCTGAAAAAATGACATTTCGCAACACCTTGTAATAAATCAAAAAAAAAAACCACCAACCTTTATTTTTAAGATATATTATAAATTTACATCACACATAAGATCCGTGTCTTCAGTGTGTATGTGTGAGCATGTCTAAAGACTCAGCGTTCATTCCAGTCTCACTCCTGGGCTGATGGTTTCAGTCGGAGCAGCTCTGGCTCCGCTCACAACCCTGATAACCTCCAGGAATATTTCAGCAGACAATAACGACCGCTTAAAATAATGAATTAGCAGCATTTCTTGCCTTTTTATTATTTTATTATTTTATTTTTTTATTTTGCCTGGAGGCTGCTGTACGGGAGCAAAGCCTGGTTTCCCCACTCAGGGGGGGAGCGACCCACGGGAGCGTGTCCAGAATGAACCCTGAATTCCCCAGGCTCAGTGACGGCCGCCCCAGTTAAACTTCGTAAGAGGAACGTTACATCTTGGAAACAGCTGTGCATGCCACACACCAGTGTCAGTGCCACAGGAAAATTATCATATGCTGTACCTAATTATTTTATACACAGGTGAAATAAAAAAAAAATCAGTGTTAAGTCAGTACCTTGCAATATAATTTTACTGGTGCTGCTTCGTGGTAAGTGCTGGATGGCAAATCACATTCTCGTACAGTTCATTAAACTATGATAAAAATATGCAAATTAAAAATCTCTACAGGCCTCTGTTACCTGCTGCGACAAAGACACTTTGTTTTGTGGGGCTTGCTTTAAAACGTGATCTAATTTCATCCCTCTCCCCAGAGCACGATATAAAACTATACCCAAATTCAGTAAGAATTTAATGCATTTACATTTATTGGAGTTCACATGCGGCAAACAGGATCTGCACTGAAGGGTCTTCAAGTCTAGGGCAAAAAGTCCTTAAAAAAACCCCTTTTTATACCTAGATGGTGGATGCAGGTGAGAAGAGCCACCATGAGAGCACATTCACGTGGACGCAACACACACCGCTCCCGTATCCTCCGTGGGAAGGGGGGGCTCCCCCCAAGTCCTACCCCCCGAGAACCAGCACAGATCCTTCAGGAGAAGTATCAGCCCAGAGAGGAAGACACCATCTGCAGTTGGATTATGCCTCAAAGCACAAGGACTTATGATGGGATGGAAACACCCAGCTGCAAGCGCTGCTATTCTGCTAGTTCATAAAAATGCTGTTTATTAAAAGTATAAAACCAGGGTATTTACTTTGGATGAAACACTCACTATCCTGGGCGTGCTACGGCCGCTGCAGTGGAGGTGAGTGTAACCCCTGTATCTCTTCCACTGGCAATATACTGACAGTGTTACTATACATTCACTTGGTGCAATGCTTATTTAAACAACTTTTAAAATATATTAAAAGATCCTCAGCCCATGAATCACAATGCCTAAAAAAAAAAATAAAAATAAAATACATAAATTGTAACAGTCCCAACTAAAAGGATTTCAATAACCACTTAAGCGTTGCTTGGATATGAAGGTCAATCTCCAAAAGACAAGTTTGGTTCCAGGAGAGTGAGGAAATAACTGGGGGTCAAGGGTCTGGGACACATCTGCAACAGGGGCCAAAAAACCAGTGATTACCTGGAGGTTTCTGAGCTCTCTCAGGAGCAAACCTCACTCTGCCCCAGGAGAGGAGCAGGAGCACACTGATAACTGCTTCAGAAACCCTGAAAGTTAATTTTCCAGCTGCACAGGGAGCAGAAGCGTCCTTGAAATGGTGTAAAGATCAGCCAACTGGGATGTTTCGGGGCGACCCTGCGTGACCATTTCCATAGAGGGGTGCAGTGATCCGGAAGGAAGACTCACGTCGCTGCTCACAGGGAGAGAAGGACCAGCAGGTTCTCTGGGCTGGAGCAGACACAGCGGTTCGTTAGCAGTTACACTAGCTCAGGTTCACACGTCAAGACAATCAAGGTCCCAGTTGTAAAGTGGCCACTGGCATTATTATTTTTTTCCCCTCTATACATCCTTTTAAATGCATCCCCCTATAAAGAGAGTATAAATACGAAGCCCTGAGAACAAACTTCCATAGAGTACATTTCTATTAAAAATATCAGTGTTTTGATGACAAAAATTGTAAGTTACCTATATTTAAATAAACAGCCTAGCTAGCTTTCAAAAGTCATGTCATATCAAAAGGTAGAAGATTGTCTGTATCAACCGATGGGGCAAAGCACTAGAACCGTAAGAGCCAGACATTGAATTTGCCACCTACCAACCTGTCTCCTTACTCCTTGAC
The DNA here is from genome assembly GCA_025769975.1 of Gallinago jamesoni. Lineage (NCBI taxonomy): Eukaryota > Metazoa > Chordata > Aves > Charadriiformes > Scolopacidae > Gallinago > Gallinago jamesoni. The sequence continues at coordinate 3,217,703 of JAOQGH010000007.1, read as the reverse complement.
TCCACAGGCTTCGCAATGTTCCCATGACCACATGATGAGACACGTAAGTATGACATGTCTCTGCTAGTTATAACTTGAACACCGGAGATGTGAGCACAGGACTCGTATCTGTAAATCCCTACTCCTGTGAGTAGTTCTATTTTTTTTCCTTTTTCTTTTTTTTTTTTTTTTTTTTTTTTAAACCAAACCCTTCTATTCCCATGTGCTCAGGGACCCGACCTGCCAGTCCTCTGCCCTTCAGCCAGGGCCAGGAGGGTTTATCACCAGGCAAAGCTCCTACCACTCACACTGCTTGTGCCTGGAGAGCTCTCTGACTCAAAAGCAGCGATCTATTGTTTTTTTTTTCTTGCAGGTTTTGCAAAAATTGGGCCAATCAATGCCTTTGCAAGCACAACGGACTTAACTCCTTCCCTCCATTTCCTCCTTCCTGTGCTGAAGGAGCAACACACCCAGGTGTGGTGGGGACACACAGCTCCCTTCTCTGCTGCCAGTTCCTACCACCGATGTCTTGGATCGATTCCTCAAGTGTTCCTTTAGCCTCAAGGGTAGTTTTCACTTGATTTAAATCAACTCCTATGCCTCGCTGCAAACATCACACCTCCTACATAATGGCCTCTTCCACCTATTGCCCACTGGAAACTTCAAGTTTCTGAAAGCCAAGCAGGGCTGTATGTTAAAGCCATACCAAGCACGAGAACAGTTTGGCAGATCAGGAAGAACACACTCTCCAACACTTCAGCTGATTAAGCACTGAGCTCTGGAATAACAAAATCCAGAAATAACCACATATTCTCAAGCCTTCAAGCATTTTAAAGATGCAGTATTCCTTTGTCCCTAAGGTCTCTACCTGCTTACTAGGTAAAAAATGCCCAGGTCCAGCACTGTATCTTCTAAGAATATGATTTCTACTTCATAAACATGATTTTTTTATTAATGCCTTTTTTTCCCCTTACTTTATAAAAGGTTCAGTGGTGCTGGTTGCGGCATACCAAGGGAGGCAGTTCTGATAACTTTTATCACCCTGATCAGACCGAGACTAACGAACAGGCCCAGTTCATTAGAAGGTCCTGGCAGCATCACCCTCTGATGCCGTTGCTGTGGGGTTGAAGCAGAGACACACAAACAGCAGAACCTTTACCCTCAGGAACGAGCCACTTCACTTTTCCAAAGCAGGTCAGACACCACAGATCAGGAGATCAGGAGAGCGCCCAGCTTCAGCCCCCTCAAAACTGGGGAGATGGTTCAAGTTCATAATCTACATCGCACCACCACCAGATAGTCCTGGGGCAGCTCCTCTCCCACCAGTACAGGCCAGAGGGGCTGCTGGTTCCTGCCATTTGGCCAGTCCCCTGGGTTCTGCCAGCAAACCCGTTGCCAAACTTTTAGATGACACTAAAGTTGACAGATGATCCTTGCCTGGTCTGTCTGGAAGCTCTACAACTACTCCAGAGTCTGATAAGGTATTACTGAAATCAAAAGAAGCCTTTCAACAAGCCTTTACATCCTTCAAAGACCACTACTGCTACCAAAGTCTCTGTTTGATAAGTCTGAACTCGTACTTACTCATTCAGAAGCTAAAAAACCTCCCATCAAACTACAGGGCAGTTTTTCCCAGCTTTGTTTTCTAAAAACACTCATTAAAAGGACTATTTAGAAGAAACCCAATTGGTAGAGGAGGACTTGTGCCTCTTAGAGCTTCAAGTAATAGTGTCTTCTGTTAGTACTACAGGCCAAAGGCTTCAAGGAGTAAGGAAAAAAAAAAAATGGAGAAAATGATCAAAACCCAGCTTTTGCAGTTATAGGACAAGGTGACAATTTAACACCCTGCTGTCAATCTGTTCTTAGCAAGAGTCCAGGAAAACAGTTTTGAAACCTCATTTGAACTGAAGCAGCACCTCTATAAAGCTTGCAATTTTTAAGTGCAGCCGTAAATGTTTCAACAGTCATGAACTGTAAAGCTTAATATGAACTTACAAATAACAAAAAAAAAATAATCCTGGGATACTAAGTCAAGATAAAATCTCATGCTGTTTTGATTTCCCCACCCTTCATATTAATTATGTGAAATTGGCAACTTCAGTGCTTCAGCTGCACAACAGCATAGATTAGATGCCAAGTTCAGGCCAAAACTTGTTGTAGGGTTTCGGGTTGCATCTTGTTGCATTTTTGTTTAAAAAAAAAAACCCAAACAACTGCATAAAAAAAACCCAAGCAAACCCACATTTAAAAAAAAAAAAAAACAAAAAACAAATGACTTGCAGAGCTCTTCAGGATCTCTCTGTTTGACAGGAGCCCTTCATGCTATTTAAGGACAGGGTCTCCAGCTGGTTATTCTGCATTTTAGAGGCAGATCTTCCTTAGAAAACGCAAGACATGGTGGGGATTATGACAGATGTCAATCATGATTCACTAATTTGAAAGCAGAACCCATTTTTGCTCAGACTGTTAAAAAAGGAACACCTGCAGAGCCCAATCACAAAAGCTAAATATCACCGGGTATTTACCAGTGAGTTCTGGTCTTAAAAGCTCACAGCTCCTCTCTGAAACCTCAAGTCTGTCTTGTGACAGAACAGGAAAGACACAGCCTGACATTCTTGGTATTTCCAAGGTAAAAATAAGTGTCAAGAAACACCACTTCTATCTCAAAGAAGATAACAATTTCAAGCGTGCTTTTAAATACGTTAAACAGGATAAAAACCTAAGCAGTTCTGCTTCTTTACAGCTCACCAACGAAAACCCCATGCAAATTAGTTGCTTTTCTGTAAACAGTTTGAAACAAATTCATAAGCCACGAGTCTCCCTTTCCAAAACCGTGCACATAAAAATGGAAAAAGCCCCACGACGTGAATACACCCCTCCTCACGTTAGGGAATGGCAGAGAATGAACTTCTGAACTGCAGCCTGCTCCAGAATCCAAGTCTTGGTTTGGTGGGTTCTGCCGTGAACGACATACTGCATACCTTTAACGTGGCTGACAGAGAATCTCCTACAAGTATAACCACTGTGGGACTGGAACAACACTAACGCAGAAAATAAATAGGAAAAAGTAATGCTTTTTATTAAAAGAATTCCTTCTCTGAATTACTCTGTTTAAACTATAATGTAAGATAAACAAGTTTGGATAGAAATGTGCTTGCTCTCCCAATATTTAGACTTTTAAAAAACATTTCCTAAGAATCAATTTAAAAAAGCATTTCATGATTTGATATAGCCATAAGTTAATACTGTATGGAGATGATTAATATCCTATGCTAGTGGTCAGTGACCTTTTGTAAACACTAGCCAGATGCTAGCAAAACTGGCTAGAAAACTATTGTCACAGGCCTTTTTCACAAGCAATATCATATTTCTTTCCAACAATCAGATTTGTAATTGTTTTCACAAAACCTTTTCCTATTTTTTTTTAATATACTTTATTTTAAACCTAATACCTGAAAAACATAAACAAGTCTTCAAACCTCTTCCACTAACACTAAATCCACAAGGCAATTAACTTCAGTTGGCCGTAACTACGTAAGCTCTCGTGCGAGAGACCCGCTCAGAAGGGATCTCCCCCCCGTCCCCTTCCATCCGCCCCCCTCCCCAGACAATCCAAGCACCCTCCCGGTGAGAAGGTGAAGCGAGGGACAGTAGGAAGTGGCACAGTGGACTGGCATTTCCCCCCTTCTACGTGCGATTCAGCGTCTGGAAGATTCGGGAGATCTGTAGCATGACAGGCCCAGTTTCTGGATCGTTCATCCACTGAGTGCTGTTCAAGGGGTTTTCAAGCATATCCTCGAAGGCTGCCGAGAGAAGGAAATTGCAAAACTCAGTCCTTCAGTCAGCAAAGGCTTCCACCTTTGGGATGCTTCAACGACAGGACAGTTAGAAAGAGCTGAAACTCAAAGGCAAGCATCACCCAGAAATGGTGGGAATAATACATTTACCATTTGCTCTGCTCAGACTCCACAGCCCGGGATGCTACAAGGCTGCTGTGCTTTCCCCATTCCTCAGCGTTAAATTCACTGCAGACAGAGAGTGATTAAGTACTCAGCCTGGATTATTATAGTCCACCTTACAAAACCTCAAGGACATGGGCTTGAAGAGCTAAAGCCTTAGCAAATGCCTACACACAGTAGCAGGGACCACGCTTTGGAATTCATCCATTTGTGGCCATTTGCTGCCAGTGCTCCTGGGGGAAGAGTCTTCTGCAACTCCACTCTTCTGATCAAAGATTTTCCACATCCCAGCCTGCATTTCTTAATGGCCAGTTCTTGCACCTTTATCTTTCTCCTTCTTGGTACTTAAGGAAGCCAGTCCATAGAAAGCACTGTCCACCCCCTTGCTCCGGTACCTACCGTGCTGCACCCTGGTTGTCCTGTGGCTCCTCTCTCATAACATCTCAGAAGATAAGACTAAGCAAGTAAAATGAGGAGCAGGTAAGCCAAAGCTACCCAGGAAGGAGCAGCAGAACCAGCAAAAGTGTAGCCCCTTGAGCCCCCGAGTTTCAGAGCCTTCCCCTTTCATAGAGGCCCCTGAAGCCAGAAGAGAAGCAGCATCTTCCCTCGGAGCAGCGTGTGCTCTCTCCTTCCTGGGGTTTGGAAAGCAGAGGGTGGCAGGGGGGCAAGCCAGTCCCACCTGCCCAGACCCAGGCAGAAGGGGAGAGGCTGTCTGTGCAGAACAGTCATCTCCCTTTCTGAACAGACAGAGCCATCCCAATATTTAAGAGCAGTTTTTTCTTCCTATACCCAGCTGTCTTTACAATAAGCTTTGTTGCTTTGTTTTGTTTGTTTTTTAAAATATGCTAGTTTTCACTCTTCTACTTGTTTTGAAGGAACCAGACAGCTACTGCAAGAGCTAAGCTTCAGATTTGGCAGAAGATGGGTCCAGGCAGTAATTTATAAGCCTTGTGACAGACACCGAGCTGGACTACTGGACATTTGGAGCTGTTGCTATGGACCAGGACAAAAAAAGCAGTGGCACATCTGACCTATTCAGAAGTCACCCAAATGTCAGTGTTGTAAGAGCCTGGCAGACTGGCACCAAGGCCGGTGGCTTAGTTTTCCCAGGAGTGTTAGTGTACAAAGCTCCAGGGGACATTAGTGGGAGCTGTTAAATACCCAGCACCTCCCAAAGGCTCTGCATTAACACCTTGCTCAAGGTCATGCAGCATGCCTACAGAAAAGCCCAGAATAAAGGGCAAATCTCACTTCTCACCACTTTCATTAACTATATTCTTTTACACAGACTCAAAAGCTTAAAACTAAAGATGTATCAACGTTCTGTAAGTATCCAATTAATTGCAAACATTCATTATTAAATTCTGTGACATAAGCAATTTACAGATGTATCATTAGGAATATATTCTCTGATGTT
>JAOQGH010000007.1:3187359-3212248 GCA_025769975.1 Gallinago jamesoni | reverse complement strand
CCAATATTCTTTTTCCCCTTTGGCTTAGGCATTCCCCACCTGCTGCAACCTTGCCTGGTGACCTGTAAGTCAGCCCAAGCTTTACAGGCATTTCATCTTCTATTTATATTCTGAGCTGCAGCGTGGAACCCTTGTTAGAAATGGAGACCATTTGTTCAGAAATCAGGGTGGGAAGGTCCTGCTCTTGAATTATTTAAAGGCTTCCAAACTCTCCTAATCACATTTAAAGTAGTATTTTCTAAAGGCTGCACATACAGCCTTTACTTAAAAGCAAGTCTTCAAACAAATTTTGAAGCCAAAGACTAAATGTAAAACTTTTTATATACATCACAGAGCCAATGTCATTCTTCTGTATCATCCTTCAGGGTCAGAGATGCCAATTTATCAGAGATTTGTGTTTCACCATCAGGCTCATCAGTTGGGCACTTGCTGTGCTCACAGCCTTTCAGACCACGAACACAGAGACTTTACCATGGAGCTGAAACTCAAGTAGGACAAAGAGTATTTTCATGTATGGTATCTCAGCTTTGATAGGCAAGGCCTGAGCTCAGGCTTCTCGTTTGGTTACCCTTCCACAAGTTATCTTCCTTCCCAGTGATCAGGCCTCAGCACACAGTAAGCTTTACAGCAGGAGACAGCCTTGTTTTTTCTGCGAAATAATCAGTGTTCTAGACAGACATTCCTGATTTTTCCCCTCGTGGCCAAAGGGAGCACACAAAAGGTCTCCTAAATCCACAAAAGCACTGCAGCCAGCAGCTATTGAAGTTCTGAGTTCAGCAAGTAATCCAGCAGCCTGGGGAATTAGTATCGTTTCTGGGACAAACCCCAAGTTCTGCTCTGGGTTTCGCTGAGTTGCAGGACGAAGCAAACAAACAATACAGTTGCTGAAAGCGAGGAAAAGGGTACAGAGCAGCACCTCTCCCACAAAGCGTGCTGTCATCATCCAGTCCCTATTCTTATTTGCCAGCAACTCCAGAGATAGTGTATATATATCAGGAACCCAAGCAGGACTTACCTAGTAGAGTTTTAGGGTTGGTTAGCCCTAACTGTACCACTGGGTTTTCTAAGATGGCTTGGAAGAGAGGGCTATTGGTGTCGATTCCCTTGTCTAAGTCCTCTGGAGAAGGCTTTCTGTCTCCCAGCAGCCATTCACACTGCAAGAAATCACCAGGCACAGATTCCATGAGCGATTCCACCAGAACGAAAGCATCTCAAAAGTTTTGACAACGTGGCATGTTAAAATTATTTTTTTCCCCTCACATTTCTTTTCACACTAGATTACTATTAATTTGTGTGTTGCTCCCACACCTTTATTTCAACAGGAATAGCAGCTGTGCTGGAAACATGTGTGTTATCCTACTTATTTAGTGCCTCAAAAGGAGCCCCATCAACACTGTTACAATGCAACAGCCTGAAGTACCACCCAGCCCAACATCCTCTAACAGTAGCCAGCACCGGATGCTTAAGAAGGGAAGATTCATTAGCTGTCAGCTGTGCCCACATGATTTTTCTTCACATAGCATCCACTAGCTGGGGACTAATCAATCTTTGAAAACCTTTATATTTTTGGATTCTGTAAACTGTGGAATACGTTGCTGCAGAATGGTAGTTTACACACTGCATGGCTTGAATCTCTTGCTCGATCATTTATTCCTCTCCTCTAATCAGTTATCAATTATTTGGAATGCCTTTCCCTTTCTCATGATGGCACAATCTCTTTTGCAGACTCCGGTGAGGAAGTTTCTCAAAAGCTTCTTGAAAATCCACATATGCTGTTATGAACCAGATCAGACTCAACCTCACACATGCCGAGTTCCTCTTTAGAAGTCTAAAACCTTTGTATTCTAGTTGTGCACTTAATTTGGAAGAGGCACAGAATATATAGTACTCATTTCATCTCCGGTAACTGTTGGGCTTTATGACAGATCAAAACATCAACCAGTTCAATGATAAAAAGAATCAGTTGAACAGACTATTATAGCAATGAGGAACAGAAATGACATTGTACTTACAGCCGCATTTTGCTGGTTGTTGTTTACTCTGAGTGCATCTACCACTTCTTTTTCATCAAATCCCATCTCCATCAGGGCAATGACAGCCTGTATCAGATTTAGACAGCTTAATAAATGTAACATTTAAAACATAAATGAGAACAATCATACCCTTGCCCCTTCTGTGCAGAAGCTTTTTGTGGGCTAAACCCCGCCATTGTTTCCATTTGTGGAGCACTAAGTAATCTTATCTATTTTCAAACTCCCTGTATCCAAAGTGTCTTTATTATGGAAGAAGAGTAAATCTTAAGAGGGATGGTAGTTCCTATCCCCAGCCCTGAAAGCTGAATGCAAAGCAAAGAGCAAGTGTACCCGGGGCAGACAGGAGAAAAGCAGGACAGAAACACCTTACTTTAGAACTTCTCTCATGTCATAAGGCTTTTGTTCACATCTCACTGACAGATCAAGCTCACATGCGTTCCTAGTTCTATTCACCTCATTTAATTTCACTTCCTGGATTTATTATGTTGCCGGTGAGTGTTATGTATTTAGACAAGCGTACCTAGATACTGTTATGAGAATGTTTAATCATTTAGAAATTGCACCCAGGTCATCAAATACATTTGCAGAAAACCAAAATCTCAAGAAACAGCTTTGTTGTGAAAACAAAGCGCTAAAGAGCACCTCCTGGTGAGTTTTCAGTATGATAACAACGTGTATTTTCACTTCAGCTAATACTGTGTTCTGAAAAAAAGGTTAACTTCTGGATTTGCTACACGACTTAAATCTGCTGGTGGTAGTTTTTCTTGTCTCCTAAATACAGCAATGCTCTTCTGTCCTTTTCTAAAGCAGAAGGACCTACTCCTGTCCTGCAACCCTTCCTTCCTAGACAGCAGACAGAAAGAGCAATGCCAGGAGTCTGGCAGCTCATTTCAGTCCCATCAGTTAGTTTTCAGGTGCAGAAGCAGCAGTATCTAAATTACTGGCACTGTTATCTGAGACAGCAATGCATTAATTAGGTAATATCCCTTTCAGCAGCCTGAATTTAAACAGTCCCTAAAGACTTCCACTAAAATACTGTCAAGCCAGCATAATATACGTCTACCCAGATGGCCCATTCCATTTATTAACTAAACATTTATTTGGATTCCACGGTGCCCACAGAGTCCTTTCCAATCCTAACGGTTCCACAACGAGATAAGCAGCACGTACTCGTGGGTCTGGGCGAAACTCTCTTTTCCTCCGGATTTTCTTGAATATTTCTGTCAGCTCATCCTTGGCTTCTTCCCCACCCGCTTCCGAACTGGGACCTGCAGTTGCCTCAGCAGAGGATGCACCAGCTTCAGCTGTGGCTTCTGCTGGAGTCTGACCTGGAAGCGGAGCATCCACTGTAGGGTCATCTGCGTGTTCTATCAACCACTCCATGGCCTGGGTCACCGACATACTGAAAAGCAAATCCAAAAATAGGAGTGACAAACACTCCAGATGCACAGTAGTGTTCCACATTTTGCATTTATTCCCGTGGTATACTAACTGGCAGGTTAATTAGTATCTGAAAAGCCATAAATAATAAAGTTTTGGAGCAAATCTCAGAGCACCTCAATTCTCTGTGCATTTGGGACAGCACAGTCTTCTCAGAGGAATGAAGTCCAACTTGGACAGCTACAGCCTAGATTTTATAAGGTATTTCTGAGGGAGTCACCTAGTTCTCCACGTCATCTGCTGTACTTCACAACAGACAAACACTAATTGCAACTGTTGACAAAACTGCAAACAAAGCACGTTCTAAATTTTCATGGAACATCTCAGATGCAAGCTGCTTTGCTGTTTCTTAAGGAGATCTCTCTTGACATCCATCCAGGGATCAAGGAAAAACATTAACACCACAATTAAAAAAAGAGGGTGAAAAACATTACATGTGCACAATATGCCTTGAGCAAAGGCAAAATTCAACACAGGCAGTTGTGCCTGGACAGGTAACACTCTGTTCTTCCTCCACTCTGACTTAAGAAATCCATGATCCCTCGAAGGAGAGGCCAGCCCAAGGGGACAGAACATCAGGATAACAACAGGGTCACTTGTTTCCCATGCAAGTGCCCCAGGTAAGGGATCTAGGGAGCACCCACATGAATACAGAGAAAGCAAAGATAGTGATAGGGCAACTCAACATGAAATTTCATTTGATAACATGGGAATTGTTACACGTTCACAGAAAGGAAAGCCTTTGCCTGTTTGGTTTTTCAGTTACAACATGGAAGATGGAGGACATCAGGGGAGAAAGTCTTTCTGAGCCACAAGGGAGAAACACTGGAAAAGAGCGACTGGAATGTTATGGATTCTCTATCATTTGAAATTTTTGAGAATGGCCTAACAAACCCCTCTGAGGAGCGAGACAGTACAGCTGATTCTTCTTAGGGCAGGAGGTAATGTAGTAGTTGTCATATTTTCCTACAGTTGTTATCTGGACTCTACAATATTCTTGGAATGTTTTTAAATGATCAACATAAAGTATTTTTCTACAGCTGAAAGACCAATGTGGATGGGCTTGGTTCACTTTTCTCTCTGTAAAAATCTGTATTCTAGAAGTAGAAGAAAATGTGAGTTTAATACCTGGAAACAGTGCCAGGCTGGCAGCCTTGTGAACGGCAGAGCAGCTATTCTTTCCAGTACAGCAGTTTCCCCTTCCCTGTGCCAACTCCACCTGCACGCTGCCTGAGACAGCACTGTTCTTTGAGTTAATGCTTCTTCCAACCTAGTTTTAGGTGACCCACATAAGGAGACTTTAGATAAAATGCAGAATTTTTTTTTTTAACCATATGAAGTAATTTACAGGCAGTGTGCTGAGTACACTTACTGATTTAATCGAAGGGCTTTGATGGCTCTGCTTTCTGGAAACCCCATTTCTGTAAGCTGTCGCAGAGCTATCTCATCCACTCTGTCTTCCTCATCCTCATCCAGCATGGCTACACATACACAAACAAAACAATGTTCAGATTGACTTCAAGCTAAAATAAACCCCTTTCTCAATGGAATGGCATGCGTTAAGTTCAAACTCCATTCTTCTCTTCATCCCTTCTTTTTGTTTCTGCCCCAGATTTGCCATCTCATCATTTAATTTGCTGCACTCAGCTTGACCCAGCTCAGATAGATTCCTCCAGGACAAAGACCTTGTCCAGATGTGTTCAAGATCTCAAATGAAAGACAGCTGACTCTCACATGACTGTGGTATTTTCACATAAGTAAATATATTAATAGATCTTCAGTGGATCTCCTATAATTTAGTACACAAGTTGAATCTGGTCATAGCAAATCTCAAGGGCAAGAATTTCCCACAAACTGAATTTAAAAGCTACGCTTCCTCCTCCTTTTACTACCTCCCTCTGCATTTTCAACTATTCTTTACCACCCCTAAAGCGCAATTTGTGAAATTTTCCAGTTTTTGCCACTACCAATGATTTTATTTTTAAATTGAACTTCTCATGTAACCCAAAGGGACCTTTAAATTCCCAAATCTTGTTCAATCTATACCCACAAGGTGAAATCTTTCCCACAAAGTTTGTAACAGTTTTGCTATTACGTCAAGGTCTGGACTTCCCTCCACAAGCCCACTTTTCTGCTATGGAAGCAAACAATTTCCCAGGACTGAACTAGTAACTGTAAAGATACACGGTTCATACCATTTGCCTTCTTAAAGAGTTCAACTGCATCTGGGTTCAGTGCTAGTAATTTCTGTGCAACTTCTATAAGAGACACTAAGATCTTCCGGAGCTCTGTCTGGAACTGCAAGAAAGGAAACTGTCAAAACATTTAGACAGGAGGTTACCAGACATCATTAAATCTTAATATATCTATTGTTAGTATCTCAGCAGTAGTCTGGCCCCCTGTACAGATGGTTGCTTTATTAGGGCTTTATTTTTATTGCTCAGTCTCTCAAGGAACACCGGGCTTTTCCTGCGAAGTGCTACATGTAAGTAAGAGCTACTGGGCAGAAAAGTCCTTTTATTTCTACCACAGTTTGCTGCCCAGTACCACCACAGTGTTCAAGAAAACTCACTGCTTCACAGAAACACTTCTGACTCCCACCTTGCACAAACGTTGTAAGACGAGAGTCACGGTAGCTCTGCACCAGTGCTACCTGCTTCTGTGAACCAGGGAGTCTCCCTGGTCTACCATTTGCTTTCTAGTAATCTAAATGCTAACAGCACACAAAGCTATTTTCTAAACTGAAGCACTGCAAATTTCTTTCAGTTGGACATTTGTTTTAAAAAACACCATGGTCAGTAGGTCATGTATGCCATTAAACAGCTTAAATGCCAATTGTCCCCAGTTTTAGGTTACTAGGGCACTCTGAAAACATGCAGTATCTAGGCAGATTCGCTGCTTCATGTCCCTGATAGTACAGAAGGGTAAAAGTAGCCCCCACACTGCTGAAAACACAGTTAGAAACATTGCAGGCAATTACTGAAGTCAAAATTTATGCCTAATTTCTCTTTTCAAAGCCATGGAAGAGAAAAAACCCAATGCAAATATCTGAACTATTTAAGACTGAAGAAATAAAATGCCCTAACTCCACAGTTGCCAGGTTTTGAATATGCTTACTAAGTCTTTCCCAATGACAAATAAAACATTTAAAATCATAATTTAGAAGAGAGTGTTTTATTATCACTAAATAGTATGACCTGTGTCTAAATCTTAAGCTATCTGCTTTAACATACATTACATACATCTGAATTTCTCTTACAGAGAGAAGAGAATCACATTCACGTGTAAGAGAAAAGGTTATACAAGACAAGAGCCTCTTTGGATGTTAGTGTGCAAGTTCAAGAAGTCGAGTCTCATACTTACATCCCTCATGTTGTGATGGGCCACCGTGCGATCGACATTGCGAGAGGGCAGATTTGCAGTTGCTTTGAGAATAGCATCCTTATCAGGAGCTTTCTGCTCTTGTTTCCTCTGAAGGATAGGAAACACGATCAGGTTTCATAACCCATTATCCCCAGAACAGAGAACGCAGCATAGTGGAGAGCAGTTCCATGTTCCTCACCAAGGTATCAAGCAGTGCTCTGTAACTTGTGACTAAGAGAAACAGCAGTCTAGCAATACAATGGATTAATAGCACCAGTGTGATTTTGCAAATCTAGAGCAAAACTGGAGCTGTAGGGTTACCTTATACCTATTTCTGTTGTCAAAACTCGCAGGGAAATTCCAGCATAAAGAGGGAAGTTGAGGTATCAAACATGGAGAGAACTTGGAGGCCTCAATGCCCAGGACCATATTCTGCTCACAAAGGCTGCTCACAGGACACTCTTCAAACCCGTGTTTCATTGAGAGATGTACCAAAACTGTGCACAGACTAACACTTAACTGCTTAAGGTTGGAAGTGCTTTGCTGCTTGCAAGTATCATGCAGAGATTACGCTGCCTTGGATTTTCAGTACATGCTTATAGTCCAGGACAAAACACAGCAGGGTACAAACTAATCTTATAACTTATGCTTTTATAGTGACGTTCTGCACAGCAAGACCATACTGAAGAGAGAGACATACACCAATACCTACAGGAAGCAAGAGGAAACAAAGCTGTGCAAGCACAAAGTAGAGAGACCTAGAAATTCACAATGTCAAGCACAAGCATCGCTTAAAGTGTTTATGTGATATCATCAATTGCAGTACCACTTCTGCATAAGCACTGCCATGGGCAACACTGACTCTCAGGAACAATTACATTCCAATAAAGTTAAAAAAAAACCAAAAACAGAACAGTATGGGGGTCAACACTTCAGCTCCAGAGACCTAGTTAGAGGGTGAGACGCCACACACAAAGACAGACGACAGCCCGACAGTAAATCAACATACTCGTTTTCAAACTGATATGTTTTCAACATACTGATTTTCAAACAGAGAGAAAGCAAGGCACTTGCTGAACTATGTTTGTATGGTTATTAGATATTTGTTCAAAGATCCAACCTATACCACTTCCGTAGAGTGTATCTGCTTGTCTTATTCTAAGGCAAATGTTCTCACAACCAAAGTTAAAAATGGAAAGACAGCTTCCTCAAAGTTTAGAAGAAAATTTTGTGAAATAATTTCCCTAGAATTTACCTGGCAGCATTTGCCTCTGCAAACAAAGAGAGTACGCCACAGTAATCCTTCTGCAGCTCATTAATAAATCAGTTAATCAAAAAGGCCAAGTCAAGAAGTGTTTCAAACTCACTTTCTCCTCTGCTGACACATCTGCCATTTTGGGGAGTGGAGGTGGCGCACGCTTCTTTATTAAAAGCAAGACATCTAGAAAAAGAATGATAATGAAATAAATTAGAAAGTAATGTGAAAACAGTTCTTCTAAGACACCTCACAAATTCAACTTTTCCTGGAGATAGATTTTGCATTAATTGCACTGTAGCATCAGACCTTTTTCACACTTTAGAACTTGCGTAGCTTTACACAATCCCCTTCAGTATTTGCAATTCCTGAGTGCACAGTAAATTGAAAACATGGTCTGTTATTAGTTATGCTTTGACTGTTACTGGTTTCTCCTCCTCACACAACTTCATTAAAGAAAGGGTATTACAGGCTCCAGTTGTCTTGTACATTAACAGTACATCAATTGGCTCATCTTTAGTGAGAAGGGAGCGGCAGAGACAGGCCAGGGATGGGGTTTGCTCTAAACTGGGGCCTTCTTTCAGCTGCAGCAAGGCAAGGGCCAAGAGCCAACAGGAGCTTCCAGTACCAGGCTGGATCTCACCTTTGTGTGCAAATGGCAGCAGCAGAGTGATTCACTGCCTACAGCAGGAGCGCATCGCTGGTCGCCCACCAGGGCAAGTCTCGAGGACAAACAAGTCTTGTCTCAGATACCCCACATGACCTGGCATGAGCTTGAGCTGGCTTTTAAGACTCATACTTTCCCCTTACAAGGCACCCTTTTTCTGGACGTCGTGTGATGCTTTACACGTTTCTAGCACCTCAGTTACTACCACATACATTCTAAGGGTGAAAAAATGCAGACAATGCTAGTTAGAGCCCAAAAGGGGCCTGCGCAGCATCTGCCGTCCTTCAGCCAGACGCAGCCCAACACGGGGTTTTTAGTCCATTTGCATCAAGCAGGTAAAAAAAGCAAACAAAGCACGCTTTGCACAAGTTCTCTTGGTCTGGCTCAGCACATAACAGCCAAGAGCAACAGCTGGTGAAGGCTCTTAACCCTCATTTGTCCAGCTGATCTGAACGTGAAAGGATCCACATGCTGACTCTTGGCTGCCCTGCGCAGTCAGCCGGTGGCAATCAGCTGTTGGCCGCGATCTCCTCTCCCTGACAAGGGACATGAAAGGGATGGCACGTTGCAGAGGGAAGAGGTTTACTATGACTAAACAGTTAATACTGCTTCGCTGCTGCAAACTGCAATTCCAAACGTGGTAGGAGCCGGCACCTCGCCTAGAAATAATACACCACCCATCAGCAAAAATGCTGTCCCTGGCCTTTGCCTGCGGTGGCACCTCTCAGCTCTGAAGGTGACAAGTGACACTGCCTTGGAAGAGATGCCAAACTGCTCGTGTTGGCAGCAGCAGTCCTCCAGCCTGCATGAACTCCTGCAAAAACCCAGGAATTTTACTCCTGCTGAGTTTCTGGTTCAGACAATATTTCAGTCTAAGGCAGTTCTGCTTCTCCCGCTTTCTGCGCCACTGCCCTTGAGCTCCAGAAGGGGCCATCAGCTTAAGCTGTCTAGTAAACTCCAGCTCTCATATTTAGATCTTCTTTTGTTTCACATTAATCCTTTACACCTTTAAAGTTCAGGAGCACTTAATAGCTCCTGTAGCTACATACTGTAGTCAGTGACACTATAGCGTGATGGATTCTGCCCTACATTTGCAGAGGACAGAACGAGGTCTGAACTGCAGACACTCAGATACACCCTGGCAACCACCCTCCTGCTTGACCTGGAGACCTCAAGAACCACCCCTCCAAAAGCACTGGGTTGTCTGTCTTGGAATACTCAGCCACGATAACTAATTTTGAAGGATAAATGCTGCCCTGGAGGTTTTTAAGAAAAACCCTTGAAATGAGACAAAAATAATCTGTTTAACTTACTGACTTAATGAACGCTCCTGATTCCTTTCCAGCTCTTAAAAGGAAGAGTGAACAGAATCAAACTGCTCAAGGTGCTTTCTCTGGGGGAGGAAATAATTTTTTTTCCCCCCTCTGCCTTTTGTGCCACATTATGAGCTTCCTATGTCAAAGCAGAACAGATCTCAAAAAGGTTACTATTTGGAACTCACCAAATACTGAAACACAATCTCATGTTTCCAGGCTGATAGAATTAAAATCCAGACAATCTTACCTCTATCTTGAATGTTTTCCTCCAACACTGTTTTTGTGTCTGTCAGCACCTTCTCAGAAGTAGCGTGGATCAATTTATGATGCGTCACGGTTTTTGGATCCTCCAAGCTCCCAGGTACACACTGCAGAAGATAATATTGAAGATCAGACAACAGAAATAAGCCCACTGCATGAATCACATGAATTGCACTTAAGATTCTCCCTGTACAAACTGGGCCATCATTTACTGGATTCTAACAGCTTAAGTTAGAGGCCAGCACACAGAATGTGTTTTATTAAAGAAATCCAGGCTTCAATTGTGCTATAACACAACTGAGTGTGGCAACAACCAGCCACTGGAATAATCTCCACTGGGATTCTCCAACACTGGACACAAGATTCAGCTGGTCAGGGTGCTGGGCACCTTGTCTAGACCGTGGTTTTGCCAAGAAAGGTTGGACCAGACCATCCTTGAGATCCATTCCAACCTGGGATTTTGTGATCTGAGAAGTCTAAGGGCAGCAATTAGTACCATGAACTAAGAATGCAAATCCACAAAGAGCATCCAGTGGTTTGGCAGAAGGGAAGGCTGTAATAGCACTGTGTGTTTCTCATTTGTAACTAGTGTCAAAATAGAGGAGAGACTCTCTGCTTCATCTAATAATTATTATTTACATACACTGTCAGACTAAACAAGAAACTGCCAGCAGTGATTTCAGGATGCTTGACCTTAAACTGGGAGGGAAACAGCAGTTTCTGCACCTCATTTCAAGCCGAAATCAACAGATTTGGCTGCTGGAGCCCTAACCTGGCTTTCTGCTGGAAGTGCTGCACAAAATTGTGATGTTAACAACTTTTCTTCCCCAACCATAAATAAGCAGTGTATATATATATATATATATATATGTATATATATAAAGTAGATGTTTTTCATGTATGAACGTTGTGGTCAATTCCTTATTACAATTCTAAATCGTATGTCAATTAATTCACTCGGAAATCAAGGTCAAATCCTAAAATAGACTGTGCACACACAGAGGCCTTGAACAGACATGTCTTCACACCAGAGTGGCTCCCAGATCCACAGCGAGAGATTTCAAGAACATTACATCAACGCATCTGGAGCCTTCTAATTTGTTTGAGTGGAAAAAGAAGGCATAGCGGTTGCAATTCCAGAAAGGCAAAATTAAAAATAACCTAGAAAATTGCTGCTGCTGTTCTCGCCACAAAATAGGACACTTAATTCTGACCTCACCTGCTCTGCTCACAGAAAACAGCTTTTAATGACGCTTCTTTCAATACGTGTTTCTGCCAAGCCACTTTTACCCTGTTTGCAAGAGAATGTGTTCACCCCACTGAAATCAGCGCTTTACTTTGAGGTAGCACTTAGCCCTGTTCATCATCATATCCATCACCAGCCTCCTTCAAAGGAATCCTTTTCATCCATCACCACCTTTTCTGTGGTGACTGTAACTGATGGAAGACTCAGCTACCTGCTCTTCTTTCCAAACATAACGCCCTTGGTTTCGACACTGGCAGATCTTTTAATTCCTCATCTGAACATCTATGCAGTTCTGATGCCTCGATAAGATTGAGGGGAGAGTGTTAGAGCCCTGCTTTGTATAACAGTAGCTTCTTACTAATCCTTCAGCATATTAACCTCTGAACAAAAGCCAAAGAATGCATTAAAGCCTAGAAGCAGCTGGGAGTACCTACTGTGATTGATCCAATCAGTTACCCAAAACACATGAGTACATCAGTGGAACATCTCCTCCCTGAGCACCTCAAAATATTACTGTTGTAGAGACTCAGAGTACGAACCCAACAGGAAGAACTTGAAAACGCAGCTGGGAGGTGTATGTTTGGGGTGGGATGGGACACGACATGGACCTGTTATCCATTTTTTTCCCTAGCACATATAAAGAGAGGTGCATGTGCAATCATAATACTTACCAATAAGGTGAAAGTGAAAAAAAAAAAAAGTTGTTTTACAAGAAAGTCCTGGGGACACCTATTCCTACTTCATGTTCCTGTAATCACTTTGTTAACAAGTGCATAGAACAATAAGGCACATATAGATAGCACATGAAAGAGACTGCTCAGTGAAATAATTTATCTTAACACTTTAACATGTCCTGGAAATAGAAAGGCCATTTTACCAGGCAACGACTCTACTAGTTCTCAACAGCCCACCAGGAACTATAATCACTAAGCATCAGATCTCACTCTGCAATCTTTCATGAGAACTGTATGTGCCAAAATGCAGTGCTTTTCTATTAAATACAACACTTTCAGGTGTAACTGACAACATCTTCCTGCCCAGAGAGAGAAGAGCACTGGTAATGCACAGGGAGGGCAGTGAGAGGGAGAGGAATTCCACACGCGGTGCAGAGGAAGCATCTGTCACACAAGCGAAAGGAAGATGACAAGAAATTGGGGTGAACTTTGCTGCCCTGGGGTCACAGGGAAGATGAGCTCTCTCGCATCTTTTTGTGCAAAAGGGTTTTAAGGAGGTGATCTGCTGTTTCATGGGTTTGCTTCCAGCATAAATATTTGCATTTCTTTTCAAAACTGCATTTCCAGCAGGCTGCTTTGCCCGGCAGGTGAGAAACCTTTGTCCACAGGTGCCTGAGCAACTGCTGGAATTTTAAACCCCAGTGATGCTAAATGCTATTTGTGAAGCTTGGAACACTCATAAACCACAAGGCTTTCTGTTTGTTTTTAAACTAAGAGAAAGCATTTTTTGTTTGCTTTTATTAACAGAAACATTTCAAAACAGGACTGACAGCCCCTACTACTAAACTTGGGTGGCTTCGACCATCTGCGTCCCTCAAAGCATCCAAAACACGCCCAGGGGCATGAACCTACCTTCTCTTTGTACTCTGAGAACTAGCACCTTGCATCTGTTCCACAGATACTCCTTATCATACCTTTAAAACCAGGCAAGTATCACTGAGACAGCTTAAGAAAAAAAGGAGAAGAGAAGGATTAAAAGCTTGTCCCACGCTGCCAGGAAAATGAGAGGTTTTCACACTTGTGCATCCCGAGTGCACAATCACGATTTACATCACTATTTTCAGAAATACTTGGCCGGTCAGTGCTGGGCACAAGAATTATGGATCATAAAAAAATATTTAAGTCAAGCTTGAATTTCTGTGGTTAAGCCGAACCCTTCTCAATTCTGGTTCTGAAATGGACTGTTGCTTTTTAAGGAAACCACAGGAGAGCTCAGGGTCTGCTCCCGCTGAGGTGGTGGGGCCTTGAGCAGGGACAACTGACTCTTCCAAGAGAACATTTTGATGGCAAAAATGGAGTTCAGTAAGTCAGAAAGGGAAACAACTTATTATCAGGTGTTTGTTCACAGACTACATAAACAGTATAACTAAAGGCAGCAATTTAACAATCATCACTGAATTGTTACAGATCAAGAGACAGAACTAATAGAAGGGGTTTGTGTTTGGTTTTTTTGCTTTATCTGTTACAAAAAAACAAAACAAAAGACATCAAGAGCGACACTTCAAAGATCAGCAAGTATCTGAACTTTACTGAGGGAAAAGTAGCCACCTTCCTAGATCAAACCTCTTACAAGGATTATCTTCCTCTGCTGATTGATCTCAAGAATGATTTCAAAGACTTTATAGAACATTATAATCAGCATCTTAGAAGAGATGGCTGCATAAATTATCTCAAGGTGCTATCAATATTCATTGCAACATACCCATGATCAGGAGCCAGGATTTTTCCATTTCTATTTTTCCCCTGCATAAAACTATATATTATCCATAATGGTTATGCAAATCCATACCATTAGCACAAAGCAGCAGAAAGAAGGAAATCAAACATCACGCCAAGTTATCAATTGTCTTCTGCCCTGACTCCCACTGCAATACAAGCATGTATTCAATTAAGCTTCCTGATAATTAAAGCCCTTTCAGCTTTGCACATATGCATGTAATCATTACCCCACCCTCTTTTGGCACCACTCTTCTGCTTAATCACTCAGCTGCACTGAAGGGGGGACATGAGGGGAGCACTAGACTCCTCCCAGGGACAGAACGGTGTGGGGAGCCCTGCACCCCCATTTTCCCCTCTAGAAGGATCGCACCTATCGTGGACCCAAACGTGGCCCTTCTCATCCCTAAATCAAAAAGCACTTACAAAGGCTACAGGAGAATAAAAAAAGGCATGTGCTGTGACCTGTAGTTTCCAGGGGTTCTAGCTGAAAGCAAATAAACAAGCAGGCCCAAGGCAGAGGGCACCTGGTACTCCACAGCCTGCTCGTTCAGAAAAGAAAACCTTTTACCCTTCAAATGGTGGTTGGGTAATTACGCATTACAGGTATGTTCTCCTACCGCAGCTGTGGTTTATGAAAAAAAAAAAAAAAAAAGAAGTCTTTGCAAGACTCTGAAGACAAAAAGCTCCAGAGATGGGAACAAAGGCTCTTGCTTTTCACACTGAGAAGTTACACGTCCCTCGGTAAGAAATTCAGCAGGTTACGACTCACGCTGCCAAACCACGTTGTGCTGGTTCCAGAATAAGAGACTTTAGGAGAGCCCTGGTCCCGGGTCACAACCTTACACGCTGCTGTTGTCAATCACGTTTTTGCTTTAATGTAAAACACTCACGGGCAGATGTTCAAAATTCAGTACAATAGTTTTTTAACATTTAACACTCGCAAAACACCTCAATGGTAACTGAGCACGCGAGTACAAAGAGCCTGTGCAATTTTTTCACATTTTCTTTTCCAAACAGTGATTAGTAATTTACACCTTGGACACATTCATTAGGACCTTGCTCACCCTGTGCTCTGAGGAGTATTAGACAAGCCAATTACCTCCTCATGGAACATCCCACTGGTCACTGGGCCAACAGGATGACGCTGTACTAAGACTTTTTCAAAAAAGGCAAGTTGTCCTCCACAGTTACTACTTCCCTTGCCTGCTCTTAAATGTAAACAAGAAACAAACCAGGCTATAATCTGTGAGGGACAATCATCAGAAGCCAGTTCACTCATCTTGCAACCCATGGTTACCGGTTCCTAAAGCACACACAAGAGCTGGCAGTCTCTAACTCTACCACAAAACACATGTCCAATTCCGTAACTACAGGTTGCAAAATAATTTCCCCCAAATTCCTCCTTTTCCAATACACAAAGCTCTTGACATGGACATTTTCTTTCTATATGGGACAGTTGCACATTATTTAGGGGGGTGGCAGACAGGGCAAACCAGGAAACCAGAAGACAAAGCCTCTTGTTTACTTTTACGTAGGCGTTTACAGGGCATTGAAAAAAAAAATCAGTTTTCCTCACACGGGGACACGCCTGTCCCTCCGCCCCGACCATGATTTTCAGTCCCAGCCGAGAACCCGCCCCGTGGGGCGGAAAGCGCCGAGATTTGGGGGCTATCTCTGCCCCACACCCGCCGCGGGCTCACCGCTCCCTCCCAGCGCCCCGCACGACCCGGGAGCCGGCCGGGGGAGCCCCCGGCGCCGGGGGACGGGACGGGACACCCCTCCTTACGTGCTTCAGGCACCGCTCCTTCAGCTTCTCCACCGTGGTGTCCTCGGGGACCTCCTCCAGCCACTCCGCGCCCTCCATGGTGCACACATGGAGCCTCAGCACCTTCCCCGCGAAGATCTTCTCCTCCTGCACGAACATGGCCCCGCCGCCGGCCCCGGGCCCCGCTCTCTCCCCGCCGACGCCTCCTCAACCAGGCCCCGGGCACCGCCGTGCGCCGGGCCCCGCGCTACCGCCCGCCCATGAAGGTGACCCCGCCAGGCCCGAGGGGAGCGGCGAGCCCAGCCGGGCCGCGCTGGGAGAAGGGGAGCTCGCTGGGCCCCCGGCGGCGCTGCCCCGGTCCCGCCGCCCTGTCCCGGCCCCGCCGCCGCTCCTGTCACCGCCTGGGCCCGCCGGTCCCTCCCAGGGGACGGGGGCGCTCCCGCCGCGACCGGAACAGGAAAAAGGGTGGCGCTGCGGAGCATGCCGGGAGTAGTAGTTTTCTGGGGATGCGCCGGAAGTGAAGGCCGCGATGGCCCCGAGCCCCTCTGACCCCTGGGTGCGCAAGAGAGTATTTTTCAATGTTTATTATAGGCCCCGCGGCGGGAGGGGCGGCTCAGACTGAAAAATTTTTATTTATTTTTTTTTTAAATAGTGTTTTCGCAGGGCATCGTGGGAATGCCACCGCCTCGGGGCACTGTGGGAAGTGTAGTCCTTCCCCCGGGGCACGCTGGGAGCTGTAGTCCGCGGCGCTGAGGGCCTGGGTGGGCAGCGCTCGGTCAGCGGGCAGCGCTCGGTCAGCGGGCTGCCCCGCCGACACCCGCCGCGGGGTCTCCGCGGTCTCCCTGGGGGTCCCTGCCCTCCGCGCCCGGGCGGGAGGGGGCGGCCGGGGGACGCGGCGTTCTCCCTTCCGCCATTAGAGGGAGACCGCGAGCTGCCGGCGGCGCCGCCGGGCGGGGGACGCCTCTGCGTCGCGGGGACCCGGGCCCAGCCCCGGAGGACGGGCGGCGGGCCTGGGCTTGGGGAGAGGCTAAAGCCGCCCTCGGGGACGTACCGAGCGGGGCAGCACCACGGCCGTGGGGGAACCGACGATGGGGGCTGCACCGGGGTCTGTTTGTCTGACCAGGGCCTGCCAGTCTGACCAGGGCCTGCTCTGTGTACCTGGGACCTGTCAGTCTGACCAGGGCCTGTCAGTCTGTCCGGGACCTGTCAGTCTGTCCCAAGTCTGCCTGTTTATCCAGGGCCTGTCCTGTCTGCCTGGGGCCCGTCAGTCTGTCTAGGGCCTGACCTGTCTGTCCTAGGTCTGTCAGTCTGTCCAGGGCCCGTGTGTTTGTCCCAGGCCTGTCTGTCCGAGCTGGGCCTGTCCTGTCCGTCTCTGCCCATCTCCCATCCCTTTCACACACCCCAGGGTGCCCCAGGCCACGGAGAGTCACTTCCCGGGAAACAAGTGATAAAAATTGAAGCCTAATCCATAGGAAAAGGCCGCCCATGCTCTTTCTACACACTCGGTGTGCCTCGGCTTGTTTTCCCTCCCCGGATTATTGCCAGCAGCCCGACAGGCTGGGGGGCTTCTTGGTGTTAAATTTGCCATTAAAGGGAGCTTGAAATGAAAAAAACAACAACAAAAAA
Source organism: Gallinago jamesoni (assembly GCA_025769975.1). Lineage (NCBI taxonomy): Eukaryota > Metazoa > Chordata > Aves > Charadriiformes > Scolopacidae > Gallinago > Gallinago jamesoni. The sequence continues at coordinate 3,194,823 of JAOQGH010000007.1, read as the reverse complement.
GGGGGGGGACACGACTTCAGCTCTAGCTGCTGAGGTTTTATGTGTGTATTAAACGGAGCTCTGCTTGTCTAGGAAATGTGAGGACTATGTCATTGTTTCATCTCGGAGTGAGCGCTGTAATATTCATGTTACACACAGTCTGGAGTTGGTTGAACGTTAGCTAAAGCTGTCTGGAAGAAATAAATCCAGACAGAATTAGCAGACCCAGAGACAATAAAGGCAATAAAGTGTTACGTGAGAAGGAGCTGGGAGCTCTGGAGAGCCAAGAGTCGATCCCATCAAAAAGCAGATTTAGTTTTAGGCTGTCAGAAGCAGAAGTTCCTGCTGAAGCCCTGACCCAGGAGTGCGGTTTTGGGGTCTTTATGCCTAAGTTGCGCTGGGCTGGCAGCTCCCAGGGACCAAAGGGGAGATTTTCCTTCCCGTTTTCTAAGATGTGAAGGAATCCCATCCCTTTCCGCTGCCCTCGCTGGAGACACCAGCTCTTGGAGCCCACGAGAGGGAGCAAATTCTCCCTCAGCCAACTCCCCGCCAGCACCAGCTTCTTTTGGGGACAACCTGCACGAATTTCACCCCAAACGAAGGTGGCCCTGGAACCCTGGGTTGTCCCCTGGGACTGACCCCAGGGGAAGACGTAGGTCCCAGGGGGCAGCAGTGGGGTGACCCCCAAGTCCTGCCCTGACAGGGGTATCCCGGCCATCAAAGAACCACTCTTTTCTTCTGATTACCTTCATCTGATTATTCTTCTGCTAGTTATTTGCTCCCTGCAACTTTTCCTGCTTCGTGGGTAGAGCTGGAAATCTGGACACCGACTCGGGAAGGCGCCTCTCGGTGACCCCGGTGGTGGGAGAGAGGAAGGATAACGTTTTACTAGGAGATATTTTAAAACAGCGAAGAAAGTTTGGGTGATTTCACGGCAGTTGTGAGCTCTGGGTGTGGGGGGGCTGCGTGGAAGTCACACAGCCATAAAGGGGGCTCTGAGCAGCCGCTACTGAGAGTAGAAGCAATATTTGGAGATGAATCTGGAGCTGAGGCAGAAAAAAAAAAAGGAGATTTCTGCTTTCTGGCCATATCTTGCATCAAAACAGTGCTTGCCTAACACAAGTGGAATACTTTATTTTCAAGCTTTGAATGCGGCTCCCGTGTGCTTGATAAAATGTACCCATAAAATTGCAAATACAAGGCAATTTGACTACTGATGGCTAATGCATCATAACGGCTAAGGAAATGTGGGCATTTAAAAATACCCCATTTAAACGTCGGGCATTACCTCCGTTACTTGCACTGTAGCAGAATAAATAAACAATATGTGTGTATTATGTTAATATTGGCCAAAGCCAAAAGAATGAGCGCACAATGTATTACTTGCTTTTTATGACTGATCCATTATGGCCAGAGACCAACGTGTGAATGAGAAAAGAGGGAAATCAGCAGCTCTTTTCCTTGGAGAAACGGCTCCTTTTGTTTTATGTCTCCAGGTGAATTATTTTCCGTGATTGCATCTAGCAGCAGGAACCTCCTGCCTCCCTGAGAATGATACAGGTCCCAGGGAAGACCGTCGTGAAACTCTGGTTGATTTGATGATTGTTGTTGGCCTGGGGGCTGCCCCGTGTTCTGGGGGGGGGGTAAAAGCAGACCAGGGGAGGGGGACAGAGCCCACCCACAGCCAAACAGTCCCGGGGAGCAGGGGGCTCACTGGGCTGTACCTGGGGAGCAGAGAACCATTGGTGTTGACTCCTAAAGGAACCAAAGAGGGGTGTGGGAGCAGGCGCTGCTGCCCAGGGTCTCCTTTGGTGCAAATTGGAGCAGTTTTGGGACTGCTCTAATGTCTGCGAGTTGTCACCCTCAGACACGGGTCCAAGGACTCCGTGGCACGCACAGGACACTGGCTGTGCCTCTCCTGGGCTGATTTCTTCTCTTGCAAGGACTCCCAGGAGCTCGTTCCGGACCAACCGGTGTGGGTGGACCGGGGACATCCAGCTCAGGGAAATCCACACCAGCAAACCCCAGAATCTCTTTTAAATTATCTGAGAGTGGGAGGAATAAAAGAGAGTGAAAATTACACCCCCCTCCACCCCCACCCCCACCCCCCGTTTTTCCTGGGCAATCTCAGAATTTATTGAGACAACTCCTGTGGGATGCTCCATCACGTCACCCAAGACTTGTGTATCGACTCTCTTTCCCTGCTGCTGCTGAGTGAAGAAATATGATAGCAGGAGGGATAATGAAGCAGACATGTCTTCTTCAAATCAAACCCATTCCCTCTTAAGACGGGATAAAAGGGTAAAGAACTTTCCCTTCGCGATATTTTTCTCGGTAATGTGTTTTGACAATTTAATTTAGAAGTCATAGAGTAGCGAAGACAAAGTCACCCGGTGGGTGGACATCAGAGAGTTCAGTTGCCTTTGTGATGAATTGGTGATAGTACAGAGATGACAAAACAACACAGGGGGACAAGGAGGAGGCTGGCAGCACTGTCGGCAACATGCACAGGATAAATTGAACACTACACTTCATCCAGGATCCTCAATAGTCCCAGGCATCCCGATATAATTTATGAATTGCAATTAGCATTTTATTATGGCTCGTACCGGGGCTGCGTACCTATCGCTGGGGGTCGGGATTTGGTAGAGTTGCAAAGCAAAGTTTTGCTAAGTTTAAAGTATCTATCTGTTTAAATTGAAGCAATAAATATGCTCAGAAGGTCGCTTTCCTGGTTTTAAGCTGCAGAGGTTGAGGGTGTGGGTTTCTTCCTGAGTGGTGGCTCGTGCCCTGATCAGGAGTCCCTTCCTGATACTTTGAGGTCGATGGATCCCAGATTCATTTGTCTTTTTTTATTCTGAGACATGGAAACTTCTGTCTCCTGCCCCTTGGCAGCTTCCCCAGGCAGGTGGAGGAGGAGCAAGCACTTCTCCTGCTCCCCTCTCCATCCCAGCTGGGGCAGCAGCGCCCCTCTGCTTCCCCCTCCCTCCCAACAGAGGAGCAGCTTAAAAAAACTCTCTAAATAGAGTGTCTAAAGTTGGAAATTGAAATAAATTGTGGGCGATACCCACCAGGCTGGCACTGGTTCAGTACCCCGGGGCTGTGGGGGGTGCCCAGCTGGGGGTGTCCCTCTCCCCCCCAAGCAGCACCCCAGGACCTCTCTGCCCCGACCACCTTCTCCTGCAGCGGCTGCCCCTGACACCCCCGAGCAGAGACACCCAGATCTGTCGTACATTTTAACTCCAGAAATCACTCTGAAAGGCCCCTGACTGTGCTCCAAACGCTTCTGTAGGTTGTTATAAATATACAAAGCTTTTTGTGGGGATATTCATGAAATTCTATCACCGCTTACCCTGGCTGGTAATGGCCTTGTTTATGTATGGGCTCTATACGTGGCTTTGCAGCCTCTCCAAACACAATTCTATTACTGAGTGTAACTGCTCTATCAGTGCAGTACTTAGCGCGCTCTGCTTTCCAGCACAGCTCCTTAATGGCCAGGGAAGGTATTAGGCTCTGCAGTTTGTGAGTATTCAAAAGAAAGTTCAAACCTCACGGATGTCTTTATTTTAAAATTCATGGAATTTCTAAGTACCAACTTCTAAGCTATGACCAAATAGTCATTTCTTTCTTAAACAGCCTTTTATTTTCCCCCGTTTCTCCCCACCAGGTAACTTCTCGCCGGCTGTGTGGGTTCCTGCCTATCCCACCACAGGGGACCCCACCACTCTGTGGGTCCCTCACCACCCTGCAGGTCCCCACCAGCTCTTTTCTCCCCGGGAGCAACCACAGCTCTGCCCTCGTCGACCCAGGGAGCATCGCTATGGAGGGGTCACTTTGGGGGTTTGCAGGCAGCGTGGGGCATGAATCCCCCAAAGCCCTCCCCGAGGAGCGGTGGGGTGGGCAGCAGCCAGGGGAGCAGAGACAAGGGGGAAAAGAGAATTAGAAATTGGGGGTGATATTCAGAAGGTTGTGACGGTACCTGTGTGGGAAGAGGGGACAGAATCAGGCCACTGGTGGTGCTGGGGGTGGGAGTGGTGGGAACCATCCTTCAGGCCTTCCTTATAAACCAGCATTTTGCTTTTTTTGGTTCCGCGTGGATCCAGGTCCCAGGTTTCTTTCCTAAAAAGAAAAGAAAAACCTTTCAACTTCCCATTCAACATCCCGCTTCCCACACACGTGCCGGCAGAGAATGACAAATTCCCACATCCCCCCGCCGCTGCCTCGTCCTTCGGGTGCTGTTCCACCCGCGACCGTCACCGCTGCGTCTGGGTGGCGGGAGGATTTGCCTCCTCTTTCCAGCTGCTCGAGAGCGTTTTCTAATTTCCTCGTAGGTTTTGGCAGAGTGTCACAATTTAATTGTTGGAAACAAGAGCAGGAAATATTAGCAGCACCGGCACAATAGGATTTTAATTTAGCTTCAGGATAGAAATGGGTCTCTAGCAGAGTGCCAGGCTCCGGGATTGCCTGCGAGTACCGGGAGCCTGGAGTTTGCCTAATAGTTTGCACAACTCGGGTAATTCTGGAGGGATGCGAAGGGACTTAATTGGGCTCATGCTTAAACATCCTCGTAATGCGAGGCGCACTGCGTGCTCTGAGCATTATTATTAAACAGCCCATTTCACTTTTTAATGATCATCTTGGATCACCGTAACAGCGATCAGCAAATAATGCTGGACAAATAAACATCTGTCTTCAGCCGTTCCACAGCCCGGGGCTTGCTGATGGGCTTCGAGCCCAGCCGGGGCTGGGGGGACCACCATGCCCCCAGCCCCATGGGAGCCCCCCATGTCCCCCTCCACCCGTCACCCTTCATCAGGGTAGGGTGCTCGTAGGTTGGGGTTAACCCCAGCGCTCTTGGGACACCAATGCCTGCCCCAAATGCCACACGGGAGACGTGTCGCCACCCGCCCTGACATCAAGGTAAAATATGGGGCACCACTAAATTATTCAGTTGGTGAGAGGGGCTCTCAGGATGGCGTGTTGCTCTTCTGCAGTGTAATTAATAGTCTTTAGATTAAATATGAAATCATTCCTAGTCATTAATAATTTACCCGCAGCGTGGCGATCTTTAGAGAGCAGCAGCACTTCATATTCTTCTCAAGTACGTTGCCTGAAACGCTTTGGGGGAAGCCGGCCGCCCTTTCATCCATCTCAATTACAGTTCCTGGCTGCTCCTTTCCTTCCCCAACATTGTTTCACGAAGGTGTAAAACTCTTCCTCTCCCGCTTTTCCGCAGGTGGTGTTTCAAGCAACGGCGTCTCCTGGAAATGAGGGGCCAGGAGGTGGGGTGGAGGTGCAGCCCTCCGGCGCTTCCCGAGGTGCCCGTGCTCGATCCATGGCACGGAAGAGTTTCTGGGTTGGGTTTAGCTTGAATGCAGCTTCCACCATCCTCACCGTGGGACGCACCGGTCGCTGGCCCCAGGAGGGGTCTGAGCGTGCCGCCGGTCCCTGCCAACGTGGCAGAGGGATGTGGAGGGATGGAGAAGAGCTTCCTATGGCTGAGGTGCCTCCATGGCCACCCTGCCCTGGCTTTTGCTGCGGTGCTGTTGACCTCGGCCACCACCGACCCACCAGCACCAGTCCCAGCTCCGCAGCACAATAACCTGGTCCCAATAATTTCCAGCAAATGGGAACTGACCCACCTCTCCTCCAGTTTTTCCAGACCCCAGGCCCCACCGCCGTGCATTTTACGGGCAGGAGGGAGATGACAGGTATTTTTTTTTGCTAATGTTGACAACGACCATCAGTTAGCTTTACACCAGCACTAAAAGTGGAGAAAAAAATTAACGTCCTGGGACATCTGTGACACAGTTGTGGCTGGTGGTGGATTTATGCAGCTCCCAGCAAGGAAAGGACCCGGCACAGATGGGGAGGTGCAACAGCCCCCCTCCTCTGCCTCCAAACCAGCTCTGACCCTGTGGGGGAAACACGAGAAACCAGCCGTGCCCGTGCCCATGCCCAGCTCCCCATTCAGATCCTTCCCTGGGGGGACAAATCCCTGCTTTGCAGCACGATCAGGGGGGAAATGTTGGGGGAAAAGCCCCATCTGCATCCTCCTGCGATGCTGGTGGGTTCCCACCAGGGTGTTGGACCAGGCTGCACCAGCACAGGGGGGCGAGGATGCTCCGGAGAGAGCAGGGATGCCCAAAAAGCAGGAAAAAAGCAGCGATCTGGGCAGAAACCCAGCTAAATCCCCCCGCAACCAGGCTCCTGCTCCCCGGGTGCCATCACGGCTCAGCTGCTAAAGGCCACCAGTAGCAGGAGGACCATTTTGGAGCCCCGTGGTGCTGGGCTGGGGCTCTGCCAGGAGCAGCCCCGGAGGGACCTTGCCTTTTGCCGAGCGCCGTAATTCCCGTTTCCCAACAGCAAACAAATGTTAAACAGCTGCTGCAGGAAAACCCAAAATCAAAGCCAAGCCCCCCTGGGGGTGCCGGCAGCGGCGAGGACGGGCAAATGGGGCAGGACGATGCCCACCCCGGCGTGGGATGGGGGGACGCAGACCTGGGCTGGGAGGGGGGGTGAAGGCAGCAGCTCCAGGGGTCCCAGCGAGTCCCACAGCCCCAGCAAACCCACAGGAGCTAAATGTCACTTCTCCCAGGGAACCCTAAATAACCATGTGGCTGCTGTAACCTTTACAGAGCCCCCCCTCTCTCCCCCCCCCAACACACCCGTTAGCTGTTACAATAGGATAAACTTGTTTGCACACCTGGCTGTGTTTTAAATAGGTTTAATTCCTTTGTGCCTCTCCACAGCTTCCTCTGATGAGTAAATGGCTTGTCAGCTGTCTAAGGCTGATTGCTGACGGCTTCCACTTGCCCCCGCACCCGTGTATGTCCCCCGGCACCATCCCCTGGGATGGCTCTGAGCTGCTTGGACATGGGGGGGTCAGAGGGGGTTGGCAGAAAGTGCGGTGCTGGCCCCAAAGTGCAGCTTTCTGCAGGGTGGGAGGATGTGGGGTGATGATGGGGGAAGGGGCAGCGAGGGACCAGGGACACCTCAGGGGGTGGAAGAGCCTCCAGCAGAATCCCACGGCGTCAGGCTGACCCCAGGAGGGGCTGACCCCAAATCCCACATCGGTCCCTCTGCCGAATAACGGGATCCTACGGGGAGAGCAGCCGTGGTGATGGGCGAAGGTGCTGGCAAGGAGGGGGTGGTGATGCTCCGAGGGCTGGAGCCCCTCTGCTGTGGGGACAGGCTGAGAGAGTCGGGGGTTCAGCCTGGAGAAGAGCAGGCTCCAGGGAGACCTTCAAGCCCCTTCAAGCCCCTCAAGGGGCTCCAGAAGAGATGGGGAGGGACTCTGGATCACGGAGGGAAGCCACAGGATGGTGCAGAACAGATTAAACTGAAAGAGGGGAGATTAGGTGAAATGTGGGGAACAAATTCTTTGCTGTGAGGGTGGTGAGACACCAGAAGAGGTTGCCCAGAGAAGCTGTGGCTGCCCCATCCCTGGAGGGGTTCAAGGCCAGGCTGGATGGGGCTTGGAGC
>JAOQGH010000007.1:3163950-3187259 GCA_025769975.1 Gallinago jamesoni | reverse complement strand
TTCAAGGCCAGGCTGGATGGGGCTTGGAGCAACCTGGTGTGGTGGGAGGTGTCCCTGCCCAGGGCAGGGGGGTTGGAGCTGGATGATCTTTAAGGGTCCCTTCCAACCCGAACCATTCTATGATATAGAATCATAGAATCACGTGATACAGTATGATATGATGCCATGGCTGGATGCACCCTCAGATCACCCCAAAGGTGGTGGTGTCCCCCCTCTGCTGAATGAGGAGGGGGCTGGGGGAGACGGGGCTGGGGGTCGGCACCCGAGCGGGGATTCGTAATTAAATTGGACACAAAACCAGGCAGGGATTACGGAGTGGATTACCAAGACCTGTTTCATTTTGGGGACCGCATCAGTGCTAGTCCTTCTGCACGATACAGCGGGATATAAAAATAGGACCATAAGGGAGCATATTAATGAATATGGAAACCTTCTTTTCTGGTATTGCACACTCATAAATGAATCCACTTTATAGAGCCATAGCAGAGAGGAAATGACTATTCGGAGCCTGATTTATCTGCTCAAATGCTTTGTAGTACTTCAGATTAATAAAAATATTTAATAAAGAATCAAGATGGTTTATCTGTAATGCAAAGAGAATCACATCCCCTGTATTTTTATTACTGAAAAATTGGAAGCGGGAAGAAATAATGATATAAGCTACTGTATAAATGACAAAAATACCCATTCTAGTTATATGCATTGCTGTACAATCTTTTTCTATCCTATAAACATAATATATTCTTATGCCTATTTCAACTGATTCAGTAGTCATATGCTGCATTGTGCAGTTTAATACCATCCCGTCCTCAACAGCTCTGGCAAGTGATTAAATAAGAAATAAATTCTGCTGTCATTGCATTTAAAATCAAATCAAGGATCATTTGTTACCCCAAACGAACCAGTTATCCTTCTCTGCTTGTAAGTAGGCTGCTGTTTGCTGAAGCATTTAGAAATGTATATATAGTAAACTCTTTGCATAATGGCTTGTACTGTAATATGATCTTTATGAGCCTGCCGCTCCGGAGACACTTGGAAGAACCAATAAACAGTACATTGCTTTTTTAATTTAAAGTTATAGGTATGAGACATTTCATATTCTCCTTATATTCATCTGAGCCTCGTTGGCCGTGCTGCAGAGCTGGGGCCAAAACTTCGCTTCCCACCAGTGCCCCCCGGACCTGGCACGGCCACGGCACCACGGGGCAGCACCGTGATGACCCCCCCCCTCCCCGGTACCGGCACCACCGGCCGTGCCCTCCCAGCCCTGCCCGACCCCCCCGGGGGTCCCCGGTACCGCTGTCCCCCCAGGAGAATCACGGCAGTGCCCAACCCCAACCCCTCCACCCAGAAATCCACCCAGGGGGGAGAGACAAACCGTCCCGTTCGCCAAGTACATTAAATTTAATGTCATCGCCTCGTTAATGGCCCCTCGCGTTGTAATGTGTAATATAAACTCACAAATTAATTGCGACCCCTTCTAAAGCTTCTTTAACTGCCGCTGAAATGAAACCTGGCTAGTAACCATAATTTTAAAGTCCATTCTTGTTAGAAGATTGCGTCTGACCAAATTTCGTTTGTCGGCTCATTATTTTAATTTCTCTCCTCCCCCCCGAGAGTTGCCATTTTTCGACCACCTCCACATCGGGGGGGATTTACCCCAAGAACAGTCGCTAATTCTCACGGGCCTCCTCGGTGATGGATGGACGGCCCTACAAAACTTTGAGGGAACATCTTGTGCTGCAGCTGTGTGATATGATGACAACCTCTTTCCTTGAAAAAAAAAAAAAAATCAAGGAATTTTCCTTAAAAAAATGACCCTTATAAGAAAAAGGAGGTCGCCCCGGGTGCCCCACACAGAGCTGGGCATCGCTGCTGGCTCCCAGCCCCTTGCTGTCAGCCCGGTATCTGCCACGGCCCCCGCCAAATCCAGTGGGTAAATTATTTGTTGCAAATTATTTGCTCAGCTTTAATTATCAAGTTTTGGCGCCCATTAGTTAAACCGGTTAATTTTATTACAGAGAAAACAACAAATCACAAGGCTGACAATAATGAGGATGAACAGGCATTTAATTATCCTTGTTCTAGACAGAACAATTATTAATTTTAAATTGCAAAAACTCATTTGAAAAGTTTGGAGGCTGGAGAATTATCACGGGAAGCGTGATATTGCTTGCGGGAGATCTACGGTCAGCTGTGTCATTAATACCAGTAAATCAAGCAAATCAATTCCTTCACCAGCCTCTTCCTCCCTGTTGTAAAATGCAGGAAGAAAACTAATAAACTTTTGTGTCGGTGTTTTTGTTAGAAGGGGTCTGGTGGCCCCGGAACAAGTCTGGTCTAGCCTTCTCCCAACGCTGTGCTCGTGCTGGAGACATCTGCAGACTCTCTCTGACACGGTGCTTTATCCTAAATCAGGGGAGGAGACCCCCTCAGGCAGGGCAGCCACCACGGGTGGGTGATCCAGCCTCAACAGGCACCCATGGGTGCCCTTCGAGGTAAGCAGTGGCTTCTGGCTGCAGGGAGCACTGCTCACCCTGAGCACAATGTTCCCAGGTGAAGATGAGGAAGGGCTACAAAGATGATGAGGGGCCTGGAGCACCTCTCTCATGAGGAGAGGCTGAGGGACGGGTCTCTTTAGTCTGGAGAAGAGAAGGCTGAGGGGGGATCTGATCAATGCCTATAAATACTTACAGGAAGGGTGTCAGGAGAACGGGGCTGGTCTTTTCTCAGTGGTGCCCCATGAGATTCTGTGATTCTGATTCTGTGTGATGTCCCTAAGTCTAATGTCCCCAGGTGAGGTTGAGGAATCATAGAAACATAGAATCATTCAGGTCGGAAAAGACCCTTGGGATCGTCGAGTCCAACCATCAGCCCCACTCTGCAAAGTTCTCCCCTACACCATATCCCCCAACCCCACATCTAAACCACTCTGAAACACCTCCAGGGATGGGGACTCAAGCACCTCTCTGGGCAGCCCATTCCAGTGTCTGACCACTCTTGCTGGGAAAAATTCTTTCCTAATGTCCAGTCTAACCCCACCCTGTTGGAGTGGCAAACTCCCTTGGTATGATGCCCCCAGCTGAGGGAGGATGATGAAGGTGATGGGACAGGAGCAGAGGGGTGGCACTTGCACTCACCAGGGCACAGCGTGGAGAGTCCCCATGACTTTGGGACACTTCAGTTCCCTTCCCAGGGTCCCTCTGAGGCCACGGCTTCCCTGAGCCGCTCAGTGTCCGGCCAACCTATGGGAAAAAGGGAAAAAAACCCAACACCCCAACAGGAAAAAAAAAGTCAGGAAAAAGAATCTGCAGTTTGAAGAAACAAATGAAACCTCATCATTTATCCCCAGTGGTCAGTGGCACAGATAACATTTTTCAACGTGTAATTGCAGTCAATTGTACTTTCCCCCCAGTGCCCGTCAGCTCATCGTAGCTGGCGTGATAAATGTTAGCTTTTAAGCAAGAATGGATTGATTATTAATAGCTTAGATACCAGTTACAGGAACTGCAATAAAACTAGATTTTAATTTCCCTCTCTATTAAGAAATCTCATGTCTCATTCAATGTAGAGAAAAAAAAATAGGGTTTTTTTTTTTTGCAAAGATATTAGACTTACTGCCACTGTGAAAGATCATTGGTGTACCTATCGCTGGGTTATACTTGAAAAATAGATTTCAACAGAATTCAGCCCAGTGGGTCGCTGAGTCCCCCCTGTGATGGTGGGAAGGGGCTGGGAGGGGATGCTCAGACCTGCCTTAAGGCATTACTTGTGAAAAACTGCAGTGCTTCAGGTGAGGAGTCCTGTCCTGAGCTGGGGAGCTCGCTGGGGGGGTGGGGGGGACACACAGCACCCCCGGGTGCCCTGCGCCCGTCACCTCTTCCCACCCCAGGCAGCGCTTGGGACCCCAAGGCTCCCCAGCACTGGGGGGCAGAGGGTTTCAACAGCATCTTGGAGGGCAACAGAGCCTGGTCCCTGCTCCTGCTCCGCTCTCAGCTCCCCCCCGTGCGCTCCCGCTCGCCATCGAAACAAAAATCCCTGCAGAAAAAAATCACTTAATCGGGGCAGGGATGTTTCGGCTGTGATTTGTGTCTAAATCAGGAGAAAAAGCATAAAAGCTGCCTTGACTGAAGAACATAGTTGTGCATTTTAATCTCTTCTAACTTACTTTTATGATGTAATTCTGAATTATGTTATTGCATTTGTATTTAGAGAGCACACCAGATGGTGCATGCAGTAACACTTTAAATTAGGGTTTCCCAAATACACATTAAATTTAGATTTAATAAGACAGTTATCACATGGGAATTAAATACCAATTGATTATTTATAAAATATCACAGCTCAGCAAAGTGTGAGACTCAGCCCTCGTCTTGCACCACAGCTGATGGAGGGGAAACACACCTTCAGGGAGCCACTGGAGGTCCTGCCCTGGCTCCTGCTGGGCACCGATGGCCACTGGCCTCCCTCCCTTCTTGCCACCTTGCCGGCCTCCTTGGCACGTTTTCCAGCAGCAGAAGATGGACATGAAGGGAGGGACACTGCCATCCTGCCCCCCCAGTGCCATGGTGTGCTGTCCCAATTGTCACCCAAATCAGCAGTGACACCCAGTCTGGTGGTCAGAGCGAGGACCACAGCTTGGCTGGTGGCCGTTTCAGACCAGCCTCACCCCATGGCACATGAAGTCATGTCCTGAAGGCATCTCCAGCCACACAAAGCCACTCACAGCCATGACCATGTCCATCAGGTGTGTCCAGCAGACACAAAGGGTCTCACCCCCTGCAGAGGGTCCCGCTGGCAGGGGGTCCCTGGGGATGTGGGGCACCTGGGGATGCCCAGGAGCAGGGACCCAGCCCCGGCTCCACGTTGGCCAGTGACCACAGCTCGGTCACTGCCCGAGTGGCTCTGTTCCGTGAAAACATTTAAGGTCTTTGCTACCACTGATTTATGTTTTATTATTATTATTATTATTCAGAACTGCAACATGCTGCTCATATACTCTGGGTAATTTACTTTTCTAATCAAATTGATTTCCATTCAAATGAATTCTCTTGTCCGTCTCTATTCCAGTAATGTTATTTTAAGCGTAAGCTGTGTCTTGGTACAAATGTATAATCAAACGGGTAGATGCAGAGGGCATTGTGGTACTTTATGGTGAATCAAATAGAAGTGAAATTATAGAAGCTTTTAGGCGCAATAATTTATGTATTGTAACTTCTGGTTGGGCCCAGCGAGCGAGATTACATTCCCCTCCTGGATTTATCTGTCGTTTTGGTTTGTGGCTCAGCATTTCTACCCTTTTTTTTCCCTTTTTTTTTTTTTTCCTTTTTGTCCTTGCATTGAATTAGACTGATCTAATTCCTCTCGCAGAGGTGGTAGAGCAACGGGGGGACGAGGGCTGGGTGAAGGGGGGACTGTGGGAACCCCACCACCGAGGATTTGGGGTACCACCCTGCTGGCATCACCCCCATCCCAGCTCCAGCACAGACACCATCAGCCGGTGCCAAAAAACCTCAAGTGCCTGGTTCCCTTACCCACCTTCCTGCCACGCAGCTCTCCGTTAGCTGCTCGGGGAACGGCTGCGCGTTAATTACCTGCATGCTGGTGGCAGCTTTCCTGCAGGAACATGTTAATTGCTACCACGCCGCCGTCACCGGCGCTGGCTGCCACCATCCTGGCACGGCCCCGGCGATGTGGCCGGCCACCACGCTCCCACGCATCCCTACCACCCCCTCCCCATCCCTTCCCCAAACCCAAAATAGTGATTATCATCACTATTTTTATTATTTCTCTTCAGCTACCCTACAATAATGCCCTGAAGACCCTGCCCTGCAGCCCTGCTTGCCGGGGCTGATTTATGGGGCGGTGGCAATCTCCGTTCAGCCCCGGGGCACCCAAGAGCGGGGCGGGCAGGGCGGCGTGCGTGGGGAATGATGCAGTTCCTACCCTTCACCCTTTCTTTGTGTTTTCTGCCCTGCACGATATATATCAGCCGTCGCCGGCGCTGGAGTGCCGCTCCGCACTCCGTTATAAAGAGGCTTGGTGCAAAAGATGCATATAAATAAGAGGAGCCGTGAAGTGTTCCTCAGCCGCTGGGGCAGGGAGCGCTCGCAGCTGTGATTTATAGCATCTGCTCCACACGGCCCCTCTGACATAAATCTCACACTTCATTCACACGTACGGAGGTAGGGAGAGGGAGCGGCGGCACCCCCGGCACCCACGGGCACGTGGGTCCCCACCATCCCCCCTGCGTGCCACCCTCCAGCGGTCACAGGAGGAGGGATGCGAGCTGGGATGGAGCCAGCCGTACCTGGTGTCTCAGCTCTGCTGGTCGCAGCTCCTGCTCTCTCCTCTTTCCCATGGGGTTGAGATGGTGCTGGGCTCATGCAGATTCTCAGTGCTGGTGGGGCATCACAACGCTTGTGATAGCACAGACCGCAGTGTCCGCTGGCCACCCACCAGTGTCCCCTGGCTGCAAAGGCAAGGACCAACACCTCCTGCAGTGGGCAACACCACCTGCAATGACCAACATCTTCTGTAATGGCCAACATATTCTGTAATGGCCAACATCTCCTGCAATGGCCAACACCTTCTGCAATGGCCAACACCTTCTGCAATGACCAACACCTCCTGCAATGGCCAACACCTCCTGCGATGGCCAACACCTTCTGCGATGGCCAACACCTCCTGCAATGACCAACACCTCCTGCAATGGCCAACACCTCCTGCAATGAGCAACACCTCCTGCAACGGCCAATGCCATTTGTAGTGGTCAACACCTTTTGCACCGGCCAACATGGGGACACCTGCCTGGAGCCATGCATGGTGGACATGGTCCTGCCCAGCCCAGAGCCTCCCTCTTTCCCCTGTCTACAGCTCACACTTCGGGACCCCTCCAGGCACCCAGGAGCAGGTTCCTGGTGCTTTCAGCTTGGCCGCGTTTGGCTCCAGCCGGGCGGCCTCACCTCCTCTGCCGTGGTGGGTGACGAGCTCCCTGTCATCCTCCTGGGGTGGCACGTCATCAGGAGCTGGTGCAGAGCAGCACTGGAAAAGATAAACTATAAAAAAAAAATCAAAAAGCAGCCTAAATCTGCAGCCCAGCGGGGACTGCAGCAGGCAGAACAGCTTTCACTCAATTTGCGCTTGTTTTTTGCTGGAGGAGAAGGAGGGAGTCGCTGGGCACGGAGAGAGACCGGGAGGTATTTCCCCCCCGGCCTTGCAGGGTGGTGAGGTGTCCCTGACCCCGGCACCCTCCTGGCCGTGTCCCTGGGGGACCGTGGTGGGGCCAACCGGCACCCAGGGCAGCCCCGTAACACCCCGGAGCCAAAATCTGCTGGGGGTGGAGGTGAAGAGCCAAATTCAGTGAGTTTGAAAGACGCAGTGCTCTGGTGCCTCTCCCCCGGGAGCAGATCCCAAGAAAAATGAAGAGGGGTTGAGCCTTTGAGACCCAGAAATGGGCTGTGACCCAAACCACCACCAACAAACAGCCATTTTCTAGTTCCCCGGGAGGGGAAAAAAGCACACCCATGGGTGCACCCGTGACCCCGCAGGCTCAGCCTCCTCCATCTCCAGGGGCTGCCGAAATCACAGCCCCACGGCGGGCTGGGGGGAGACCGGCCCCTATAAAAAATATTAACATTAACATGGAGAGAAAAACACCTTTCTCCATCCCCCCTACGTGGGCTCCACCGGTTTCCCGGGGTGCAGTGCTGGCCCCCTGGGCTGCCGCAGTGCGAGAGGCACGTTACAGTGCCGTCCTGGCCCCCCCCCCCCCGTCTCCCCACCCCCCCCTTTCCCCCTCTGCACATTTCTACGGCAACGTCGTTTACTTGGTTAAATAACTCATTTATCTTTTTATACTCTCTGCAGATCATAATACACCCACTCTGACAATGCCGCACACCAAAGACCTAATTTTAGAAATGGTGTTTATAAGTAATCAGTTTGAAATATTGGAGCGGTCGTATGATGGTGGTTTTCTTTCTTTTTTTTCTTTTTTTTTTTTTTTTTTCTCTGAAATACTGACGTTTGCAAGAAAGCTGCTCATAAGGAAAATTCTGATTATAACAACTCATTTAGAATAAATCAGTTTGAAATGGTTTATGTAACGCGGCGGTATGTGCTCTACATGAGCATCCAAGTTTCTGTGTTTTTCCTTTCAGTAAGATGAGATTAAATGAAACCCCAAATGCAAGTGGTTTTGGGCACTTTGGGTTTTTTTTTGTTGGCTTTTTTTTTTGTTTTTTTGCTAAGCAGAGGAAATGCAGCTTCTCAGCAATTTTATGGCCAATTGGGTTGGGGAAAAAAAAAAAAAAAAAGGCAGACAAAAATTACAGCGAGCAGAATTACCACCCTCACAGCCCACCCTGCTCCTGCGCACCCCAACACCCCCAGCCCCCCCTTCCAAGGAGGGGGGGTCCCACACCATCTGCCCTGCAAGGGCATCTCAGCCTCCTGAACTTTGCTGGGGGGGTTTGCCACACTTTTTGCCCCTTCCCATCCCAAAGACACCATCAACCCCCAAAACAGCTCCATTCCTGGGCAGGACCCGAGCCAAGAGCCCAGGCCAGGGCTTGGACCCCCCCCCAAGTGCTCCCCCTCCAGGAGCATCTTCCTGGTCCACATGAGTACCACATCCCCCGGCAGCGGGATGCTGCCACCACGTCTCACGGAGCATCCTCACCTCGTGCCAGGGCCAGACCTGAGCCACCCCGCTGTCTGACGCCTGGCAAACTCATCACAGGTGCCCACGGGCTGGGGGGGGTGATTTCCCACCCTGGAAGCAGGGGGGATGCAGGGGGGGACCCACCCCTAAAAGAATAATTTACCTGCTTGTATTTTTGGAGCCCGGATAAGGTTTTCACCTTGATGAAGAGGCAGAAAGAGCTGGTTGGAGCGGGGTTCAGCCGACGCTGCATCTTCAGCCCTCAGCCCTGCTCCCCAGGGAGGTGCTAGGACAGGGGGCTGGGGGGCAATTTTAAAAAATACTCATAAATAAAGTGAGAATGGGAGCGTCCTGGACACATCGCTTGAGGGAGCGTGTGATGTGTCCAGGAAAAAAACCCAAAAGGTGCCCAAGCCAGCTCATGTGAGGTGGGGAGAAGAGCACTGAGCAGGGATGTCCAAAAAAGCTCCAAATTTGGGCAAAACCACTCAGTTGGTGAAGGCTGGAGTTCACCTCACACCCCAAAGTGGAGCCTGGCCCCTCGGGGCAGCAAGGGGTCGCGGAGCCCCTCCAGCACCCCTTACCAACCACCTCCAACGAACAGCATCCACCAGCCAGAAAGCAAGAAAACCGAGCAAAAGAAAACGCTTTTAATTGTAATTTACTTTATTATTTTGTAAATGTGAATTTTACAAAGCGTTTTACAATTAATGATCACATTGGGTTGGTTTGTATTTTTATTTTTTATTTTTTAAATGGATTTTTCATCATATGAAAACAGCTATGAGCACAGTTCCAACTCGGGGGTCTTAATCTTTGCTCTTTTTTTTTTATTCTTTTAGTTACTGATATATCGTGTCAGCCATGGCTACAAAATAACAGTCTTAACTATACAGAGTAAGAGCACATAAATACTAGTGAATAATGCATGATAAAAAAAATAAAGAAAAAAGAAAAAAAAAAAGAAAAAAAAGAAGCTAGCATCGTTCGTGGCTGAGACAGTTGAGGAACATAATTCAGTGGTACTGTGAGATTTCCTTACAGCACAGAAAGTATTTTTAACAGTCATGAATTACAGTACTACTTAATACCCTATGAAGACGCTTTAAAAACAACCTTGTACTTTAAGTCCTTTTTTTTTTTTTTTTCCCCAAACATTCTGTCCAAAGGATTAATGTTCTATTTGAATCAAGTGCCATCCAAATGTTCAAGTCAAAAATATTTATACATTTATACTCAGTTGTTATTTATTTATTTATTTATTTATTTATTATTATTAATTTTTTTTTTTGTCTGCTAAAAATAGTATTGCAAGTTTTGGCTTTTACCTTGACATAAAAATCACAATTTAGTGTGCAAAACGCTTTAACAGTGGAAGAAACTCATCGGAGGAGTCGAGGGGTTTCCCATGTGAGTGCGTTAGAGGTCAGCCCCCCCCCTCCCAAAACTGGGAAGGAAAATGGGGGAGGGGGTGGAGGGGGGGGGGGGCTTGGGGAGCTCCCCGCTCCTTTCCCTCCCGCCCCACGTTTTTGGGGCTCACTCCCCGACTGCGACGCCCGATTCAGACAGCAGGAACACTTTGAACAGCAGTTGATGCCCGGGATGGCTGGGGACTGGCAATAGGGATGCGGGGGATTCGCTGCTGGGGGCGGGGGGGGGGACAGGTGATGGGGGAGACTTTGGGGGGGTGGTGGTGGGGGAAGGGCTCATCCCGCTTTCCCGTTGGCCCTTTCTCCACTCGCAGCCAGCTTTTTCCAGAAAAACAAGCAATCTGAGCAAAACCCCAGTGCGGGGGTGGTGGTGTGTTTGGGGGGGGGGTGTGTGTGTGTGAAGGGCTCCCCCCCCAGATAACCCTGTGACAAGCATGCTCTGCTCCCTCCAACGCCGGTTCAGCAATTCCAGTTTGGGTTGAAGCCCTCGCCCGGCTGGAGGGGGGCAGCCCCGGGAGGTGTCACACCCCCACCCCCCACCCCCCCCCGGTGGAAAATTTCTAGGGTGAAACCACAGTTAGAAGAATTAAACCATCGAGGTGGCAAAAAGGACCCGCTCCCCATCTTCTGCCCGGTGACCATCCCTCCAGAGCCCCCTCCCCACGGTGTCACCGTGGGGAAGGTCACCGGCTTGGAGGGGGGGGACACCAGCTAGGAGTGTGTGTGTGTGGGGGGGGGGGGGTCACCACGAGCCCTGGACCCCCCCCAGGACACCGAGGTGTGGGAGAAGGTCATGCAGCCCTTCTGCAAAGCAGCAGCCTTGGGGATGGTGGTGTTAATTGGCGCTAACGAGGAGGAGAGGGGCCGGCTTCTACGCTATATGGCGGCTGCAGGAACTCGTACGCTTACGCTCCGCTTGCTTTAAAGGTGCTTGGTATAACTTTAGATATATAATATACATGTAATATTGCTAATAGTCAAGCATAAGAATAAAGGTGCAGACATACCATAAATACTGATGCTTTGATTTTACACTATCAGACCTAGATGAATGCAGTTTCCTATTCACATTATAAAGCAGCCCCAAATTCTATAATTTAAAATAGTGTCGTAAACAAAGAGGAGGAAGGAGTCGGTTATGATCTGATCTTCTTAATCTGTTTTCCTTGGAAAAAAAAAATGATCAAAAAATTCTAAGGCACTCAGGAAAGCCGCATACAATCGATGGACTGCTCTGTTCTCACCTTACATTCAATATTTTAAAAGGGGTTACTTTTTTTTTGTTGCTTTTTTTCTTTTTTTTTTTTTTTTCTCTCGGAAGAATACAATCATCACCATATAACATTTTTCAAACATATCATTAATCCTCCACACACAGGAAACATTAGTGCAAAATGCTTGCCCTCATCTACCAGATAAGGAAAAAAACCCAACACCCTTCACATTTTAGAAGTTTGCCTTCCTAATAATAATAATAATAATAATAATTAATAAAACAAACAAACCCAAATTAAAAAAAAAAAAAAAAAGAAAAAAAAGAGAAAAAAAAAAAGGAAAGAAAGAAAAAAAAGAAAGGAAAAACCCCCAAAATATACAGGAAGTTGTGCTAGGTATAAAAATATATATTTTCACTGTGCAACTTGACTCTCTTCAGACTCTCTGTCCTAAGCTGTTCAAGTACTTCTGCTGCTGCCCCCCCGGGTGGCCCCCACCGGCCGGGGCCATCTCTCTGGGCGCGGGTTTGGTCCAGAATTAATACCTTAATTAATGGCCTGCTCACCAAACCCCAGCAAGTGCCAAAAAGGAGGAGGAATCCTTTGCAATAGCCTTAAAACATATATATATATCTATATATATGCACACAGACACACACAGAAGGGATGACTTTTGATCTCCGGCGCCCAGATCCGCTCCCGGCTTGCCTCAAATTTTTAGGGAGGTGATGGAGGGGAAGCGGGGGGTGGTCCTTAGCCAAACCTGACCCCCCCACGAGTCCCAGCAACTCTGCCCCCCAGCAGCCACTCCCGTGGGGACGGGGACACCCCCAGGGCCAAAGAACTGCCCCTTCCACCTCCTCGGGGGCCGGCCGGGGATGAAGCCCACCCCAAGCTCAGCTCTCTGGTCCCCCCTGCTCAGGTTTGTCCTCCCCCCCTCCACGGGCTGGGGATGAGCCCCCCCATTCCAGCTCCGGGCTTCGGCAGGAGCGGGAATTTTCTCTGCTGACGTGGGTAAAGTGCAAATAGAGCCCCCGGCCGTGCCCGTCCCCGCAGCGTCCCCGCACCACCACCCCCACGGCACCCGGACCGGGACGTCGCCATCACCCAAGTCCAAGCCACGCCAAAAAAGTCCCACAGAACCCTGCGAGACGTGAGGCAAAACCACCCCGTCATTGAATTATTTGTCTTTTTTTTTTTTTTTTTGCTTTTTTCTCAGGGCAAGGAGCAGTGGGAGAGGAGAAGCGCCGGACAGCTTTGTTATTCCCACGCCAAAATAAAAAATAAAAAAACCCAAACAAAAACAACAAACCGCTTCAAGTATCGAAGAAAACACAACCAATGGCCAAAAACGTTGGGTTATCCTCTTCCCCCCCCCCCCGGCCCTTTCCCCTTTTCCCAATGGAAATACAAAGAAGGAAGAAAACCCTGAGCAAAGCGCCGTCTGGGTCCGAAGTGACCCTCGGTGCACCCTGCACTTCTTCATAGCCCCACGCTCGTTAACGAACAAGCTGTAAAGGTCGTTAAAGCAGGCCGTTGACTCACAGTAAAAATAATAATTAAAAAAGAAGAAGAAATTTTAAAAAAAGAAAAGGAAAGCCATACTTGGCTTTCACCTGTCCCCATCCCTTCAGCCTTCAGCATCCCCCTGTCCAGTGGCATCCTCCTGCGGGAACCGGGGCTGCAGGGGGGGTGACAGTCCCCTTTTTTGGGATTTCTGGGGGGATTTCTGCCCTCCTCGGGCAGGAGGCAGCGACCAGGGGGTGAGCTGGTACCCGCTGCCCCAACCAGGCTCCAGGGGCATCTGTGGGTCCCCATCCTGTGCCCGCAGCACCGAGCCGAGGCCAGCCAGGGCCACCAAAGCCAACACAGCCTGGGGACATCAGCGTTCAACGAAAAAGCCAACCCCACCAATAACTCACTTTGGGCTTTTCCCCCGGAGGGCGAAACAAGGGGTGAAACGCTTCCCTCCTCCCCAGAGCCTCATCATAGAAAGGTACAAAACCAGTTTGGTTTTTTTTTTCTTTTTTTAAAAACATTTTTGCATCCAATATACTCCAAATTATTACTGAGTCAGAGCCCGGGTGGCTGAGGTGGGGGGGGAGGGAGGGAGGGAGGGGGTGCTGGGTGAGCCCCCCACGCCGGCAGATGCTCCAGGTGTGGATGCTGCTGGGACCTGACCCCAAGAGCTCCCAGCTCCGTGCCCTTCTGAGCAAGGACACCCCACTTTCCGTGCTCAAACCCCTCTCCAAAACTCTTTGAGGTGGCTGAGGAGGGGGGGGTCCTCCCTCCCAACAGGAGGTGGCCCCTGGTCTTGGCCCATTTGCTGGACGAGGCGATGGGGAGCAGTGGGGTGACCCCAGCCTGTTCACCCAGGAAGCGGGTGTCATGGGGGGGCAAAGGAGGAGAAGGAGGAGAAGGAAACGAAAAGGAGTCACTGGGGAGGGAAGGAGAGAGAAAACCAAACCCCAAACCCAACCATGTTGGGAAAAAAACCCCAAAAACCAAAAACCAAACCAAACCACCAAAAAACAACCCGACAGCAACCACTACGCCGGCCAGGGTCTCCACCCGCATCCCACGCAGTCCTCCTGACACGTGCAAGCCTGACCTCCCGCGGAACCATCCCTGCTCCAGGGAAATGGGGAAAAAAAAAGAAAAACTCCCCGAGATCAACGGCAACCGAGCCCCTGCCAGCCGCCGGGCACCGCAGCCGCCTGCCCCACGGCACCCACGGCAAGGGGGCTCCCCTCCCACACCAGAGGCCTTTGACCATCTC
This sequence comes from Gallinago jamesoni, assembly GCA_025769975.1. Lineage (NCBI taxonomy): Eukaryota > Metazoa > Chordata > Aves > Charadriiformes > Scolopacidae > Gallinago > Gallinago jamesoni. Next base: position 3,173,171 of record JAOQGH010000007.1, on the reverse strand, counting down.
CCCCCACCCTGTCCCACTTGGCTAGAGCCCTTCTGCTAGAGACACACGTCGCCAGTCCCAGCACCTCTTCCCTAACACACCTCGCTTTCCTGTTAAGTGACAGTAAGACTTTCCTTAGAGGACAAGGTTAACGATGGCTTTACTTCTGAGCTGAGTAATGGATGGGGTGGTGATGACGGGGGGGGTGGTGGTGGTGGTGGTGGTGGTTGGGGGGGGTGGTGGCTAGCTTTTCTCCTCCCCTTCTTAAAATTAACAAAGTTAAAACAAACAAACAAAAAAAAAAGGAAAACAAAACAAAAAAAAAAAGAAAAAGCTACAATCTTAGAGACTAACCTCAGGAATATCAAAAAAGGAGCCCAATATTTTTTTTTTTTTAAGTAGGTCGCCACAGACCTAGTCGTTTACAGTATAACGAATGCGATTATTTCCTTCATAAATTTTAAATACAAGCAGAATAAAAATCACATTTTTTTCAGGCAACAGTAGCAGTTCAGTAGGTAAGTGGCTTGATCACATTTTTTGTTTCGTATTAGTAACGCATGCAAGCAGCTTTAGTATTACAGATCCCTTATAGGTCACGGAACGTTTGCTCTCTTTATAAAGTCCCTCCGAAAGTACCATCTTGTCTTCTCACGGGAGTTTCGGGCCGGCTGGAGGAGCCCGAACCTTGTTCAAAAGGTTGGGGAGTGCTTTGGGTATCCGATGCCAGAGCATCTGTGGCAGCTGCCTCCTGTATCACGGAGCCAGCCCCTTCGGCATCCTCGCTCTGTTCGAAGGACTGGTTGGATCCATTGCTCAGCTCTACGTTCACCGTGTTAGTTCTCAAGGCTACTATAGTTCCCGAATCGCTCCTCCTTTCTGCATAGATTCGCTGCTCAAAGACCTGAGCGGTGTTGGGCTGGAATTCGGGATCCAGGGGGACACTGTTTGTGGTGGAGCCCATCACCGTGCGGTACATCTCCATCCCCTCCGGCAGCATGGACTTAATCTTGGGCAGCCAGCGCTTGCGGACCCGGCGGGCGTTGGTGCACATATCGGCTGCTATAACATTCATCTCGCTTTCCTTAAAGCTCGGGGCAAAATTCTGACAATACACTGCAAAGACAGGGATACACAGAGCTGAGGATTCAGAGAAAGCAATACATGGGTGGTGGCTCCCTGATCCTCCTCCTCCTCTGCCCCGGCGTAGAGACCACGCCGCTCGTGCCACGGAGCGGAGGTTCAACCATGGGCCAAAGCTCTCCCAAGGAGAGACTTATAGGTAAGGACTCCTCAGCTCCAGACAGACACAACCAAGAAGAGACAAGACCAGAAGGCATAAAAAGCCCCGGTGGCAGAGGGAAGGGGGCTGCAGAAGGACCACTCACTCCCCAGGAACCCAAGGAGCCCCAGGCTCCTGCCTGCAGGACCCAGGGATGGCCAAAAGCAGAGATGGACCCAGCAAAGGTCAACACAAACTCCTCAACAGTAGATCCACGAATGGCCCTAAACCCCACGGTGGTGCAGGTGGAGCTGCAGGGCTGGAAAACCCCAGAGCTGCTCATGACCGAGCAGAGGAGATCGCCCAAAGGGCCATCCTCTGCCTGCCCCACACGTCGTGCTGGCCACCCCAGGGCCAACCAGCACTGCATGGACCACCAGCCCGACCAGTGTGGCTACTCCAGCGTCCCACCAACAGCACATCAGCTGGCCCTGCAGAAGCCCAGCAACACCTCGGCTGCAGCCCCTGCTCCTCCACTGGGGCCAAGCGCCCGAGGTTACGGACCGACTCCCAAGGAACTGCCATGGTGAGCAATTATCAGCAAATACCAACAAAATACCCAAATTTGCAGAGGGTAAAATTCAAGCAGTAAGAAGTTACCCTATATCCTGACACACGACATCATGTCACAGGCACTGTCACTGGACAGTGATGCTTTTCCATCCAAGTGATGCTGTCCAACCACTGGACAGTGATGCTTTCCAGCTCTGAAACCCTCTGCAAGCCTCAGCAAGGACCAAGGCTGGAAGGTCCAAGACCCAGGGAGGGCTCGGGAGAGCACCACGCACAAGCTGTGGGCAAGCCCCAACAGCCCGGTTTAGTGATTTTCTCCTTCTGTATGGAACATCTGCCATTTTATCCCTTTTCTCCACACGCTACAGATCTCAGAGGGCGGCTGGAGGGCCCCTGAGCTTCAGCAGCACAGCAGCAATTAGGGAGAGGAAAGATTTATCTTCCAAATCTTAAAAATAATAATAAAAAAAAAGTAAAAAAATTTGCTTCGGGTTTCAATTTCCAGCGCAATAATATTTACATAAAGATCTACTCTCCAGAACCCAGCGAGGGCAGGAGAACGCATCGCTGCACTAACCCACCAGGGCTTCCTACACCACCAGCTCCTTGCTCACCACCAGGCACCTTCTGTCCCACAGCACCTTCCTTGTATTCAAAGGTGACTGAAATAACCAAACATTTAACCCCTTTCCTTCTGGTGCCTGCCATGAATAATTAAACTACCTCAATGGAAGTAACAAAACTCTCTTTTTCTTGTGCCAACGCCAGGTGCTGGGCACAAAGAGGCACAAGGGAGCCTGAAGGCACAGGGGGGGTCTCACCTGCAGGGCAGCAGAAGGGACATTACACAACGGAACCTTTGGTCCCCCCAGCTCCGAGACAGAGCCCAGCAGCTCGACAGACAGACAGACAGACCGCCCGACTCGCCCGGCAGCACAGAACTTTGTGTGGAGTTCAGATGATATAAAAACAAAAGCTCTCCTTGCTCTATGCAATCTTTTAAAAAGGCAATTATTTGCAGTAAGGCTCCCATTTGATGTATTTTTAAAAAAAAAACAACCAAACAAACAAAAAAAACCCCACCTCTACAAAATATATTGAAGGAAATAGAGTGTAAACCTGACGGAAAGGCTGCCAGTGAGATGGAGCAGATCCTCCCACGCTCCCAGGGCTGAGGCAGCCAGCGATTCCCTGGGTCCTGAGGGACCATCTACTGCTGAATTTTGGGGGTGTTTTCCTACCCCAAGAGCCCAGGGCAGGGCACAGCAGGGCTGCTCCTGGGCACCGCTGGGCCAGCACCCTCGAGAGATGTCTGTGGGGTGTCTCTGGGGATGGACACTCTGCTCCTGCAAACCAGGGGAGCCCTGCACTGGGGAGGAATCTGAATCAGAAGCCCGGGAACACCAAAGCCAACACACAGAAATGGGCTGTTTCAGTGGTTTCAAGCTCTGAATGTTGCCAGAAACACAATTTTGGTTTCTTTCTCAGAGCACCTATCATTAAAATAATTAACTACAAAATCAGTGCTTTAAAATATAGTAAAACAGTCAAGTAGCAATAATAGTTTAGCTTAAGACAGTGCCAAACAATTAAAAAAAATAAAAAAATTCACCTCAGCTCCCCCCAAAATGATGCAAACCAAAAATAAATTGATTTTCCTAGAACCTAATTTCACCATATCTAGTTCCCACATTACAGGACAGAGATGGCCTCCCCTGCTTAGGTCTCGGCTTTGCTCTCCCCACGCAGCCCCCCCAGCAGCCGCAGTAAATCTCTCTCCTTACATTTGACTGCATTAAGAACCCTGCTGTCCAGGGGCTTCCTGCTGGGATCGCTCGTGGAGGACCGGATTCCAGTTCCGCAGCTGTTGGCAAGCGTGTTCCTGCAAGAAAGGCAAAGGGACATCCTTACGGCGGGGACATCCAGGGGAATGGCCGTGCCTCTTCCCTCCAGGTTCTTCCGGAGGGACCACCACGCTGCGCGATTTTAAGGCAAGGTGCTGGAAAAGCTGGTGCTCAGGTTCTTCGAGCATCATTGAGGGAAAGCAGAGAACCCCACTGTAAGCGCACGCGGAGGATGAAGGGCTCGTGATGCTTTATCTGGTAACACGGTTAAACCACCAGAAAATAAATGGAACCCCTCGGGCACAAGGAGGAAGGGGACGTACCGATCAAAGAAGGTGGCCAGAAGACGTCTGAGGAGGACCTTGTGTTTGACACCGGCACATAAGTGGCAATTCATCAGCTGTCCCCGGGTGATGTAAACCCCCGAGCCTGGAAGGGTTGGAGAGGGAGAAGTCAGAATTACACCCTCATCACCAGCACCACCCTGGGCACCCCGCGCTGGGCTGAGGCAGGAGGCAGCATCTTCCTCACCTGCTGCTACAGGAGCCCAACAAGGAGGGCAGGATTTAGACACCAGAAAGAAATTCTTTGCTGTGAGACACTGAAATGGTTGCCCAGAGAAGCTGTGGATGCCCCATCCCTGGAGGGGTTCAAGGTCAGGCTGAATGGGGTTTGGAGCAACCTGGTCTGGTGGGCTCTGGTTCCACCCCAGAGCAGGGGGGTGGAACTCCATGATCTTTAAGGTCCCTTCCAACCCAAACCATTCTATGATTGCTGGACAAGCCCAGCAGGGGCTGTTATCACAGTCCCTTGGGGTGTTGGAAAAGCCCAGCTAAGAATAATGATAATAATTCCTAATTTTGTCATTACAGAAAGGGAGTCAAATGAAAGGGCTGTATTTTAAATTTATTTATTTTTTCCAGAGACACACAGGGCAAGGCTTTACCCTGTGATTTTCTATGTACAGAGCACATTCCGTCTGAAGGAAGAAAACCCCAATCCACTTGGCTTTTTCTTTTCTAAGTGAAAAGGATTGCAGAACATATAACTGGAAAAAAAAGGAAAAAAACCAACCCATCTAGCACAGGAAAGGTCCTCGCTTACCCTCCACATCTAACGCTTTCCAAAAATCCCAGCCCATCACCTCTTGATACTGCCGGTGAGCAGGGAATTTTTCCTTCTAATACGCAGGAACTGCTGACTTTGAGATACCCTGCCTTTGAGGATGTTCTCTGGAAGAAAAAGGAGCCCCTGCCAACGCGGCTCCACACGTGCAGGGCTCTGGCAGCGCTGTACCGCAGGGCTCTCATCAAACCCTTCTACTTCCCACTCGGAACGAGCCGCTCCTGCCTCGGCGGGGGGCTTGCAGGGGAGGTTATCCTGGTTTTCAAGTCTATTGTTAGAGGAGAGGGTTTTGGTGTTTGCTTTTAATTAAGATTAAATAGCGCGCCGTATCCGGGTCCAGAACACGCTGCGTTCTCAAGATATAAAAACATCTATCGGAGAAATAAAATTACCTCCTGGGTTTCCAGGAAAGCTCCTCACCACAAAAAAAGACATTGAGGGGCTGGAGCGGGTCCAGAGAAGGACTGGTGAGGGGTCTGGAGCACAAGTCTTGTGAGGAGAGGCTGAGGGAGCTGGGGGTGTTCAGTCTGAGGAAGAGGAAGCTGAGGGGAGACCTTCTCGTGCTTTATAACTACCTGAAGGGGGGTGTAGGGAGGCGGGGGTCGGTCTCCTCTCCCAAGTCACAGGAGACAGGACAAGGGGCAATGGCCTCAAGTGGCACCAGGGGAGGTTTAGATTGGAGATTGGGAAACATTTCTTCACAGAGAGGGTTATCGGGCATTGGAATGGGCTGCCCAGGGAAGGGGTTGAGGCACCATCCCTGGAGGTGTTCAAAAGACGGGCTGACGTAGCCCTTAGGAATAAGGTTTAGTGATTTTTGTCAGGGTTAGGTTGATGGTTGGACTAGATGATCTCTAAGGTCCCTTCCAACCCAGACAATTCTATGATTCTATGATCGTCCCCCGATCTCCCAGATAAGACAGAGGTGCTGCTGGGCAGCAGCATCCCGAGCCCAGCAGGGCCACCACTCCTGCCCTGGGAAGGGCAAGAAGGGCTCCAGATCCAAGCGGTCCTGCCTCTTGCAGGCAACAGATGCATTATGACAACTGCAAGGCTTGCTGAAGACCCTCTCGTGGAGAGAGCTGCTGAAGCCTGCAGAACCCATTACGGCATAAAAAGAAGTAATTATATATATCAGAGACAAAAGGAGAACCCTCCAAACGGAGAGTTGAGGAAAACTTCTGCCGTGGGCTCCTCCTGCGTGCCCCGGGGTCAGCCCCACTCAGGTCTCACCGGGTTTGAGATGGGAATCAGCTTTCCTCTGCATTGGTGTTTGAAGAGATAAGCCATCAGAGGGAACGCCAGACGCTACCGAGGGGAACTTCACTTTAATAAATAAAAAATAACCGAAGCAGCCACTATCAGTTAGAGATATTAATCTACTTTTTTTTTTTTTTTCCAGATTGAAAAATGTAAATCAAGCAGAGCTGCCTCAAGCCAATTTGCAGCTCTCACTGTGAAAATAACCTGCACCACTTGATGGTTTTAAGAAGTCTCACATAAAATGTAAATGGGCACAAAATGAATATTCCAGATACAAAATAAATACTTGTGGTTGTGCGCTGTGTTACAGCGTGTGCATTTCACTCCTGCCTTCCATCAAAGACCCATCCTCCATCAGATGGAAACCTTTCTGGGCTTCCCCTGAAATTCAGATTCCTTCTGCAGACTGAAAATAAAATCAGGCTACTCACCAAGAGATAAATGACCCGAAAGAAAAGACAACTGATTTGCATTGATTGCTCTGCCACATGTTCTTTTTGTACCGAGGGCTTTACAGGTATTAATTAACCCTCCCTGGCTGGGCAGCAGGTACGGGCTGGCGTGCAAAGATCACACCATCTGAGCACATCTAACTATTGCACCTCCCACCCCCAGTTGGCCATAAACCTTTTATAGAGCAGTGAATTCTCCTGATACTGTAAATATCCCCAAAACTGCAAATTAAGAGAGAAGAAAGGACCCAAACAGATTCCTTCTCTTCCTTCCCACTGCAGCACTGCACAGCTTAGTAACACCCCCAACTTTTTAAAAAAAAAAATTATAGTTTTTTCAAATCTTGTTCAGTGACACAAATTTTATCTCCATTGTTTTGTAAATCTTACAATGCAATGGGTTTTTTCGTTTGTTTTTTTTTTTTTTTGGTTTGTTTTTTTTTTTTTGAGATCTGTGCATCTAAATCAAAACACAATTGCGATGCAGCCCACACCAATCAGGAAGAACACAAGCTGGAGAATTCAATTAAAATGCTAAATTAATTCAATTGAATAAATCCTGTTAATGACACATTTTTCTATCAGCAAATTAAAGGAAACTCAGAACTTTTAAAAAGATGATTGGTGATGAATAATCCAGAAAGACACAGCAAGGGCACACAAGATGCACAACTCCAGCAGACGAGATGAAGGACCCATTTCAAGGAGGAAAACATCAGTGATCCCAGGCATCCTCAAGCAAAGAAATTTACCCCCTCATTACCTGCAACGAGCTCAAGTTTTTCTCCAGGATCTCCCTCTGAGTAGAGTTTTGGGTGGCAACGGTATCCGATTTGACTGATAAGACTGGCTGGGAGAGCAACCAGGTCCCGTCGTATGAGGACGCAGGAGCGGTTCTCCAGTGGGATCTGCTCTGGCTTCTCTTGAGCAACTTAAAAATTAAAAGGGAAAAACCATTAAAACAGTTTATTATCCAGGCACAAGATGAACAGAAGGAGAGACTTTGACCTTTTCACATAGCTTTTGCAAGTATTCCTCCCTCCAGAAGAAAACCCTTCGCCGGGGCTATCGGCTACAGGGCAGGTGCCACCTGAGAGCATGGGAAGATCTCCCAGTCTCCCCCACCATCGACCACAGCCATCTCATCCACACACTTGGGTTCCGGGAGAGGGAATCTTGGAATCTAAATACGCTTTAACTTTTCCTAAGTTAATCATTTATGAAAACAAGCAACTCTGCACAGCTGGCATCATTCTAGAAGTGCAGCACACGGAGCTGGCTTCCCCAAACGCTCCCAGAAGAACAGCAGGTTCCTTCACCAGGGGATTCTAAACCAAGCAATGAATTGCCCAGGTTTGGTAAATCCCTGTATCAGCACCATAACTACCTCTCTTGAAGTTTTTTTTTTTCCTGCTGAAGTTCAAAGTCAGACTCTGCAGACACCCCCTGCACCAAGAAAGGTCACCTGAGGATGGCACCCACCAGCCACCTCCCGCAAGCTCCAACTCACCTTCTCTTACTCTGCCTTTCGCAGGCTAAAGTTTCCTCTCAATCCCAACAGAGACCCCAGCCAACGAGCCAAAATACATCATTGAGCTGCAGCTTCAAAACCAAATCACTGAGTTTTGCCAGGACACAGCTGTGACTTGCCCCAAGGTACCATCCCCAGAGCCCACCACTGCCCACCAGCAACCATTAACATCCAACAGCTGGAAGCACTGAGCTGTACCAGCATCGGGCAAGTCTGGGCCTTGTGATCACACGAGGATTTGCTTTCTAAAGCACATTTACAGTGCAAGTCCATGGGCTCGCTTAAAATCACAATTTTTGACAAGAGGAGAGGGCTGACACGGGTTACACCAACTCCAGCTGCACCGGGACACAGTGGGAGCAGTTAAAAATCCTGACTTGCAGCCCAGCTCCACAACCATCCAGCTCTTTCCCCAAAAATGGCTGATAACGTGGCAAGTGCCACGTGTAAAATCAAACCCTGCTCTGAGCTTCAACATCTGTGGAGGAGAAAAAAAAACCCCAAAACCCAGCCTATTCGCATTTCTGAACCCAAAACGTCTCCTACTGGAGAGGTGTCCTTTCCTGCGGTTATTTGGGGTTTTTTTTTTGGGGGGGGGGATGCTTTTCCACTCTGGAGATAAAATAACAAGTTCTGCAGCGTTGTTGCTGCAGTAACGGCGGGGGGACGGCCCCCGCACAATGGGAGCAGTGTTCTAAGTAGGACACGTCCCGCGCCGCCGGGCTGTGCCATGGCATCCTCTGGCAGGCACGGGGCTGGCAGCATCCCCACCTGCCAAAAAATAAATAAAAAAAATCAGGATACCAGGAGGACACCCCTTTGCTCCTGGAGCCGCACGAGCGGTGCTTCCTCCGGTGATTTTAAGGACCAAAACCCCCATCAGAACGATTCAGGCCGCAGTTGTCCATGCAAAGTGGCAGGGTTTGGGTGGGCTGATGGGCAGCCCCGTTCACCCACGGAACTCCCTCCCACCAAAATATTTAGTTTGGAGAAGAGGAGGCTGAAAGCTCCTTGCCCTCTACAACTCCCTGAAAGGAGGGTGAAGAGAGGTGGGGGTTGGCCTCTTGTCCCAAGGGAATAAGGACAGGAGCAGAGGAAATGGTCTGAAGTTGGGGCAGGGGAGGTTTAGATGAGATCTTGGGGAGAATGACTTTGCTGAGAGGGTGGTCAGGCACTGGAACAGCCTGCCCAGGGAGGTGGTAGAGTCACCATCCCTGGAGGGATTTAAGAAA
>JAOQGH010000007.1:3150440-3163753 GCA_025769975.1 Gallinago jamesoni | reverse complement strand
GAATGACTTTGCTGAGAGGGTGGTCAGGCACTGGAACAGCCTGCCCAGGGAGGTGGTGGAGTCACCACCCCTGGAGGGATTTAAGAACCATGTAGACATGGCACTTCAGGGCATGCTCTGGTGCCCAAGATTGTTGGGTTGTGTCTGTTTGCGAGTTTTCCTTGTTTTGCTTTTTTTCTTTTTTGTGGTTGGACTCAATGATCTCAAAGGTCCCTTCCAACCATGAAGATTCTGTGAGATTTCCCTGCTCAATGGTGTTCCCAAGCATCCAAGCACCTTCTCCTTGGAGATGGGAGTCATCTTCTGCTCACACAGAGGAAGCATCTTGAAGACCTGCTGTGTTTCGGATGCTTCCAAAGAGTGACAAGCAGAGTATATCCAATTAAATACTACTATTTTTTTCCAGCTTAAACAAATCAAAAGCAGATGAGTAATAAGTTTGGGGGACCCAACACTCAGGGAAGGCCAACCCTGCTGTCCTTCCCAGGCTGTCTGGCCCTGGCAAGGCAGGTTCTGCTCACCAAGGCAGCACAGAAGGAGCAGGAATGGAAGACACCACCATCAGCTCCCTCCCGGAGTCTCCCGCACGTTACACACAACCTGAGCTACAAGGTAAAGTTCTATACACCTCCTGGGAGCTATCGTTCTGCTGGTAAATCCCAGAAACTAGACTGGGATGTCCTGTTCCTGTCCTACCTAACTTGACTCAACCCAACCCTGTGATCTTCAATAGTGGTGATGAAAGGCAGGTGCATATTATTAGGGCTAAAACATCATTTGGCAAGAGCTTTTTGTGCTAAACACGTGTCCCTGAACCACCAGGGGACAGGAGAGGTGAGGATGAGGCTGTGCTCATGCATGGAGCTCCTGCTAATTGCAGGCAGTTCATCAGCGCCGGGCTCTCCATGGAGCCACCGCTTCAGCTGCCTGGCTGGAAGCAGGAAAACCACGGGAAGCACAACGATCCACCCAGGGTGTGTAAAACTGCATTTTTAACATTTCAGTTTTACTTTTAATTAATGACTCTGGTCAAAAGCGCCCGCGATGTTCATCACCCCCTAAAAACTGGCAGTTTCTTCCCGTGCAACCAAACGCTCCATAAAACAGACCAAAATTTGGGCTCAAAAGCCCAAGCGTAACTCAATCCACTATTCTATTTGGGTTACATCTGTCCCGCTGGCTTGCTGTCTATAAATCTCTTATTAAACACGGGCATGAATCAGTTTTTTGGACTTTGTTTCCACTAAAGCGTTAGCACAAATTCAAGGATACTAAACAAAAAACGGCTGCAGATTTGGGGCTTTCAGTGCCACCTCAATTCAGCAGATAGCAATCGGTTATGTAAAGAAGCAGGATACAAGAGCCACTTTGGTCCCATGTTTTCAAAGAAAGCCAGTCTGTTTGGCCTTTATGCTCTGAAGAACAGGATAGTATTCGCTTCTAATTAATTTGTATCTTCAGAGGGCAGCGGCTCCTTCCCTTTGAATGAAAGGGCAAACAATGTGGAGTATTGTTTAATACAGTTTTGTTCTCGACCAAGAAAGGAGCCCACCAGCCAGCAGAGAGGGGCAGGAAATCATTACAGAGGAAGCAACGAGAGCTGCCAGCCAAACGCCGGTATATATTTTATTTATCCAGCTATATGCTCTCATCTCAAACTTCCATGGATGCTGCAGCTGGCAACAAGCGGTCCAAAATGGGAAATATCCTGGTTTTTCTGCTTGAAGAAGCAACTTCCAACCAACTCACCGGTCTAGGCTCGGAGGAAAGTTGGAGTCATTGGAATTATCGCTGCTCCACGGATACAGGCTTCATGTGATGCTGGGGACACGCGTCCTCCTTGCCCCTAAAACCTGCCTGAACATTTACTGCACATAAAATCCCGCATATTCCCGTGGGTAAGAAACAACTATTTCCGTTTTAGGAATGAGATTTTTGAGATGCAGAAAGCTCAGAGTGATGGACGCTCACCCAAATGCTAAGGTTTACAGAGCCCCAGCACAGCACCACAAGTCACAAGCCCTGGTCCGCTGCAACAGCGACAAAACCACCTCCACCACCCCCAGTCGCCACGTAGGCAAACACATGGATAATTCTCCCCTGCTCTCTACAAGGCAAGAATTTTCATTTAAACAGCAACATTTTACAAACGTTTTTATCCCATTAGCCTGTTTTCCACTGGCAGCGGGACTACCCCAAAAATAGCATCCCTGCTGCAGCCCCGGCATCGCCAGCATCTGCCTGTCGATGTAAACCTGGACCACAGAGGACACACGCACGCACGGCGGGACAGACGTATGATACAGTCCCAACCAGGAGAGTTTATGTTTTACAAATAGTACATTTATAACGAGGCGCTGGAATGCGGAGATTTGATTTGTGACCTATTTATACAGGGAGGTAATCTGGAATTAGTATAGGAAAAATATTACTGGTTTATAAATACCCCTATCTTGCCTTCGCTTCAGATCTCAGCCAGGAGTGAAACATCTGCCAGCCTAAAATTAAACATCTGTGTTTTACGGTGAGGAAACCGGGGACTGGAAGTTTAACGCCAAAAAAGGCCAGGGGCTGCGTGCCCCCGGCGCTGGGGCTCTGCCTTCAGCCAGCAGCTCAGCACCACCGGTCCCCGGGCCGGGCTGGGTGATGCTGGCTCCATCAGCACACAGCAGCAAAAAAACAAAGGAAAAGTGAAGAAATTCCCCTTTTTTTTTTTTTTTCTTCCCTAACAAACCCGCTGGCTCTCTGCTCCCGAGCATCCCCCACCCTGTGCACAGCTCGGTGTCAGACCGGCCGCTGCCCGGCCCCGGTGTTCCCAGCATCAGACCCCCCCTTCCCGCAGTTGGAACCAGCTCCCTTTTTACGGCTGCGCTTCTCGGGCGCCGTGATTTACATCCCTGCAGCGCGGCGCTCCCAGGCGCGGGTCGGGATGCTGCGCCGGAGCCGCTCATTACGGATTCTGGGTTGTTCCTTGCCCTCTTTCCTCACTGTCAGGAATCAAGAAGCCAGGAGAAGAAGAAAAAAAAAAAACCAACAACAAAAAAACCCAAACTATTCTCTCAGCTAATTACCACAACTATTCCATAACGGCTATTTTAGATGAATTTTTAATGACGCGCGCTCTTGTCAGTTCGGGATTTCGTAACTTTCAAGTCCAGCTTCTACCTTCCAGCCATTTGCTGCAGCAGGATTTCTCCTCTCGCCTGCAGCCGGAGAGGAGAGGAGGAATCTTGCAGGAGCAGGGGAAGGAGGGTGGACTCTGGTGCAACTTCACTTGCGCCTGTCAAAATGAAATTAAGTGCCTCTGCTGAGCAGCAAGTGACTGACAGGGACGCGGCTCAGCGCAGAAAAACGCCCAGCATCTGCAAGTCCTGCTGAAACCCACTTCAGATCAGGCCCACGACGCTGTAATTAACAAGGATAAAAATACTTGGCTTTTGTTGAATATTTGCTGGAGTTGTGCATGCCTCACGCATCAGATGCTCGGAACCTCATTAAGTCTCACTGGTGTCCTCAAGGCCCACACGTTCTCCACGACCAGACCTACTTACGGAATAAGGAGCCATTTGACGGCGATGCTCCCAACCTGTCACATCCAGGGGATGACAGCAGTGACACTGTGGCCACCAAAGATGGCCAGAGGCCAGTGGGAGCCAATGCACCTTTTCCTCCATCCCTCTGCAAGCTGCCCCTCTTTCTGCTGACACCTAAACCTAACCCTCCTGCTGGTCTGTGTTCCAGGCTCAGCTTATCCCTTCGTTTATCTGCTCTTTCTTTTGCAGGTCCAACCCTTGTCCTGGTCCATCACGCCGGTGCCACCACTGCAGGAAGCACGTCGCTTAACAAGACCTTCTCCTTGCTCCCTCTGCCACCATCAAACCCTTGGCCAAGGTGACCACGGACTCCATGTCCCTCCAGTTCTGACTTTGGAGAATGTTTATCTCATCCCAGCTTTGGAGATTTGATGCGGTTCTGACTATAAAAAAGGGCGAACAAGAATAAATAACAAAAAAACCAGTCTTGGGGCAAGAAAAGGCTTCGTGCCCTCTTTGCTCAGGGGGTCCTACCACGCATCTTCCTCTGCCCTCCAGCAGATGCTCAAGGTGATGCTCAAGGCAAGTGATGCTCAAGGGAAGTAAAGAGCCTCAGCCACCAGCGTCCCACCACGCGCTCGCCAGCATCAGCTCAGCCAATGCTTCAGCTGGGGAAGGAAAAAGCCGAGAAAAAGGAGGAAGGAATAAAAACCAACCCTCTCTGAAATTCAGGGCTTCATCTGCCGTGCTCTTCTTTGGCTCTGTTTTTGTTTTTACAAGCGGGGCTCTTGGAAACCTTGGCAATCACTGTTTTAAAGGGCTGCCCCCTCCCCCAGGCCTTTGTAAGGCTGTCGGGATCTACATGCCAGGAGCAGGATTAGCTGGCTTCTCTCTTCCATCTTATGGTTTTATTATTCTGCACCTTTTGAGGGTACAGTTTATCCCGAGTAATTAAAACACAGTTAGCTGTACAAGTCCAAACCATAATGGAATAGCTTAGGTTTTATTTTTTTTTAATCTCTCTTTTTCTTTTTTTTTTTTTTCTCTTTCTCTGTGCCCTCTTTTCCAGGAAGCCTGACACTATGGCTGGCTTATTTAAAACAGGAAACTCCCTTGAAACGTGCTGGTGAGGAAGAGATATTTGAGCAGAAATGTGGTATATTAGAGCCTTACAGCGGGGCCGGGCTCCTGACCTGCCTCCTCCCCGCACGGCCCCTGCCTCAGCATCACGATGGGCTTCAAGCCTTCCCCCTATGGAAACCAAGAAGGAAAACTTTGCTGTGGGATATGCCCGGCTCCGTCGGGAGGGCTGGATGGCTGCAGCATCTCCAGCAACACCCAAGAAAGCTGCTCGTATTTTCCCTTTTCCAGCTGGGATGGCTCCTGCACGGCAAGGATTAGGTACCACCTAATAGCTGCTGCCTGCTCTGTCCCAGGGCTGGTCCTGCCCTCGATGCCAAGATTGATGGTCTTCTTGTTACCCCCATCCTCACCCACCGCCTGCTCTCCGTGGGGAAGCACAAAGCAAAATAAACCCAAAAGCAGCGTGCGGGAAAACAGCCCGATTTCTCTTCGGTCTGACTCTGCCCCGCTCCTGCTGGGTGGGTGACCGCGGAAGAGACCCCGACCCTCTCCCCATCCCTTCATCCCGCTCCTCTTCTCCCACCTGGCACCAGCCACCGGGGCTTGAAGCACAGTGGAGACAGCAGACAGGCTTTGGAGGCTTATTTCCTACAACCGGCTTGTCCGCTTCTCTCAGGAAATATTTCTAATATTAAAATAGTCACATTGCTACCAGCGTGCTTTCCCTCTTTTGTACATGGCTTGGTAAAAATGTTTGGAAAATATTGCTTATCTGCTTGCTGCCTGTCAGGAGGAGACGCCAAGGGGATGCTGGGCTCCTGCTCTCTGGGACAGGATGGATGGGAATGAGCCACTTCTCAGCAGGAGGGAAAGCCTGGCTTTAGGTAACAAAACAAAACAAAAAAAAGGCCGTATTTGTCAAATCTTCTCCATTGCTTGAGAATAAAACCAAAGTGGCTTTAGGGAATGCATGCCACCTCGCCAACAAACGAGAGTTAAATATTTGCAAAACTAGTCCAGCGATGTCAGCGCAGAGCCGTCGCGGGGAAGCGGCCCCGGGCGAGAGGATGCTCCACGCTGCCAGAGCCATCGGGAAGATGTCCCTCCCCGGGGACCAAAGCTGCTGCCACAAACACCTGCAGCTCCGACGGGGAGGCCCCCGCGCTTCACCTGAGCCTCATCCGCATGGAAGCCCACCAGGAATCTCCCCCTCTGGTCCTGAGCCCCCCTGCTCCTCCAGAGGGTCCGAGCCCCACAGGGTGCCTGGGGGTGCGCACCCGGGGAAGCCCTCTCCTGCCTGGGAAGGGGCCGTGTGCCCCCGTGCCCGCCCCAGGGCTGAGCCAGCAGCTCTCAGCTGAGCAGCAGCAGAGTGAAGCCATCTCCCCTCTCTAGGCGTGCCCAGGGACCCATCTAATAGAGAAATAAAACATGATTAAGAGGTCCCCAAATTGCTCTTCCCTTTGTGGCAGCGACACGCTGGGCAAGGCTGGCAAAGGAAAAGGGGGTCACTTCAAGCAGTGGGCATAAAAGTCCATCTTCTTTTTGCAGCTATTCCTAATTAACATTTATGAAAAGGATTTATTTGATGTTTTTCTCCCTTCCTCCAAATGTCATTTGTTCATAATTTAAAAAAAAATTTTTACTCTAAAAGGCCAGTAAAGAAGGAACACGCCTTGCTCCTCGCTGAAGACTAACTCCCAGACCAACCACCTAACCCCAGCCAGGCCGGCAAGGGCTGACCCTTCCCTTCCCGTGGATGGCCATCCCTCTCAGATGACCCATGGCAGGTAAGGTCAGCCACCACCACGGGACTCCACGGTGGTGGAGGCTGCTCGTTGGCAGCCTCAGCCAAAAAAGCAAAGGGCCGAGCCAACCTCGGTGGATGATGCAGCCTCTACTTATCTAAAGAGCCTCTCAGGTGGGGACACAGCCTCGGAGTGGTGGCATGGGGACACCTCCCCATGCCATACCCACACGCCAGCACGAGCCCACCACGTGCACCGCACTACGTAAATCAACAAACGATGCCCCCAAAGACAAAAGCCTGATGAAGAAACCCAAAACTACCCGTGCTGGCTGGAGAGGGACGAAGCAACCACGGAAGGAGAACAGAAAACCCAAGGAGAGAGACTGTCCGTTACCAGAGTAGCTTCCCGAGGACTTGATGTACATCTGCCCGTACTGCTCCTCCACCATGGTGTCGTACGCCTCGTCATCCTCCTCGTCCTCCTCGTTGTGGTAGGAGGTGGGGCTGTCGGTGGTGGGAATGCTGCTGGCGCCGGGGCTCGTCCGCTCCCCCTGCGAGTACTGGACCTGCTGGACGTTGGGGATGAGGGTGGCCAGGTTGGGCATCCCGTAGTAGGAGACACGGGAGAGCTTCAGGGGACCGGCGTTGGGGCCACCGCCGCCTGCCCCCTCCCGGGCACCGGGCTCGAGGGGCCGCTTGCCGGTCAGGCCGGGCAGGGCAGCCGCCTGCAGCTCCAGGTTCTCGTGTTTGACGCGCGTGAGGAGCGGGATGGGCATGGAGGGGGACATGACGTAGGGCGCCGAGGCCGACTGCAGCTGGTTGCAAGGGCTCTGCGGCTCCGAGCTGGGGTCTTCGATCATGGTGGTCTGAGAGTCACAGTGGGGAGAGCTGACCTTGAACATCAAGTCCGTCCCTTTCTCCACGATGTGCTGGATCTGCAGGAAGCCCGCCGTGTACATCACCACCAGCTGCTCGCTCGCCGCCATGGTCAGCTTCCCGGTGTAGCAGAAGGAGAGGATCTGCTGGAAGCAAGCCGGGGGGACGCTGCCCGGCAGCTCGAAGGCGTTTTTGCTGTTCCCACTGAACAAGTCTCGGAAGTAGAGGCTGCTGGCGGCCAGGACCGCCCGGTGAGCCTTGAAGGCTTGGCCCTTCACCACGATGGAGACATCGCAGTAGAGCCCCAGCAGCCGCTGCTCGTTCAGGCAGCCCAGAACGGTGTTCCCAAAGTTGGGAATCTCTATGTGCAACATCTGCGACATGGCTCAGGGTCGGCTCGAGCTCCTCAGACATTCAACGCAGGGATATCCGAAGTAGGGCACATCTGAAAAAAAGGGAGAAGGCAGGGAGAGAGGCACAGGCGGGTTTAGATGGTTCACCAAAGGAGGCAGAAGCAGAGGAACCCACCTCACCCGACATCAAAGGCTCAGAGCTAAGCTCCGGGAGCCGACGCGGAGCAGCAATCACTTACAAAAATTACTTATCAGTGCTTTCAAACAACATCAGAAACGCTATCGGTGCACGGCAAAGGATAGTCCAAAAAATACAAGTATTTTTTTTTCAACTCACGGTCTGTTTAAATAAGCACCGCTGATTTATTCCCCCCCCGGAGGGGCTTTACTCTATGCAGGAAAATTTGAAGGGTAATGGGAGAGGAGTGAAGAGAAGAGCAAGCGTCAGATAGTCAGACCTCGGGTAGCATTATATAAGAAACACAACAACCAGCAGCTATGTCGAAACTACAGAAAAGATATTTATAAAACAATGTGCCATTCTGCCTGAAATAAATACAGGATTCTGCCGGAGCAACAGCTCCCGGGAAAAAGCACTTTGAAAAGCAATCTTCCCATTTGCACCAGAAAAGAGGGAGCATTTCAACAGTTAAACCCCTTCTCAACGGATTTATCCTCCAACAAAACGAGGCTTATCTCCAAATTAAGCCAGATATTTGAGCCCCAATAAACCAACCCAACGCGCCGCGGCCAGCCGCCTACCAACTTCTCTTCCTATTTTCCTCCCCGAAATCCCAAGAGGGGCAAGGGGGAGCCCCAACCTCCCCCCCCAGCCCATCACCCCAGCCCTGGGGGGGGTGGTCCCTGAGGGGGATTAGGGACCCTCCGAGCGACCTCACGCCGCAGGGGCTGGATGCGACGGCTCCGGCTTTGCGCCCCGGCGTGGCCACTGGGTCGGGGTGGCTGTACCTTCGGGACACGGGGACAATTCCTCTCCTTTCCCCGACCAAAGGGAGCCCCGGCGTCGGAAGGGAGCTGGGACACAGACCCCGAGCGGCGGCGGAGCAGGTACCGTCAGCGCAGCCCGGGCACAGGAACTCCAGCGAAGCAAATCACTGCGGATTCACCGACAGACGCCGGAGCCCAAACCCACCCCCCCGTCCCCCCCCTCATCCCCCACACCCCCCTCCCAGCTCCACGCAAAGAGTCCAGGAGATTTAAAATCCTATTTTGCCTTCAGCGCTACTGAAGAAAAACTATGGTTAACTAGTACCGAAAGCTCGTAAGAACCATATTTAAAAAAAAAATAATAAAATAAATAAAGAGTGAAAAAAAAAAAAAAAAAAAGGAGAAGTTTATCTGAGAAAGATTAAAAAAAAAAAAAAACCTCTGAAAAGAAAATAATAACCCACAAAGAGCTGCTCTGTTCCCACTGCTGGGGAAAGAAAAAAAAAAAAAAAAAAAAGTCCTATCTGCAAGGCCACGGGGTAACAGGAAGAAAAGGGAACACGCTCAGAGCCAATTTAATTGTATCTGCATGGTTAAAAAAAAATTCTTCCGAGCGAGGAAGTTGCCGGTCCCCTGGCCTGGCCGGCAGCAAACGTACCTTGGGCAGCGGCGTCCCCGGCGCGGCCACCGGCCGAGGGGCTGTGCGTCCCCCCGTACGGCCCGGCCACAGGCTGTACCCAGCGACGACGATCACCCAGGGGAGGGGAGAAAAAAAAAAATTAAAAAAAAATAAATAAAATCTAGTATCAAACCCTGGGTTTGTATCTGCTGGAGCTCAAGCTTTTACCAAGTCAAATCTCCCCGGCAGCGCACAGCATCTAAATGAATAGGCCGGATGCAGATTAACATTCAGGCTGCTCTCTGCAATGAATAGAGCCCTTTGATTAGGGACCTGAAGTAAATGCCAGTTTCAAACCGAAGCTTTAAAAACAGAGAAATATCAGTGCCAGAGGAATGCTCTCAGTGTTGGTACAAGACAGACTTTTGATGAGTCACTGCAATGCAAACAAAGATGGCAGAAATACTGTACTGTATGCTGATGAAATGCTTAGTGGTGCCACGGCAACTGAGACAGGTTTTAAATTTATAGTGCAGTTTTGCATATGAATTACGCTGTAAACTGCCTCCCCTGCCATCTAGTACATCCAGAGTGTCAAAGCATTTAAACTATTCCAAACAGTCTGCAGAGCTGGCACTGCTGCTGGTTAACTCCTGCGGCCGGAGGAAGGCGTGGAGAGCATCCCCCAGTATCCCCCCAGCATCCTGCCTGCCTCAGCACCCCCCCTGCATCCCACCTGCCTGAGAATGCCCCCAGCATCCTGCCAGCATCCCGCCTGCCTCCGCAATCCCCCAGCACCACCATCCCACCACCCCACCCCAGGGGCTCCCCAAAACCACCCTTCTCCCCCCCTCCCTAAAAGAAGAGCTTTGGAAATGCCCAAATCTGCCCCAAATACAGGTGCTCCTTGGGCAGGCACAGTCCTGCTCCTCACCCCCCGCAGCTCCCCCCCACCATACAAGAAAGCCTTTCAAAACGCAGGAAAAATGT
Organism: Gallinago jamesoni; assembly: GCA_025769975.1. Taxonomy (NCBI): domain Eukaryota; kingdom Metazoa; phylum Chordata; class Aves; order Charadriiformes; family Scolopacidae; genus Gallinago; species Gallinago jamesoni. The sequence continues at coordinate 3,153,604 of JAOQGH010000007.1, read as the reverse complement.
TTACCCCTTGGGGAAAGCTTCTTTCAGGCTGTGGCTGAATCCACTAAAAGCAAATCCATTTGCTTAAGTAATGAAATCCTAGTCACATTGTCTCCTGGATTCAGATTTTAAATTACCTTTCGCATTTATTGAGCATGTTTGGTGCTTTTTTCTGGGAAAGAGGGTGGGGCCTCCCTTTGCTTACTTCTCTCTTGCCCACAGCGCTTTTATTTCTGCCGTTGCTCTCAGATTTGTTTCAGTCGCTCCGCTCGGATGGTCACACGCGGTTAAAATTTAAGAGATTTGGGGTGAAGCCATCCCGGGAGGAGGAGGAGAAGCACGGGGAGGGCAGACACGGGGCGGGCGATGCTCCGGCGTGACCCCTCCCTGCCCATCGCCCGCCACCTCCCCTGTCCCACCCTCCCAGGGAGATGTTTGGGGCATTAAATTCCATGCCACCCCAGGGGCTGGCTGCCTTCCCCTGCTCTTCCAGCAAATGGCACTAACAGGTCTTCTCCTGTTAGCCCCCAGGACCCCCCAGTCTCCCAGCGCTGGGCAGAGCCCTGACGCTCCCAGCCAAGGCCCACAAGGACCTCCACATCTTGGGAGCGCTCAACGGGTTCATCCAAACCCCGTGTCTTGGGTCAATGGGATCTCTGCCCGGTGGCGATGAGGAGGGAAAGGCACCACGAGAGGACCAAGGTGACATCCTGTAAGGAGGACAGAGATGACACCACAACGGCCAAGCCCAAGAGCCCAAGACCTCTCCCACCCACGACTCCACCAACCTCCACGGGGGATGGAAAGGGGTCTGCCCCAGCAAACGCAGATCCACCCTGGAACTGTGAAAATGACTGAAATTAAATGTGCTTGAAAGAAACACAGCTTCTCCACTCAGGCACCTGAAGGAAGCCTTGTCCATGAGGATGGCAGACCATGGGAAGGATCTCCTCCTCTTTTCTTCCAGTAAGAGCTCCCTTAGAGCTGGAGGGACCAGGCGGGTGCTGGGTGGGACCTCCTTGGACCCACCCAACCCCCTGCTTCGGAGAAACCCAAAGGGGCAGGATGAGTGGGACCAGCCAAGGACAGCTTGGTAGTGCAGAACAAACCAACTCAAAATAGATATCAATTATTAATATTGCTTAGAATCTGTTCCACAAACAAGCCAGGCGTGCCAGCAGGAACCCAGGTCTCTCACTAAAAACCCCAAAATTGTGCTGGTTCAGGATACATTTAAGCCAGCGAGAAGCACCAGAGCTCCCCAACCTTGCAAATCAGTGGGCAGATTTCACATAAAACCTCCCGGGAGACATCAGAGTTTGAACCAAGATGTTCCACACAACTCATCCTTCCCGAGGTTCACCTTCCACAGGACTGCAGCCTTGCTGGACCACCCCAAAGGGATCCCATCCCAAAATCACATCACTCCAGCTCCCGGTGGCCTTCTTCCCCAGTTCCAGCAGATTTTGTAGCTGCTGGTCACACAGTGGCTGAGTGATGGAGAAACTTGCTGGTGGCGCTCAGTGATAGTTTAGACCTCCAGCTTGCCTGGAGAAACAAGGCTCTGAAATGCTCCCACTGGGAAAGGGGGAAAACAGTAACTGTGTTTGGTGTAGAAAGCATCCAGGAGCACAGGCAAAGCTGCACCAGCGACCTGCAGAAGCCCAAACCACTTCAATAAACCACAGACCAGGACTGCTGGATTTTTCTTTCTTCCTCCCCATTTTGCCCCTGCCTTTTTATAGAAGAAAAAAAAAAACCCAACTCAAAAAACACCAACAGTCCCACCCCCCCACCCCCCCCAAAAAATCCGAGACATAAAAGAAGGCAGTCTTGAAAGCCAAGGAGAAGCTGCTCACCACCAAACTCATCCCCTAAAACCAACAGCAACAAAATACTACTGGGACTAGATAGCGAATGCAGTAACACCTGATAATGTCTAACTTAAAGATCACCTCTATTAAATATGATATTTTATTTTATTTTTCAACTTTTGCATGGTTTGAAATGGCTTCAGTCCCTTTGACAGGGGAAGAGCTGTGCTGCAGGAAGAACGACCTTAGCAATTCCAGATGTAAACTGTATTTTGCAACCTCCTCTCCCCAGCTAAGCTGTGCCCCAGGCTGTGGGAGAAGCCCCCAGCCCCATCACCACCCCCAAAAATCCAGTCCCCTTTGGGCTGCCGTGTCCTACAGGTGACAGATGATGAGATGGACACCTACTAAATGAGAAAACTTAGACAAAACTGAATTAAAACCAGCCAGCCCCCCCCAAATCATTTAAGATGTGACCATTCAAGGAAAACATCATCTTGTTTTCTAATGGCAGCCTCTTTTTTTTTTTTTTTCCAGCTCGTGAATAAAGCAGGACAATTTGTACATGTCTGCATGATTATTTTTGTAAAGTCATAGGCTTTGTCACTGAGATGTTCATAAAAAATGCAGCTGTTATTTGAGACAACTTCCATGAGAGTTGGAGAATTCTCAGTTTCTGCGTTCGTGTGCTTTGGGGAGGAAAAAAAAAAAAAAAGCAGGTTTGCTCTTTTCTGAACTATTTTCCTGCTCTGAGGCCTGAAAGGTCGGGGCAAGACAACAACAAAAGAAAAAAAGCACCGACCTAGAATAAGATGCTGGCGTCGGAGCTCCCCCAGGAGTAATCAGAAATAATTAGATAATGTATTTAAATTGTCTTTTTCCTTAGCCAACGTACAAAGAGACTCAGAGGCTTCACCCAGCCCCTCAAACACCCCCCCCCCCAGCTCCCCTGGCCCTCGGATTCCCGCAGGAAGGGGATCTAGGAGCAGTCGGGGCAGGACAAAGGCAGCAGGACCCTCTGGGGGTGGGAGACAAAGCAGCCCAGACCCTTCACACACCCCCCAGGCCCCCCCAGCCAAAGCCCCTCTAAAGAAAAGAGCTGAAAAGTCCTGCCCTTGAAGGCCCCAAAGGGTCAAAGGAAACTTGGCTTTCTTCTGTAAATGAGGAGGGGGGGGGGGAGAGAGGAAAAAATCATCCCACCCTTGGATTTGAGGCTGGCAGGGGGACATCACCCAGCTGGGCAGGGGCCCCCCAAAGCCACCTGCCACCCCAGGGTTGTCCCCAGGCACAGACCCCCCCCCAGGACAGGGCTGCCACCAGCCCCAGCTCTTGCTACAGGGTTTTGGTGTTTTTCCCCCTGCCCCCCCTTCC
>JAOQGH010000007.1:3137612-3150347 GCA_025769975.1 Gallinago jamesoni | reverse complement strand
CACATTTTGTGGGTTTGGTTTTTGTTTTTTTTTGTTGGTGTTTTTTTTTTAGCTTCAGTTTCATAGAAGCTCCAATTTCCCCCCCCCTCCCCCCCCCCCCGGGGAATCGAGATGCAGAAAAAGAAAAGTCTTTGCCCCCCACCCCAAAAACAATCCCCCCCCCCCCGCCCACGATGGGGTTTGGGGTGAGAAAACCCAGGGAGGGGAGAGGAAAGGGACCAAGGGGAAAGGCAGCGGGTGCCCGCGCGGTTTAATGCCCGTCTTTGGCAGGGGAAAGAAAACAAGGTTAAGTTTGGTAATCAAATGACGGTCATGCCAAGACTCCTCTCCTCTTCTGCAGCATTTCTTGCTGCAGCTCCGAAGTATTTATTTTTGACGTGCTGCAAGTGGCAAGCAGCGCGAACGGACCCTATTTTTAGTGCAGCAGCCAGTGGCGACGGGCGAAAGAAGATTATTTCTGCCTTATTAAGATAGCACAAACCTGAATTTGCAAATTATTACCCAGTAAGGCAGGCAGGCAGGCAGCAGACACGCAGCACGGAGCTCCCTGTGCTTTAAAACCCTCAAAAGTTGGCTTTTCCAGAAAGTAAAGACCCGGCGGCTCGGGCAGAGGGATGGGGAGGATGGAAAAGTGAATTAAATTAACACTGATGAGCCAACCCAGCCGGGCGACCGCAGCCCCTCTGCCAGGGCAGCCCGGGGATGGGGTGCTGGGAACGATCCCTGGGGACCCTGGCAGAGCCCTGGGGACCCCGGCAGAGCCCCGCTGGCAGCTCCCCGGCTCCGTCCTGCTGCAAGGTGAGTCACCGCCAGCCTGGGCACAACATCCCCGCTCGAGGTCACCCACCCGGCAGGCTGCTGCCTCCAAAAAGTGCAGTCATTCAGCCAAGGCGAAGCACGTTATTGCCATTATTTTTAATTTTTTTTTATATTCCCCCCCCCCCCTTATCTATCACCAGTTTAAAGAGCCCTCAAAGCAAGGAGAAGCAAAAACAGAAAAATGCAACATTTTAAATATATATATATTTTTCCCCCCCTCCAGATTGCTGCAAGGAAAAAAAGGGGAAGGGAAAGACATGGATAAAAAACCACAACTATCCTGCAGAATTTAATTTTTTGGCAGCCTAATAAAAGCTCAAGACCCCCAAAAAGTTCCGTCCACCAGAAAGGACCCGGCTCCCCATTCCCGCGCCTCCTGCATCGCCCGCATCCCATCGCAAACACTCATTCACATCCCCAACACATCAAAAAGACAAGTGCCATGCTGAATTGTATTCTCCTCACTCCCAGCACACCGCGGCAGAGCTAGCAATATATAACATGCATGACTCAGTTCTACCACCGTGCCACTACGGAACAGAAAGCCTTAAAATAAAGTAAATATCTTAAAAGGTCAATTAAAAAAAAAAAAAAAAAGCTTACAAAACATCAGACGCTGCTTCTTGCTAGAGCTCATTACCTAGTATGGTGGAGCTGCCTGTGTGTTTTTTTTTCTTGTGCAAGTTAGTCTGTGAGTCAGCATTAACACACATGAGAACATCAGGAATACTGCCTAGTTCTGATGCAATGGAGGTTGTAAAAAAAAAAAAAAAAAAAAAAGAAGAAATCGCGCTCCGTTTGGACAGGAGCCTGTAATTCAATTGCCTTTACTTTTCAATTACTGCATAGCCTACCCTGACCAACCTGCAGAGGGGAAGGAAACTTTGCTTACATCTCTGTCTTAAAATTAATGACTTTTACTTTTGGCTACGGCTTATTCTCCCTGCTTTAAAAAAAAAAAATTAAAAAAAAAAAGTAGGCATAATATAATTAACCCTTGAAGGGCAGCTGAGCCCTTGCAGATCTTGAGATCTCCACGTTTTTGTAGACATTTCAGCCCTGGAAAACAATACTGCCAAAAAGTTCTGGCAAAGGAAGACATTTATACATTAAACTTTTAATACTTTATAAAGCGAAGCTACAATTGCATCTGAGCCTGGTCCTTAATGGAAATATAAGCTTGCAGAAAAAGGAAAGTTACAGACTGCAGAAATTTAACTCTCTACTTCCAGGTTTACAGCAGCAACTACTCGATTGCACGGGATGGTTTTCAAAACTCAGGTTTCTGGTCATCGAGCAAAAACCCTGAGAAACCTAAAATTTGTGCCATGAGGCGGTCACCTCAACCTGACGCCCACCTTCCCCAGGCTGATGGGGGCAAAGCAGAAGACATTTTCACACGTTACATTTATTGCTTGTACTTCAGCAAACAATTCTCCCTCTCCCTGGTTCCCGGGGAGAAACCCCCTGCAGGCTCAGCTCCCACCCTCAGGAACACAGCGGAGAGGCAGGAACGGATCCGAATTCTCAGTTCTGACTTCTCTGCTCTCGCAGCAAACCCCTTCGCTGGTCCAGCAAATTCTGCCCAAACCTTCAGAATGTAACTATTGCTGTAACGAGCCCTACAACACCCCCAGACAGCACCGCAGCCCAGAATATTATATATATATATGGATTTGATATTATAATATACATTACATATGGTTATTATTTTATTTTTCTATATTATATATGGCCAAGTAGGTCTTCAGGGCCAACACTAACATCTCCCAAGCTTTGTGCTGCTGTGCCACCACTGAAGAGCCAGTGTCCCCAGGGCAGCCCTGCTGGTGCACAGCTCCAGCTTCAGGCACATACTTTGCTTAAACATCGGGGTTTTGTGGAGATCCAAGCCTCCTGCAGCAGAGGAGGCTCTGAGGTTGAAGGTAAGGTCTCCCCAAGGTTCAGACTTTGAGCTGATCCCACACCAACAAACACCCATCGCCCCATCGAAATAAACAGGAATAGCTCACGCATATGGATTAATAATCTGGTGGGTCACAAACATATTCTAAATCCCAGTTTACTCCACTGGTTGTTTTTATAAGTAGACACAAGCACTAAAAAAAATTGTATTTTTTTTTTTAAATACACAAGTTTAAATAGTTATTAGTGCTCATCAACCAATATGGAAACCCCCTAACATTAGAGGTCGATCACTCCTGCAGCTCCCCTCGCACGCGAGGGTCTCTCTCAAACCAGTGGGAACCTGGTGGGGCTTTTTTCTTAAGCATGTGGGACACTTGAATACAGATGAATTGAGTTTTAAAGGGAAATAAAAAAAAAAACCCAAGCAGCAACTTCTGGGCCAAGTTCTTGCGTGCCAAACTTTTCAACTGCCACAGCACAGCTCGACAGTGTTTCAAAAGAATTTAAGCACTGTTTTGAATACTGCTGACAATCTGCCTCATCAAAATTTGTAATTTAAATACCTCAAATCTGAAAAGCACGCTCCCTGGGGCATGCTTCATTCTCCCTCCCGCCGCCCACCCTCCCCAAGCCCCGTTCAGCACAAAATCCACAGCTTTCCATATCTGGCTGGTTTTTCCCGCATCCCCCCGGCATCCCCCCGCAGCATCCGCCGCATCCCCCGGGGACCCCGGGGCTCCGGCAGAAGTTTCTTCTTCAGCTTACGGGTGGATGAAATCTCTGCGCGCGCTGCAGCGCCCAAACCCACCCTCACCTTCCTCTTTTATAACTAGTTTAGAGATTTTAGTTTCTAGTGAGGAACCTTTGCTGGTTTAAGAGGTGAAGCCACGCTAACTGGGCTGCCCCGACTCCTGTGGCAAGGCAGGGTTAACACGAGGAGCCCCAACCCTCTGCCATCCAGTAGGTAAGACGTTCCTCCCAACGCCTTCGGGTGCATCAATAAACCCCCCAACCATTCTGTGTCACTTGGCGGGGGTCAATTCTAAGCCTAATTGGCGGGGAAGGGCAAAAATGAATTTTTCGGGGTCTCGGCGGCGCTCCCGACAGCAGCTCCATCCCGGCAGGAGCGTGTTTAAGATTCCCTCCCAGTGCTGCAAAGCACCTTGGAAAGGTCGACGAGCAGCTTTCATATTCCCTTCCGATCCATCTACAAACCAGGCTGCAGCAGATGAAACGGATCGACCTAGACGAGAACCGAAACAGCCTCTGTGAAATAATCCATCACCACCCTTCGCCAGCCGCAGCCGCCTTTGTCATGGGCACGCTTGGAAATCACACCTCCCGACTGCGGCCGTGCTGGGGAGGGGGGGAGGGGGGGGGTGTCTGAAGAGAGGGGGGGGGGAGGGATGCTCCAGGGGGTTTAAATCACAGCCCCGCTCTCCGGGGACGTAACCGCACACGGCATCGATAGCTGCAGAGCCGCCGAGACGGCACACAACATAAAATACCTCCATATTACAGCCTGCGCAGAGCCCGTGCCCATTACCGAACTCATTAAAGACAGTGATACTTTGTAACATACTCTAATCTTTAATATTCATGGCTTGCTTCATTTGCATATCATGCCATAAATAGTTGAAGCAGAGGTAAAACACAAAGCGCTCCACTTGCATTTCTAATTATGCCTAAAATCAAATGTAAATCACAACACATCCAAGACACGGAAAATATTAAATTTGCTGGCTCTCGGTTAAAAACCTTTAAAACAAAACAAACCAAACCCTCCACCCCTCACACCCCCCCCCCCAGCCCCGCACAAACCCAATTATTTTTACAAAGAAAAATCAAAGGGGTTTGTAGGGGCGTGCAGGGGGGATGCTGTGGTTTTCAGAGGGGAGCTCCCACGTCCCAGCCCCTGGACCCTTGGGCACCAGCTCCCCCCCCACCCCAAAACCCCTGCATTTACCACCGAGCTGGGCTGCAGCTCCTCCTTTAACCTTGGTCTTTGAAGAAACAACAAGAGCCTTTTCCTCCTCCGGGGCAGCCGGGAAAGCTGATCTCCAGCAAGGGAGGTAAATTTGAAGAATCAGCTTGAATTTAAACTCTTTGGCATCCCGCACCGGCGCAGGAGGGCGAGCGGCCCCGGGGCTGGGAGATGCTAAAGCCCCAGGGTTCAAGGAGAAAAGAGGTGCCTTGGGGTGCACTCCCCAGCTCCCCATCCACGAGAAACAGATGATTTTTGTTCTTAACCTACCAAACAGATGATTTCTATTATTAACCTACCAAAACCATGCTGAAGTAACACGGGAGGGGGGGGGTTTCCTCTGCTCTGCTTTTTCCTGAAATGTGGAAGTGCCCTCGGAGCCAGGAGCTGCCCCGGGATGCTCCTGCGCCTGCTGTGGTACCCACCACCAGCACCCAGTGGCACCAGTCCCATGGAAAAGGCTCAAGATCCCGTTCAACAGCCGGTGATGACACCCGAGAGAAACAGCCCTTTGGAGCCCCCCAGACACATCCCAGGCATTACCCCTTATTCTAAGAACCAGAACCAATTCATCTGCCTCCTCCAGAAAGGGTACTGGGGAACTGGGTGGTGTAGTTAATGGTCTGTGGGGTCCCAGAGGGCTGGTTTCCACAACAACTCTCAAATTATTGACTTCTAAGGAGAAGCGCGGTCCTGGTACAGCACAGAAGAGCCAGGCTGCTCCCAGGGGGGGTGACAGAGATGAAGCCTGGTGTCCTCACCTCTACAGCTGAATTAACTATATTCCCCCACCTCACAAAGGCACCAGAAGACTTAATATCTGTAAAGCAACTCGATAGCCTTGGATGAAAAGTGTTATTAGCACATCGCAGCCAACGGCATAAATAATTTCCCTGTAACAAGCTTGCTTCTGCCTCAGGTACCAGGGTCCTCTGGATTTCATGGAAGCCCACCACCAGCAACACGGGAAAGTGGACATTTTTAGTTCAAGAGCAGTGGCAGGGGCTTGGTGTGAGCTTGTGCCCACCCACCACTCCCCACAAGGAGGGTTCCCCACGGCTGTGACCCCCAGGACCCGCTCCAGCCCCAACCCGACCCTGGTCCTGCTGCCCCGATCCCGCCATCCCCCGCACCGAGACGCTGCTCCTCGCCCACCGCTCCGGTCCGACACACTGCTGCTGTTCCCAGGAAGCTCAAAACATCCCTCCTCTTCATCCATCTCCCCGCTCCTCCTCTTCATCCATCTCCCCGCTCCTCCTCTTCATCCATCTCCCAAGAAGCTACTCACAATAGACATACAGCATCCACGGGACTCAAAATAAAATAAAGTTCTACAGCTCTACGCCCAAAGATTTAATTAATGAATCAAATGAACTCAACTTTGCAGCAGTAAGGTGAAAAGGGCACGTTTTGGGAAGCTGGAAGGCGCCCTTTGCCCGGCAGAGGAACAGGGAGCGAGGCAGGCTGGCATCCCTTCCCACTTACCTTCCCTTTACCGCTGGGACTCCAGCTGCACAAACCCAGTACAGCTTAATGAAAGGCTTTAGTGGGTGGCTGTCCCCAGGGAAAAATGCATTTTTTAAGTCACTTGAACCGAGGAGACTGACTCTGAAGGAAGAGCCAGCTACGTATCAGCAAGGGGAGCCGGGCTCTCGGCAGCCACCGGCTCTTGGCCACAGCCTCTCCCTTATTAGATTTTTCCCGTCTTACAAAAGGCTTAAAGAGGCTTCTGAGAATGAAAAGCTGAAAGGAAAAAAAAAAAAAAACCCAAACCAAAACATGTTTATCATCGCCATGTTCTGCTCCTGCTCGTACACCGGGTTCCCAGGGTCCCCAAATCCCACCAGTGAGCGGGTCCGGGGACTCGTCTGTGGGTCCCTCCTGTATCCCCCCCCCCCCTCCCAGCTCTCATCCTCCCCCCGGCACTACAGCTCACCCTGCCCCTTCCCAGACTCATGTCCAGCTCAACCACACTATTGCACGGGTTCTACTAAGGAGTTAAAAGGATCTCTCCTGCAATATCCAATTCCAAAGAATTCCAGAGCCGGCATTAACTTCCACCCCCAAAGGTGAGCGTTTGCTGCGTGCCCCCCCAGCCCGCGCCGAGGGAGAAGTGAAAGCGAGCTGCTCGCAGCCCTGCAAAGCCTTTTTGCCGTTCCTATGTACCCTGGCATCTTGCCCGGACCTATTTTTAAGCCCATTTACTAGAAATCCCACAAATTAAAGGAAATACGGATAATGTTGTAAGAATCCTTTGGGCCAAATAAAAGCTACACATAATTTTCCTTGCGCATCAGAGTAAGATCCTTAACCACAAAAACCAGATTTCCCCAAAGCTCTTTTGCAACAGCGAGAGAATCTTGTTTTGTAAAAAGTTGCTTTGATTCACTCCTGGATTACAGGGAGCGCGGCAGACACCGCTGCCTCCCAGCCAGACCGGGAGAGGCGATTACTGGTATGAAACAGAGAGGTGTTAGGAGAACGCAAATAAATTAAACATCTCGAGCTCTGGAATGGTGACCATTAACGATGGCAAAGCACTCAGAAAAGTGCTCGTGGAGAGAGGCCGTAGGGTGGTCACTGGGTGTCTTTTTTTGCTCTTCAAAGGAGATTGTTGAGTGTTTTTATTTTCTAGCTTCCTTCAAACCGTGTGTTCATGGTGCTTGTGATGGGTCAACGTGCTGGAAAGCCCCCTCCAGCACACCACCATCCACAGCAAGTCCCTGCTTGGTGCACCCCAACCCGCCCTATCCCAGCTACGAGAACCCCCCAATAATCTTATTTTGATAGTCCATCAAATAAGGGGATAACTGACATAATTTTGCTTGTCCTCACACCAAAACCTGACTTGTTCCAGGCAGGACAGTCACCCCAGACCCACCCCGGGGTGCCGCTGCCCCCTGGCACCTCCAGGATGGGGACAGGAAGGTGACAACAACACGGGCTGTGCATCCCACCACGCGCTGTGGCAGGTCTCCACAGCATCTCATTGGGGATTTTATACAAAACAGTGATTTTATGCAAAAACAAATCTACGCCGTGTATTTATATAGTTACAGTGGGGTGAGCAGGAGGGAGGAGCAGTCGGGAAATGACCCACGGATCCTTCTGCAGAAAGCTCACCCCCCTTGGTCTGGAAATCTCCCTCCTGGGTGAGCAGTGCTGGTGCCCAGAGGCAAAACCCCCTTCCTTGGGTGTCAGCCCCGCCCCCCCCCCCCCCCATTTCCCACGGGCACCCCTCCCCTGCCACCGCAGCAAAGGGACGAGTGGCCCCGACCGCCCTTCCCTGGCTGGGGGAGGCTGCTCCTTCCCTTCCACCCCTGGTCCTCACCGCTTAAATAAAGGAGCATCCCACCCAGGGTCTCCTGCAGCAGGGATGGGGGGGAGGGAGGAGAGAGCCTGTGTTTCATACAGCACCCCCAATTTTAACTGTACGAAGACTCCATCGCGTTAAATAAACTCCACTAACAGCTCTTGTATTTTGGAAGCATTAAAAAGAAACTAGAACCAGAAACGCGTTTCAATAAAACTCATATAAAACGAGCAGAAACGGCCCCAAAACGCACCAGTAAAAGCTGCATTTGTGGTTAGTCCTGGCGGGGAGGGGGGTGAGGAGAAGGTGCTTCATTTCCAACAGTGATAAAGCGAAGCGAAGCAATCATCATTAAACCTGACTCTCCCTTCACTCTTGTGCATCCCCAGCAGCCACTTAAAATGTCTTCCTCGCAAACATTTCAGCTTCCTTTTAAAACGAAAAATAATTATGCAGGGGAATAACCACTTCTATTCTACAAAGGCACAGAACTGAACAGTTAAACACGCAACTTCGGGAACTTTTCCAAGATTTATATGTTTTGCATGGAAAGCAAATGTTTTTTTTCCTGCCTGGGAAAATATTTAAGCGCTAAGTTTATGAAGCCAAGTCCATTTATTCCTGGTTTATGTTGCTGCTCGGATGGGATCTAATTAGTGATTCAACCACCAGTGTGGGGACGTGGTGCTGGCCGGTGCTGGGAGCCCCCCACCCGTGGCTGTGCCGGCACGTGGCCCCCGGGAATCCGGCCCAGAAATGGGCTTTCTCTGTGTTCCAGGACGGTGGGACCAGCTGAAGGATGAGACCATGGCCACCCTTTTCTGGTCCATCCCAAGGGCAGAGAGTGCAGAGGAGCCCAGGCGAGCTGAAGGTTTCATAGACTCAGAGAATGGTTTGGGTTGGGAGGGACCTTAAAGACCATCCAATTCCAACCCCCTACCCTGGGCAGGGACACCTCCCACCAGCCCAGGTTGCTCAAAGCCCCCTCCAGCCTGGCCTTGAACCCCTCCAGGGATGGGGCAGCCACAGCTTCTCTGGGCAACCTTGGCCAGCCTCTCACCACCTTCACACCAAAGAAGTTCTTCCTAATATCTAACCTAAATCTTTCAGTATAAAACCATTCCCCCTCGTCCCGTGCCTCCCCTCCCTGATCCAGAGTCCATCCCCATCTCTCCTGGAGCCCCTTGAGGGGCTGGAAGGGGCTCTGAGGTCTCCCCGGATTCCCCAGGATGGGTACCTGGGAGCAGTCCTGCCCTCGGGATGCCCACGGGTGAGATGGGGGATGGGCAGCTTTCCCCACCGAGATGGGGTCAGGGCAGCGAGATGCAGGACACGACCATCCCCACGCAGAGAGGCAGGACTCACTGTACAAACAGCATCAAACATAAAACCACCCCGTTTCTCAGCCCAGGGCTCTGGTTTCCACCCGCACCTTCCACAGGCTTTCCGTGCCGAGGAAGAGCTTCCACCCCAGAGCTGGGACCTGCCACCTCCCGAGGTCCCTGTCCTCGGAGCAGAGGGTGGTTTGCACCCCGGCAGCCTTCCCCTCCCCGAGCGACAGCCCTGCAAAGGCATTCCCAAAATCCGGGGAGGAAAAAACATCCCCGTTCTCCCAGGGAACTCTCAGTCTGGGAATTACTTCTTATTTCTAAGAGGGGCTTGTTCTGGCCTGCCCCAGAGCAACATCTGCCTTTCATCAATTAAAAGACAATAAAAACTCTGAGATCTGTTCAGCCCCGAGTCTCAATTACTTGCTCAGACACCTGGAGACTTTTCACCCCAGATTTAAGGTCTTGCAGCTTTTTGCAGCAAGTGTTTTGCTTCTATTTTTCCATTTCTTTTTGTATTTTTTGAAAATCTTTCTGGCCAGTTAGACCAGAACCATCTCGATTGCGAAATCCAGGAAATTTGCTGCAACGCTCTGTAACACTTGCAAGGCAATTAGCCAAAACCTCACACAAATAAGCTTTTTTGCCACACCGTTCTAACCACCAAGCATTAACCCATTTCTCTTAGGAAACAACATCTGCTGAAACAACTTCCTAATCTAGAAGCAGGCATGGAAAAAAAAAAAATAATAAAAATTTGCCGTAGGATCTTCAGTCCATGGTAAACACAATTTATAGGCAGAGTGGTTCCACTCGGAGGGTACCAGCTCCGATACTGAACCTGGCTACAGAGACCCTCTCCCTGGAATATTTATTACCTGGTTGGGAAAACAGATTGGGTCAAAGCATATCAGAGCTGCAGGGAAAGCTTAAGAGGAGCAGAGCCCACGGCAGAGGCGGCGGTGGAGCAGCCTGGGGCTTTGGGGTGCAAATTTGCACCCCTGAACCTGATCATCATGGGGTCTGAAATCCTGGGAGCTGCACCCTATGGCTGTAGGAATAAATCACAGCAGAGGCAGGACGGCTCCTGGGTAATCGTTGTTAAGAATAAAGAAACCACTGGGCAATAAAGCAACCCATTTCCATTTCCTACCCCTGCGTTTACACGGCTTTTCTTCCTGGGAAGATGTCAACATACAGTAAAAATTAAGCTTCATGATTTGCCCTAGGAAACTGTTATCACACACAGATAAACTGAGGCAGAGCACGATAAGGGAACCAACACCAGGCAGCGAACCAGAGCTCGCAGGCAGCAAGACAAAAATCATGCATGATATTTTTTTTTCCTTATTTCAGATGAAAATAGCAGCTACGCTTCTGTGCTATTTGTTATAATTCATTCCCTCCCTTATTCTCTGTCTCTGCTTTCTCCCCCATCCTGAAAAACCAATAAAATAAAATAAAAAGCTTCCTTTTGGGAACGCGGCGGTAATAATACTGCTACCATCTGTTGATAAGTCCAAGGACCTGCACAGGGAGGAAAGAAGCTGCAAAGCTAAAAGGGAGTCAAGTGTTTGCATGGTTTTATTGAGAAATGAAATCCAGCTTTAAACACAGTAAATCGGAGACTATTCTGAATCACCTCTTGAATTTTTTAATGCTACTCCTGGGAGCACTGAAGGTAAATATGTTAATTTGACTTCAATCATGGTGCAGGGAAAAAAAAAAAAAAAAAAAAAGCACGCTGTATTAGTTTAGGGTACCAAGTCTTAAAACTATTCATGCGTTTCTGCATATTTTATACTCAGCAAATAAAGTTCCAAGGTTTTATAAGGAGGCTGAGAAATTATTCGGAGTAAGCAATAATGAGGTGTGCATTATATAAGGCTGATACTAATGGTAATCTATTATTAAAATTTAAGAGTTATAGCAGCCACATATCAAAGAGTCCTACCGTAGTTTTAATTCCCTCGGAAGGGAAAGCAGCACCTGGAGGTTGGCGAGACAGAGGGTTTCATACGTGCTGCACGGGGTAACGGTCTCCCACTAAGTCCTACCCCAGGTCCTTGGGGTAATCCCTCCAATATTCTCCTAATTAACCCCCCCAGCAGACCACCACCACCGCTGCGGCGAGCAGCCTCGGCCACCCGCGCGGGCACGGCCACAAGCCACGGCAGGTTCACATTCCCAGCATGTCTAATCCTCTGCCTGATGTCTCAGCGTAAGGGATCTCCCAAAACACGTTAGGCGTTAAAAAATTAACAGGGTTTCAAGTTTGTACACCTTAGCCATCCTCGGGGCTGCCTGGACCTTTGATTTCTGCCACGATACCCCACTTAGGCTGCAAGGAGGACAGGAAGGTGACCAGTAAAACCTTGTCCTGCCTGTGCTCCTGCCACATCATCTGCAGGTACCAGAGACAAGCAGCATCACCACGTCCTCGTCAGACACATGGACCACATCAACATTCAAACTAAGCCAGGGGAGAGCGCAGCATCACGTCCCAGAGATGCTCAGCTGAGCTTTGCTTGGTGCTGGGGTGAGCTGGACCTGCTCTGCCCCTCTCCCAGCCCCACTCCTGCCTGGGGTCGGAGGATCCAGAGATCCAGGCTGGATCCAGGCTGGAAAAAGAGCCCCATGGTCAAACCCCCCAGGGACCCGCCAGGCGTTGTGGGTCCCATCCCAGCGAGCGGCGCGGATCGTAAGGACATCCCATCATCTAGAGCAACGGCACCTCTCAGCGCTGCCGCCAGAGAAACAAACAGCAGAAAAAACCCCCAGAGTTTGGCTCATTTTCCTCCTTCCCACATCTTTTGGTGAGAATCAGAAGGAGTCTCTGGGGGCTGTAAATCCGTATCTGACAAACCCACACAGAACGAGGTGCACCGGGAGGGACCGGGTGCTGCAGCGGCACCGGGTGTCCCCACGTTTAACCTGTTACAGCTCCGTCTCGCAGGCTCACCGACCCCAAACACACGCTGGGAACGTGGTGGTCTTGCCACAACACCCACCCCCCTTGGAGGAAACCCCCTCCCCTTGGAGGAACACCCACCCCTTGGAGGAAAACCTCCCCCCTTGGCTTGCATGAAACACAAAAATCAAATTTTAGCTGCATTATATTGCCAGCATATAACCAAGTTGTAGGGTTTGGGTTTTTTTTTTAAGGAGATTTTTGAGTTTAAATCCCAAAGGCAATGTTCTGCTCAAACCTAAGGATAACAGAGCAAGATAATTTCAGGAGAAACAAACTTAGCGTGAGACCTTTCTGCGCCGAGAAGGACCTCGAATGGAGAGGAGCTCTGTGCTCTCCAGGCTGGGAAGCACACCATAGCAGGAAGGATGGAGGGACGGGGGGGGGGGGGGGGGGGCCGGGGGACATTCCG
>JAOQGH010000007.1:3115763-3133277 GCA_025769975.1 Gallinago jamesoni | reverse complement strand
AGAGAGGTGGTGGAGTCTCCTTCTCTGGAGACATTCAAACCCTGCCTGGACAAGTTCCTGTGCAACCTGCTCTGGGTAGACCCGCTCCGGTGGGGGGGGGGTCAGACTAGATGATCTCCAGAGGTCCCTTCCAACCCCATATGATTCTATGACTCAGGGGAACTTTGTGGCCTCCACTGGTCCTACTCCAACAGAAGGTCCATATCCTTCTGATGTGGTGGCCCCAGAGCTGGAGGCAGCACTGGGGGGGGTGGGGGGTGGGTGTCTCCCCAGAGCAGAGGGGCAGAATCCCCTCCCTTGCCCTCTTTTGTTCGTTCTTTGCTTTTTTTTCTAAATTTGCATGTAAGCAAACCCTTTCTCAACAAAGCCCAAGCCAGAGCCCATCCCAGCACATTGAGCACCATTAACCAGCGCCCACCCAATGGGTCCCCTCTGTTGCCTTGGGCTTTATAGGGATCCCACCTCCTGGATCCCACCCGGTCCACGCAGCAGCTCAGGGTCTGGCGACCAGCAGGTGAGAGGCAGATGACCAGTCAGCATGTGGGACATGAGCCACAGCCCCACCATTGGCCTCACCTGAACCACAGCACCTCCAGCTGCCCGGGAGGACACGGAGAATCCTTTTAGCCAAATCAGCACAAAATTGCGCTTTAAAGTTATTACCCGAAACCCCCCCAAATCCATAGTTCTGCAAAGGTAGGAGAGGTCCCCCGGGAGAGGAGGCGAACAATATCCATGGGTTTCTCATGACCTTACGGGGATTGCCATGACAACACGGCTTCGATCCTCCAAACATGGATATATTCATTTGCACCAGTGTGATTGAGAATAATTAGAGCGAGATTCCCCGAGCCGGGGAGTCACAACCGTACGGCAGTTCACGGCGGCGGAGCCCGAGTTTCGAGGGAAGCAGCCTCAAATTTAAATGTAAAAAAGAAAACCCACAACACTCTTTAGAGCCGCGTGACCTAATTCATTATAAAGAATGTCAGTTAGCAAACCTTTTAAATAAAACATTAAGCTAGAGGTAATTTGAAGCCTTGTGGATTTTGTTTTACTCAATTATTTTCTAATGCTTCAACTTCAAGAATAAATATGCAGAAATAAAAAAAAAAAAAAAAGAACACAACTAAGGGTTTCATTTAATTCTTTCTCAAAAGAAATGAAGACATTCGCACTAAACCAAAACACCCTCAACCAAGCCAGAGTTTTTAATTAAAACTTTTACATCCTACAAGATTCTTCAAGGTTGTAATATCTGCTTCCACATCCGTGAGCCAGCACCGCGCTCGCGGGAGGGCGAGCCCATAACTCACGTTAGAATAACCTGTGCCATGCACCAAAATAGCTTATTTCCAAGACATTCGCTCACAAATTAAACCAGGTTTGAATAGATATATATAATGTTTGGGGTTTTTTTATCCCCCCTCTTGCCCATCGTATACATCACCAGTTGCAATTTCTACCCTGTTTGTTGGGAAGCCTTTCCCTCCAGCAGGCAGAGGGAGGGCAGAAGATCACGTTGGCCTCTTCCTTTGGTTTCCTAAATGTGTGACGGTAAGACCGTGGTTGCAGAGAGGCAGGTTGGGGTATAAAACCTCAGTAGAGGATAAAAGCCGCCGTTGATACGCACAGTCCAATATGAGGTTAATTGGAAAACAGGGGGGGAAACAAAGGGAAGGAGCTTGATGATGAGCGTCGCAAATGGTCTTCTAAGAAATACTATAAACCCCAAAGAAAGTCTGTTTCTTCACGCTGCAGCCCTTCACAGAGGTTGGGCTCAGCCACAGAAAGAATACTTCAGAGGCTAGGAAATTTCACTGTATTTTCAAAGGCTCTGAGGTCTTCCTTCGCCCTCGTCAAGCTTTTCTGAGCGTTTTGCCCTGTCCCTGGCCAGGTTCCTGAAAGGGAATATGGGGCTCACGTGAAGGGAGCAGGGAAGGAGCCATTCCATGATATTTCCAACTGGAAATACAACAGGGGACATGGGAAAAGAGCAATCAGCTCTCCAGAGTGAGAGATAACCGCTGTCCCGGTTAAACCCAGTTCACCTCTGAGGATGGAGCCCACCCTGGACAACCAAGGAGTGGACACGGCAAGCCCACCAGCCCCATGTCCCCCAGGACCTGCGGGGACAGAGGGCCTCGGTGGGACAGCTGCTGGTGGCTCCACAGCCCATGTTCTGGGATAAGTAAATACAGCCAAAAGGAGGAGTCCTCGGGAGGGGAGAAGGGAAAAAAAAAAAAAAAGTTTAGAGCTAAATATTTGATTTTCATTTGGCAGTATCACCATTTTCCAGAGGACACCAGAAAGAGATCTGCAGGAACGTGCAGTGCTCCGCTAGCAAGTCGGCACTGCGAAAGCTCCACGAATTAAAGAAACCCAGGAGGTAAAAAGATCCCTTTCTGCCACCACGCTCGGAGTAAAACACCTCACTGCTTTGATTCATCCGCCCACGCCATCCTTTAAAAACAAACTTTAAAAACTAACAAGCTGGTCTTTCCCAGTGATTCCTTTGGTGGGCTCCAGCGTGTATCTCCATGGGATGGGGGATGAGGACACCAGGAGCCACCCAGGGCAGAGCCAGCTCTCGTAATGGCTCACTGCTGGGATTATCACATCACAACCACACCCCGGGGGCACTTCTGGGGTATTAAAAGTCCTCTGTGCCATCAAAATATGGTATTTCTTGTTGGCACAAGGTATCAGTGGTGGGACCCAGCTGAGAACCGTCATACACATCACACAGAGACATCCACCCGGCTCCCACCCAGGGCTGCTTTCTAAAGATCAAAACCCACTGATGAATCCGTTTCTCTGGAGCAGAGAACAAACAAGGATTAGCATCCACCCGTTCCTAACAGGGAAACCCTGCAGCTAGAGGTGGAGCCAGTCGATGTCCCACCAGCCAGCCCAAGTCGCTTGACGAATGCTAACTACGGCTTCCAGCTTATTGATCTCATTTGGTTTGATTTTAAAATATTGAGTTATCTAACCTGACACAACAGGAGGTCTGAAAATTTCCCGTGCCGGTGAAAAGTCCCTCTGCCATTTTGTGATGCTATAATTCAACATGTAGCTCTGAATATTTCTGACTTTTCTCAATCTCGTTTGTATTGAGAAATGCCTACGAAAAAAATTCAGGACAAAGGCTACAGTTTTTCAAAATGATCTTATTGCCTGAAAAATGAGGATCTACAGTGAACGAGCCTTGCCAGCTCTGACTGCGATCTGCAGCCTCTGAATATTCCAATCATTTAAACCGGTTACAATATTTATTAGGGTCTGGTTTTGTCAATCAATGTGTAAGAGCAGAACAGCCCTCGATTTTCATGGTCTGGGTTCTGTATGAGAAAGGGGCAGCTCTGAACTGATACAACCAGTTTCTAATAAAAAAAATAATAAAATAAAATAAATGGAAGAGGGATGAAGACAGCGGCAAAACCCACAATGACTTCAGCCAGGGTCAGGATCTCTTCCAGGAACAGGCTGATGCTCAGAGGAACCCAAAGCAGATCTGAAGGCTGGGCCACCTCGGGGCAGGACCACCCATCCCCGAGCCAGGCATGACCCCTCATTCAGGATGGTCTTACTGGTACCAGCGATAAAGAGCCCTAACAATGTGATAAATGCCCAATACTGGACCTGTGGGGGCTGTGACACCGAGCAGGGTATGGAAGTCGGGTACCTACAAGCTGCTGCCGAGGGGGAAGGTGACACCGTGTCCCCCTGCCCCTTGGAGATGCCAGACCCACCACCAGATCATCGCAGTGAGCGATGAACGATGAAAACTAACACAGCCCGTAACGACTATCAGTACGGATCTGAAACAATGATCTAAACACAAAAAGCCTCCCTGTCTATTCCTGAACCCATGAGGTACAATACTCTTCCCCCCCCCCCTTCCAACCCCAGCCCTCATTTTAAAATTCATCCTTTATCAGCTTGAGTTGAGAAAATCCAGTAGAAAGGCACAAATGGATTGTGCTAGTAAGCAGAAAAACTGTTACATCTCCTGAATGTAATTTTGCCAAAAGCCTCTGCACAATTTTTTTTGTCACGCTTTGCATTATGAAGGAAATTTCTTTTTAGAAGAACAGGAGAATGATTTGCATAATATTCTTTGCAAGTTAATATCAGCCTCTGATAATGATCTCTGCATAATGCAAAAACGTTTGAGAAGACTGTTACAACACTAAGTAATCATATTTTAAATTATGTTTCCCTTTATAGAAAGGTGTTGCAAAAACACACAGACATGAAATCTGTCTGTTGAAGTCCCAAGAACCACCTGACCATCTTCCCACTATTCTACTGTTACAGATTGCAACACTGCCTTTCAAAAAATCTTACAAAACAAATTACGCTGCAACAGTCTGGCTTCACAGAAGGCAGAGCTTTTTCCTGTGCTGCTGCTGCTGCTCCCAGCGCATTACATTTCACAAGAGCTTCTGATGTGCTGCACAGAGTTAAGCAAGGGCCCAGAAATTAAGATGGAATACAATTAGACGTACCATAGTGATTAGGGTGGATTCCCACACCAAGCCGTGCCACGCTGCCCAGCCTCGGGGTAACACCGAGAGAAGGGGGGCAGCACCCGGGACATACCCTCATTGCCACCAGGTACTGGGGACACTGGTTTCTCTGGGTTTCTCCTTCTGCCCGGTTGGCTGCAGAGCAGTTTACAGCAGAATTAAGACCGCGTCCTCGCCGTGCGAGGTGTCCCCTCCAGCAGCCAGAGATCTTCCCAAAACCTCTCCGAGGGATTAGGTGTTGTCTGGCGCAGTCACAGGATCGCCATCGTTCATCCTTAATTAGGTCAGGAACTAAACATAAAAAGAAGAGGTCCAGGAGGAAGCCATTTATCCAGGCAGCAGCCTCTTAGATGTGGGCGCCGACTGTTTCCCTCAGCCCATCTCAAAGGGGGGATGTGGGTGGGAAGCTAATGCACTTGGATATTAAATGCTTAATATGTCACTAAGACTTAACAAACCACAACCCAGCGGTTTAAACCCGGGCTAACCTTCCTCCAACTAAAAATCAAACTGTGACAGGAATTCAGAGAGGTTCTCGGGACAGCCCGGGCAGAAGGCAGTAAGATAGAAGACTCGTGCACTTCAATTAAGCAAAGAAAGTCCACGCGTTCACACCAACCCAGTTCTCACCATTCAAATGACGTAACGGTCTCAGATGGGGGAGAAAGCACGAGGCTCCGCGGCGTGGGCCGTGCTCCCACCAGCATCACCACCCAGTGCCAATACCAGTAGGTGCCCCAGAAAGCCACTGTCCCCTGGATCTGCCCGTAGCATCTGCAGAGGGACCGCAGAGGAAAGGACATGTAGTCCAGCTAGCGCTACCCACGCCTCTCGCACACACAACAGGGCATCATTCAGCACGGAGGGAGGGTGGGTGGGTTTTTTCCCCACCTACAAAACCAAGTCTCCGATTCAAATACCAGATGGGCACAGCCCAGGCAGGGAGAAAGCAGCCTCCTGTGGGTCAGAGCGAGCTCTGCCAGGCAGCTGTGCTGTCTTCTGCTCGGCCGAGAGACAGTGTCACGGAGACCTGCGATCCCACCTCTCCCCTACGAGCCCTGGTAACCTGCAGAATTCACCCAACCTCCTTCGGCACCAGGCAGGAGAAGAACCACCAGGATAAGTCCTCAGACCACAGAGCGGCCAGAAAGCTTTCAAGGGAGCTTGCAGACTCTCGTTTCTGGGTGGCCTGGGCTGTCGCAGCGTCATCAGCCCGTGAACACCCTGAGATGATTTTGGCAGGCCTTTGGAGTCTTGCATTGAGTCAGGCTCATTGAGCCTTCCCACAGCAGGCTGTGCCTACAGATGCTCTGGTGTGGTGGACACAAAGACCTCCATGTCCCCCCACTGCTCAGCACAAACACTTCTGCAGGGGATTGTCAGGTCCCCCCACTCCCCATGTGGAACCAGCCCGGGCTACA
This sequence comes from Gallinago jamesoni, assembly GCA_025769975.1. NCBI lineage: Eukaryota > Metazoa > Chordata > Aves > Charadriiformes > Scolopacidae > Gallinago > Gallinago jamesoni. Next base: position 3,127,321 of record JAOQGH010000007.1, on the reverse strand, counting down.
TCTCCAACAGCCCCCCACCCATCCCATCCTCTCCTTTGCATACCTCATAACGAGTTTCAAGCTGTTCCTTGCTACACCTCATCACAGGCGTCCTCAAACGGGTTTGCAAACTCCTTGCCCTCCCCCTGCCAGAAATACAGATGCTGAACCCACCAGCAGCATCCTCATCTCTGTGCTGGAGATGGGGCTCCTCTGCAGCTCCAAAACTCATGGAATGGTGACCAAAATGAAAACCAGCAATGGACACAACACCAGAAGAAGGGAAAATCAGCAGCTGCCCCAGGCTCTCATGGTCCAGCGCAGACCGTGCCCGTGGCCACACGCTGAGCGGCAGGGCTGGTGAAGCTGAAGATCTGGTGCTGGGCACAGAACTCGTTACAACTCTTTAATGAGCAGATTTCAAATCAGCTGACTGTGTTTGCAGAGACACGAGCTGTGACCGTGGCAAGGAAGCCCAGCCACCAGGGGATGCAGTCACACATGAAGCCCACAAATAGGCATCCACCCACCGTACGGGGCCACCAACACCTCCAGCCACATCCAGCTGCGTCCCCAGCAAACCTGCAGAAGAGTCTCTGGAAACAGCAGCGGGGGAATGGATTTTACCCTCTAAGTACCTGCTCAACACTGCTCCTTGCTCATAACGCTGGAGCACAGCAGGTCCCGGGGTGAAGACCCGACAGCCCTGATCACTCATGGACACCAAGCACTCCAAACAGCATCGAGAACTTGTTTTTTTTTCCAAAAATTGCAAGCAAATCTCTCCCTTCCTTCTCCAAACTGACACATCCATCCATACCAGTGGGTGGTACCACCAAACGCGATTCCTGTGCCCCCTACCCACCTCCTGCATGCCCGACACAGCCATCACCTGGACACCAAGAGGAAAAGCTTCTATGAAGTCCCACCAAACACCACAGCTTTCGGCACATGCGCTGGGGAGATTGCAAAGGGGTGGGAACCACCTCGTGACCTGCCTGAACCAAGTATTTCTCTTGCTAATGCTACACATCGTGTTTTACGTAACATTTAAGAGACAGAGAGGAGGAGGATGGAGGGTGGGGAGCGCAGAGCCAGCTTTACCCACTGTCTGAGATACGGCCCAACGATTTCAACAGCTCAGATCCAGGCTGCACCGTCGAGGGAGGCTGGGAAAGCAGGTCTCCTGTTGGGCTGGCACTCGGCATTCATTTGTCTTGCTTTATAAATATATTGCAATTGAATTGTATGTAAACTACCTTAAGAATCTTGGGGGGAAATACAAGTTTGGAGGTGCAAGGGCTGCATTTGTTTTTCAAGGTGTTATAAAATCATGACTTTCCCTATAAAAAACCTTACGAAACAGCAGTGAAGCTTATTGGAATCTTTTTGTTCTTTAAAAAGCACTTTAAAAGCAACACGATGCACTGTGGACACCACCAGTGCCACTGGAGTGGTCCTCTGTGTTGTGTTAGTGGCCCAGCAGGAAAAATAACACTGGGTGGATGCTCTGCCGAGCTGTGGCGGGGACGCAGGGCCTGACCCAGACAGGCTGCAGGATGCAGACCACGAGCTCATCACGGTGCCAGGCGGGTGGTACCCAAGAGCCTGCAGGAGATCATCTCCCATCTCTGGGGCAGCACCTCCCCACCATCAAACCCTTTGGCAGGGGCCAGCCCCAGCAGCGCTCAGGCAAGCACGGGGTGGATCTTCCTAAAAGGATCCAGTGGACTTTGGTTAGAAAGAAAATAATTAGCGGTGTTGGAAGGATCTGGGAAGCTCTGTAAAATCCAAATGGCTCTGGTCCACCTGCAGAAAACAAGCTATCCCTGCAGCAAGTGCCGCCAGGACCGCTCAGCTCCGAGCCCTGCTGCCTCCGAGGACACGTGGGGATTTCACCACCCGGTTCCTCCACCCACTCCGGGCTGCTGTGCTGCCCCCCTGGCCCACTGCCCCAGCCTCACCTCCCTCCCAAAGAGCAAAAAGTTAAATCCTTCCCTTCTGTGTCATTTCTCCTGCCAAATCCCGACCAGTCAGCAAGCACTGCAGGATACACCTCCCCTAAGGCCACTCACAAAGAAGACAACAGCCAGTCTGGGAATCTTCAGGGGAAGATAAATGAGGAAACTTCCTAAATTTGACTGTAAAAATATTCATGAAGATATGGAGTGGCTTGGGTACCTCCAGCTGCTCTCTGCAGAAGGATGGGAGCTTCTCCAAGCCTGCGAAGGGTCTCTGGTGGGGACCACCAGGCACTAACCTGGGTATTACTGACAGCAGGATTCCAACCGACCTTACCCACAGCCGTGACGGGCTCCGAGAAGGTGATGGCTCGAGATGTGCCCACCTCCCCTGCTCCTCTCCAGGCTGGTGCCCACTGGGGAGCGGAACGGGACAGCGAGTTACGGGCTCTTCCCCAAACCGGGTTCATGCATCTTCAAGGATACGGGACTGGAAACCTTAACAATATCGTGCAAGGATATAAAAGCTGCTTTGTGCTGCAATCAGCATTGCAATCTGGAAGCAGAAGTGTTGGCACCGTTAGTGGAACTGAAAACCACCCAGAGCCAAGGCTGGCAACGCGGGGTCTCCAGCCCTCGCTGCCCGGCTCCAGGGTAAAGCAGCCCCGGGCTCACCACTTACATTGCAAAACCAAAGCACTATGTGTGCATTGGGCTCAATCTACAAGTTTTTACAGTTGCACAATAAAAAAGACCAATTAAAAACAAAACAAAACAAAAAGAAACAAAAACCACAAAGCACCTAACAGTCATCTGAAAGGCCAGTTATTAGATTGCTTGAAACGACTTGAAATGAAATTCCCACAGATTTTATTGGACTACTCAGATATTGATTCTGGTGTGCTTCTTGCTCGGGTCTGAACCACAGAAATTCACCTTGCTAGAAAGCCCACCCGTGTGCTGGGCCAGAAACACGCACCAGGGATGGTTGGGGTTGCTTTGTTTTGCTCCCTCTTCCTTGGCCCACAGCTGCCAGTGCGCATCAATAAAATAAGCCAGGAATTTCAAACAGCAATTTCTTTGTTCCCTGCCTGCAGGTCTGCCACCCTGCTGAGAGAGGGGAGACCCCGGGCAGCCTCGATGCTGCAGCCCCCAACTCCATCCCAGGTGGTTGTCTCCATGGTGGTCAGCACCCGACTGTATCTCCGAGGGCTTCTGGACCAGCCTTGCAGGTACCCCTCGGAAACCTCCCAGCCCTCCTGCCTTTGGGAATTCCTTCCTCACACCAGATCCCCATGGGACCATAGGATGGGAAGGAAGGGACAGAGGTTGAACACCCCAGGATATTCTGCTGGCCCTTTCGCTGCTCTGGTGGGGTGGTTTCCCTTCCCATCCCCTGAGGAAGTGTAACCTGACTGGCATAAACGCCGTGGGTTTCCCCCACAGGCACAAAACAGCACCCTGGGGTTTGCCTGTGCCAGCAACACCCCCCCAGTTCATCCCACCAGCAGAGCTGGGACAGGGATGGGTCATACTCCAGTGAGGTCTCCCTCACTCCTGACAAATATTTTGGATGCTCATCCCAAATTCTCTCAGGTTATAAATTCACACAGTGCCCAAACACTTCACACAGAACAACAACAGCCCAAGGTATTATTTTTTTTTTTAACCCACATAAAAAGGGAATAAAACCACCAAGCACCAGCCTCTGCTGCGTGTGAACAGCTCGTTCTGGAGAAGGAGCCTCCATGGCCCTGGCCATCCCACACCCGTGCCCCTGTGATGAGGTGCCAGCAGCACGCTCTGGGCTTCGCAAGGCAGGAACCCGGCCCCAAGAATCCATCTTCATTTTCCACCAGCCCCTGCAGATGTCTCAGCTCCAGTGGCCCCATGGCCAGCACCACCAGTATCCCCTCCCTCGCCCCCCTGCCAGCACAGCAGAGCACCGGGTGACGGCGCAGGAGCTGGGAGGAGAGTGGAGCAGCTGGAAGCCAACAGCTCTGCAACTTCCAAATTTCTATTTAGCTTTTCTTTTTTGTAAAAAAAAAAAAAAATAATTTAAAAAAAAATAAAAATCATGCTTGCAGCATACAGGCATGCTGGGCTGGTTCTCTGCTCCTCCCTCATCGGGATGTGCTCATCCTTTGACTCACAGCTCATCCACTCGTGAGCTGCATCCCTGCCTCGTTAGCAGCACACCCATACTCCTAACAAGCCCATGCCCCAGCCCCAGGCTGGGAAGGAGGGTTGTGCCCTTTTGCTAAAGGGCCTGCCCTTCCCAACTTCTCCAGCATCCCACAGGAGGTGTGGGAGATGATGTGAAGGCAAAGTTCTGGAGAAGGTGAGGTGGCCAGAGGCCAAGCGAGTCCAAGCCTCCTGGATGGGCTGGAGCCCGTGGCCCCACCGGAGCCGTGGCAGCCACCCTGGGAGCTGCTGATGAGTCGAGAAGTCCCCTTGTCCCCTTGTTCGATTCACTACGCAGCCCGTGAATTAGTCAATCCTCCTCTTTCCCCTAACCCGCACGCTGGGGGGAGAGGAGGAGGAGGAGGAGGCTGGCCCCCATCCAAATATTGTGTAAGCTGAAAAAAAAAAAACACCAAAACAAAACCCACCAAAAAACCCCAAACTATGAAAAAAAACCACCCCAAAAGAGTAGAAACACTCTTTTGGAGGAATAGGGCATAGCTAAAAGCCGTAACGGCAACCGATTACTCGCTCTTCTCCCATTCCCTTCCTCCAAAAGCCTTAAAAAGGCTTCTCCCCCGGCCCGTCTCACGTTTCAGCCGGGCCAGGCCAAGGGGAGCGCGGTGCCCGCGTCCCGCCAAGGTCACGGTGACAACCAGCCGCCGGGGAGCAGCCCCGTCCCCCCGGTTCGGGGGGCTCTGCCCCGGGGTTCCCACAGCAGGGAGCCAGCCAGCCCTGCCCCGTGGGGGGGGGGCACAGGCAGGGCAGCGATGGAGCCACCACGGCTTCATGGCCATGGACACCCTCGCAGAGAGCACATGAGAGCTCCCCAAGATCTACTTTTACCTGTTTTTTTGTTTTTTTTTAAAAAAAAGCTTTTCTCTTTCCCTCCTTCCCCCCCACCCCGTTTTTAAAATCCAATTATATCCCAACTCTCTCAGCAGGGGTCAGTGTAGAATAAGAATCGCCTGAGTTAATGGACATAAGACCAAGAAAGATTAATGCCTAAATGGTTTCAAAAGTTGTATGATGCCAATTTCATTAACATTTTAATTGTAATGTATCTTTTTAATCTTCTTTCACACTAACGGTTTTATATGCTTCAAAAAAGAAAAAAAAACCAACCAAAACTGCTGACAACAAAAATATCAACATACCAAAATTAACAGAGGGAACCGAGTGCTGTAATGGGAACTGACTGAAATGCAGAAAACCCTGTTAATGATGCATTAAGAGCAGGAATTGTACTCAGACAAGAGTCAAAAATTCAGGGCTAGAGTCGCGTGCCCTGTCCCTGCCTTCCCCAGACACCCCGCACCACCCCGACACGGGGTCTTTTAGCCAGGCCATGCCGAAGCAACAACCCCAGCAGCATCACCAAACCCCTGCACAGATTTATCCGAAAAAAAAAAAAATTAAAAAATAATAATAATAAAAAAGCTTGCTTTAAAACCTGGCAATTCATCTCATTTAACCACACACTGGGGCAGCACATTCCGAGGAAGCTTCTGCTGTTCCCAGTGTCCATCACCCTCTTTATGAGTGGCACCACCGGGCTCCGGGACCCGCAGCTCTCACAGACGTGAAAGATGCCATTACAAACCACCGTGCAAAAAAAAAAATATATAAATAAATAAAAAAATAAATTATTTTACTTAATTAGAAGACAATTAAACCTCAGCAGTAATGTTTCATTAAGCACGGGCACGCGCTGCTGATGGTACCGTGTAGAACCGGGGAGGAGGCAGGAAAGGAGAAGATAATTGCAGGGCAGACAGATGAAGTTTCAAACAAATTTCTTCGTAGAAAGGAGTGGCACAGATGCTTTCACCTGCCTGTGGGGCTGGGCTGCAGCCACGGGAGCCATGCCCAAACCACAGCGCTTTACTTCGCCATCCAACAGAACTCGTTCGAAGGGAGAAGATCTGGGCAGAGCGATACAAACCCTCCGCGCGGTCGGTAGGAAATCCTGAACCCCTCAGTTTCCAACGAGAGCGTGACCCCAGCCATAACTGTAACAGAAGGTAACCAAAAAGCACATCATCCCGCTCAGACTCAGCCCCGTGAAGGTCGAGGAAACTTTGAGGCAGGTTTCCAGCGAAGGGGCACCTACGAAGAGGGGTTGCCCCTGTTTGTGGGACCTCCATTCCAGCGGGATGCCAACCAGGAGCTTTGCACCTGAGAGAAGAACCTTTCCCCAGGAGGGGGTACACGGTGCACCAGGGCAGCCAGACATGTCCCATCCCATCAGGGTCTCCCACCCAACGCTGGAGGTCTCCCACCCAACGGTGGCCATGCCCATCGGCCTCTTCCCTTGGAAATCAAGCCATTTTAACCACCTTCAAACACATAAAACCTCCCTCCCCGTGTCTTCTGGGCACCTGGCCATTGCCTTCTGCCCGGCACGCCTCGAAATGCCAACGCTTTATTTATACACCTGCACGTTACACCTGGATGCAGCACAATCCCTTCGGAGCTTAGCGCCCCGGAAAGCGCTGAGCACCGGAACGTTATCCCTCCTCTGCCGTGTCATCACCAAACAGCGTCTCCTGCAACCTCTCCGCAAGGAATTAAGCCGTTTCCAAGCCTAACCCTTGTTTTCCCAATGCTTGGCATAATCCGAGCGTAAACGTTTGTCCTACGACGGCGAGAACCGGCATGTAAAACATGTGCCCACACACCGTACAGAGATAGATACGTACATCTCCGTGGCTGCCATACGCTTCCCCAGTGGATACCACGAGGGGAACGCGCGCGTGGAGCCGAGCCAGGGCTGGCACCCGACCACAGGACCCTCTCCACACAACCCCTGTGCCACCGAGCCCGAGGAAGCACGAGCTCCAGCACCGTTTCACTCGCAACTCTCCGCACACGCCACCCCTCACGCTGCCGCCGCCGAAAACTCCCTCCCCAGACACCCGGGGATGAAAAACATCTGGCTCCGCTCCCCAAATCCATCGATCCAGGAGAGCCCCCACTGCTACAAACGAGATGCTGCAAAGGGAAAAACGACTTCATTATTTTTATTTTTTTTTTCCTTTTTTTTTTTTTGCAAGTGATTAATAGATCCTGATAGTGGCTTTATTGCCGCGGGGATGGCACCGGGAGGTGATGTATTTAATCTCATCCCGGTGACTATATATGGTCACTCTGATGGAGTCACCTCCCTCCCCTCACGCTCCGCTGCCCTTCGCTCCTGGCACTGGTCTCCGCAGCAAACCGGCAGTGCCCGGGCACGGCGCCGGCGAGCCACGAGTCAGCAGACTCCCCACGTTACCCTGCTCTCTCTCCCTCTTCCCCAATTTTTTTTTGGCTTTAAAAAAAAAGCCAAAAAAACCACCTTAAATTGGGAGAGGAAGAGAGAGAAAACACAAATGCTCGGGGAAAAAAAAAAAAATAACACAACAAAAAACAACCCCACAACATTTTAAAAGTATTTTATAGAGAATTGTCGCGCGGGGGAAAAGTAATTGCCGAGTTACTTATGTTTAAATGTACAGTTCGTAATCACTTAGAAGTTTAAAAAAAAAAATAAAATCAATCTTTTTGTGAAAAGTATATCAATCTATTCAGACCCACACACTAGTTTGTTATTGGAGGGTAGAAGCACTAGCAGTGATTTCTGCCCCCCCATCCACCCACCTAAGGGAAAAAAATGCACTGAAATATTTGTCTTCAGAGGAAATGGAACACAAAAATGTACACGACGTGCAAATTGCAAATTTTTTTAATTTTTTTTTTTTTTTTAAAAAAAGTCTGATGCGAGCACCTCTCAAAAGATTGAAGCCAAACCCAGCTGCCTGCGAGCCGCCCCGGGAAGGCAGAGCCCAACCCGCCTGCCAAGAGCTATTTCTCTTCATTCCAGCCCACCGAGCCACGAGCTTTCGGGGGGTCTCCCTCCCCACACCAAACTAAATAATTCCTCTCAGCACCACCACCAGCCCAAACACCTCCTCTGGGCTGGGGTGGGTGCAGCCCTCCTGTCCGTCCATCCATCCATCCATCCATCCATCCACAGGGCAGCCTCTATCCCAGCCCAGGGATGAGGAAGAGCGTGGTACCTCCAGCGGGATGAAACCCCCACCAGGGAAAGGGAGGAGGATGCTCCACAGGCTCCTGCCATCACCCAGGGCTCTGCAGGGCAGGCTCCATCCCAGCACTCCCGGTTTTATTACCTCCATCCCCATTTAGGAGGGAGCACAGGACAAAAGTCCCACGCGGCAGAGCTCGCCCGGGGATCACCTCTCCCTCCCCAGCATCATGGCATTTTAGCAAGTTTTCCCTTAACGGCAGCATTTACGGATACAAAAACTGGGAGATTTAATATTTTTTTAGAATTTCTGTTCTGCCTGCAAACATTTGCTTGAAAACAAGTTGAACTTAAAAAAAAAAAAAATTAAAAAAAAAACAAAAACGGCTAATGAATCACAGTTCCTAGCAAATGAGCAATTGCAGTTGACACAATGAATTATGCCTGAAGCAAGCTGGGAAACATATTTTGCAAATGATCTCATCCACAGGCAAACCTGGCATGACACTTGATTTGCTAAAAAAGACACAAAGCCTGTCAAAATTCCTGTCACTCGGCAAATAAAAGTCAGGTAGAGAAACCCAACAGCCTCACCCTCTTTTGAGCACGCTTCACCTATTTCTCAACTGCTCTACAGGCTGCATTTAAAACAAACAAAAATAAAAATTAAAAAAAAAAAATAAAGAAACCAACCAACCCTACCATTCCCTCCCAGGTGTGCTGGGGACTTACGGGACCCACCTCCCCGGCCGAAGAGCAGAGGGGCTGGGGGGCTGCCCCTCGGGTGGGAACCACGGGCTGGGTTTGAAGGTGAATGGTCTCTCTGGCCATTAGGTACGGCAGGGAACTCACAATTTGAGTTTCATTTCCTCCAGCTGAATGCCTGTATTTTATTTCTTTCATTGCATTCAAAAGAAATGTAGGAAAAGAAGCAAAAAAAAAAAAAAAAAAGTAATTAAAGTGCAGCCCCCCCTACCTGCTCCTCAGCATCTCTGGAGCTCTCCGGGAGCGGTTCCTTGTGGTCCAGCACAGCCCACCCCGTTTCCCCACCCAAAAAGCCACCTGACTCAAAAAAACTTGGGAAAATTCAACCCCCAGCTCCTCCTAACCCCATTTTGTCAGGCCTGGGTATTTTTAAACCCAGAGTGAAGCAGGAGCGGATTCCCAGCCCTGATTCGCCACGTTTCGCCCCAAACCACGCCGCCCTTCCCCAGTGCCATGCACCCACGGAAGCACCAGTATGCCCATTAAGGCAGCCCATCCCGGTCCAAGCTCCACCAGAAGGCCTGGCAGGGAAAGCAGACTTTGAGAGTCGCCAGTCTAAAATAAATATTTCCATTCCGAGGCGAGAGGGTTCGCATCCCCTGGCGGGGAAGCGCGTGCCAAAGCGAAGCCGGAGCTCACTTGGTCTGGTGGGCTCTGGAGGGGGACTTCTTGGTGCTTCTTCTCCAGGTGACCACCAGCCAAGCCACCGCGCACCTCCCGCCACCTCGGCTCGGGATCTGAACCAAAACCCAGTCTGGAAGGGACTCACCAGGACTCTACGGGAAGGTTTCTTCAAGTTCAAGGAGAGGGGATTTTTCTTGGCTGGGCTGACTGGGGGTAAGGATGCTCTACGCCCCCCAACCGGTGGCACAACAGCCCCAGGAGGACACCGACCTGTCACCGGCACCAGTTGAAGGAAACCAAAATCTGCCCCAAATCCAAGGAGGTTCCCTCGAGAAAGCCCAGAGTTACTGCTGGTGAGGGAAAAGGCTTCCCCAAACCAACAGGGCACGGGAAACAGCGTTTCCAAAGTGACAAGATAAAGCATCAACGCACACATCTCACCTCAAGGTGTCCACCTTCTGGGAACAAGCAGGTCTTGGGAGAACCCTGAGGAGGCACCAAAAACCAAACCCAAGTGGTGCCGGCGGCGAGCAGAGTGATGCTGCCGATGGCAATCCCAGGGGCTGAAAGGGAAAGTCTCCCCAGGGGAGAAAGCGTGGTCAGGGCTGAAGGGACAGGGAAGGGGTCGGGGGACACTGCCCCGAGCCAGCGCACAGCCCAAACACGCCACAAACCCCCCATGTCACCCCTGCAGTGCCACCGAGAGCTCCCGCTTACCCACGCAGAGATGTCGGAGCCTGACCCAACCCCTCGTGCCGTTCCGGAAGCCTCGGGAATTTCCTTCGACAAGTCCTCAAAAACCCATCCCCACCCTTCAGCGTTCCAACCCTACAACTTCTCCCTCCCCGAGGCCTCTCCAGGAGGACAAAACCCCAAACCCACAGCAGTTGTAGCTACGGAAGGACATTCATTCCCAGGAGGAGGAGGAAAAGATTCCTAATTATTTCATATTTGCTGCGGACTTCTCATCAAACCATTATTCCCTCCATCACCCACACCTTGAGGTGACGGAGTTATTGTCCTGGGCTGGGCAAATAACAGCAGTTCAGCCCTTAAGGAAAGCCTCAGCTTTATTATTTTTTAAAGTCAAGGGGTTTATTTAATGGCAGGCTGTGAATCAGGCAGGGGATTTGGGTTCAGTTGCGTTTAAACATCACACTTTTGAGCGGGACCGGTTCTCTCCCCCCCCCCCCCCCCCCCCGGGGCCCCCCGTGGGGTTTGCACGGCCACTGCCAGACACGTTGTGGCTACCGCTGCCGAGAAGCCACCGGTGCCACCAGGGAGGGCAGGGACCGTTCCCCGTTTGTTCCCCCATTTCCCCTTCTCCTCCTGTTTAATATTTCAGGGGAGGAGGCGGAGGGGGGGGGCACGCCAGCCCCTCAATTAACGCGGGGCGCCAGGCAAACACTTGGCAGGCACCGAGCACATCGAGCCGCCCGCAGCCTCCCAAACGCTGCCTGCCAGGGAGGGGATAAAAAAAATAATAAATAAAATAAATAAATAAGCAAATATTCCAATTAACGCCCCAGCGGGTAACGGAGGCTTGGCTGGAAGATGCCGTGGGTCGGGGGGAGCCGTGGGGTGTCCCTGGGTTTCTCTTCCCTCCGGCCGGGAAGATGTTTGGAGAAGTCCTTGAGCGGGGGGAAGGCACTTTCCCAGCAGCGGGGCTGCGGCAGTGCGGAGGGGGGGGGGACACGGGGGGGACACACACACAGGCTGGCACTCGCCCGACAAAATCCCACCCACCCACCCCAATTTTTACCACCACCACCCACACACACAACCCCCCCAAGAAAAAAAAATAAATAATAAAAAGCACATCCCCACCCTGCCCGCTGTGGGGGTGGGGGCACAACCACCCCAACAACCACAGACCCCCCCCCAGCCTCGCACCCCCCCCCCCGCCCCGGATCGCTCCCCAACTCGGAATTGCGTTTGGCCAGGTTTTGCTTTGCTTTTTTTTTTTTTTTGTGATTTTAAATATCTCCCCTTTCACAGCTTTTTCCTCGCCCCCC
>JAOQGH010000007.1:3089419-3115381 GCA_025769975.1 Gallinago jamesoni | reverse complement strand
GGCCTGGGGGGGGGGGGGGGAGCTCACCTGCGTGTCGCCGGCCCCCGGAGGCTGCCCTGGGCCTAAAAACGGCGGCGGCGGCGGCGGGAGCCGCGGTCCCGGCGGCGGCGGCAGGAAGTGATTCCAGCCGCTCCTCACATGGACTTTCCCTGACCTCGCCCAGCAGCGCCGGCACCCGCCGCCACCGCAAACCGACGGCCCCGACGGCAACCCACGGGGCGGGGGGGGGGGAAGAGGGGCGGGACCCGGGCACGGACACCCCCCCTTCCAGCCCCACTGGGGCAGAGCGGGAGAGAGGGGAGAGGTGCGGGGGTGGGGGTCACAGGGGGAGGGAATCGCTACTGGGGTGTCTGATCTTGTCTTATTTTTTTTGTTTTATTTTATTTTATTTTATTTTATTTTATTTTATTTTATTCTATTCTATTCTATTCTATTCTTATCTTACTTTATTTTATTTTATTCTATTCTATTCTATTCTTATCTTTATTATTTTATTTTATTCTTATCTTACTTTATTTTATTATTATCTTACTTTTATTTTATTTTTATCTTAGTTTTTAGTTTTAGTTTAATATTTTATTTTAGTTTATTTTGTTTTAGTTTATTTTATTCTTATCTTACTTTATTATATTTTATTATTTTATTTTAGTTTATTTTTATCTTACTTTTATTTTATTTTAATATTTCATTTTAGTTTATTTTATTCTTATCTTCTTTTCCCTTTCCCTTTCCCTTCCCTTCCAATCTTACTTTTATTTCATTGCTTTATGTTTTATTTCCTTCTGCCATTTCACTATTTTTAAATTTTTTATTTAATTTTTTTTAAAAATAATAATTTCTTAAAATTTGTATTCAACTCCGTTAGTTTATTTTTATTTCATTTTATTACTTTTTATGTTATTTCAATTTTATGTATCTTTATTATTTTATTTCATCTTATTATTTTTTATTTTAATTTAATATATTTTCATTTTTATTTAATTTTATTATTTTTATTTTATGTATCTTTATTATTTTATTTTTATTTCATTTTATTCCAACATTTCGCCTTTTATTTTTTATTTATTCTTTCTATAACTTTCTTGGTTTACTTTTATTTTATTTTTATTTCAGTTTATTATTTCATTTTTCAATTGAATTTATTTTCTTGTTTCATTTTTTATTTGTTACTCTATTTTTAATTTTTTTTCTTTTCTTGTGCTTTATTTTACTTTATGATGGGATGGGATGGGATGGGATGGGATGGGATGGGATAGTTGCCAGGGTCCTACTATAATCATCCAGTCCAATTGCCCACCACCTTTCATTCCAAATCTCATCCTATAGCCTAAAAAAAAAGTCATTTTCCTTTCCTGCTTCTCTAAGCCCAAAATATTGAAATCAGGAGCCCTATTTGTATGATTAAAGTGTGCGCTGTTGGCCCCGCGTCTTCTAAATAAATTTCAAAGGAACAACAAAAACCTCTTTAAATCCCGAGCCTCTTTTTGCCTATCTGGCAGGATTGTGTCAGAACTTCTTTGAATCTGGAAGTTTCTTTTCTCTCACACTCTGCGACATTTACCATTTTGAGGCTGCCTTAAAAATCCCCAGCAAAATATCCCCATATTTTAAAAATCACCATTGGCTGCCTGGAGCCGCTCAAGGCTGAGGAATTTCATTAGCACTTGACACTTTAAAAAAACAGTGTCAGGTCAGGACAAACACATTTTCTGTGCTGCGCAAGTGAAAAATTTCTTTTTCTCTTTTTTTCTTTTACTTTTCAGAAATGGCGCATGAGAAATATGTCCCAAAACTGCATTCTGAGACAGAGCCACCCTAGTGCCCCGAGAGAGGGACGTTCCCTGCTCCCCACCCTTGTTTTTCACCGAAGCTTCTCAATGAGATGCTACCAAGGCTTCAGCGCCCCCGTGGCCACCCGCTCACCTCTTCTCAGAGGAGGGACCTGGCCCATTGGGCCACCAGAGAGTGGAGCTGATGAGTTTCATCCCGGTACAAATATGTGAAGTATCTCCTGCAAGAGCTCCCCAGTTGCAGGAGATGCCCCAGATGGACCTGGATGGATGCCTGCATGGACCACCACAACCACCTATTGGGCTGTGGCACTGCTGCTTGGGGGACAGCCAGGACAATCCCCTTGAGGGACCACAGCCCACATCAGAGCACCCCGTGCTGTAGAAGATGCGTGGACCTGACTCCAGTAATTCGTGTCTCCCTGAGAGGCTTCATGGTGGCCAGCAGGTCGAGGGAGGGGATTCTGCCCCTCTGCTCTGCTCTGGGGAGACTCCCCAGTGCTGGGGAGACTCCCCAGTGCTGCCTCCAGCTCTGGGGCCATCAGAAGGAAATGGACTGGTTGGAGCAGGTTCAGAGGAGGCCAGAGACACTCAGAGGCGTGGAGAGAGAGTTGGGGAGGTTCAGCCTGGAGGAAAGAAGGCTCCAGGGGGACCTTAGAACCCCTTCCAGTCCCTAAATGGGCTCCAGGAAAGCTGGGGAGGGACTCTTGATGAGGGAGGGGAGCCCTAGGATGAGGGGGAAGGGTTTGACACTGCAAGAGGGGAGATGGAGATGAGATGTGAGGAAGAACTTCTTTGCTGTGAGGTTGGTGAGAGCCTGGCCCAGGTTGCCCAGAGAAGCTGTGGCTGCCCCATCCCTGGAGGGGTTCAAGGTCAGGAGCAACCTGGGCTGGTGGGAGGTGTCCCTGCCCAGGGCAGGGGGTTGGAACTGGATGGCCTTTAAGGTCCCTCCCAACCCAAACCCCTCTGTGTTTTCCAGCAGGGCTCAGGCTCAGCGCAGGGCTGGTAGTCGGTGGTGCAGATTTCGGAAGCCCCCTGCACCTCTCCAAGCTTCCTGGGAAATCCAGCCGCATCCACGGTGGCTGGAAACCTCCCGTCCTTCCCCAGGAGCTCAAGCAGAACAGAAGGATCCGAGCTCCGTGACTTGCCCAGGGCCTTCCCCAGCTCTGGGAGCGCGAGGAGCCGCTAATGCTTCAGCCGCCAGAGCATCTTCCCTCCCTTCGGCCATGGACATTTTAAAAACGTTCTGTGATGGAGAAAGAAACATTTCTTAAGTACCATTTGATGTCTCGGAATGGCTTCAGGGCTCGAGAAAACATGTTTATTTACTACTGTGCTGATTCTAATGCAAAAGATTGGTTCAGCGAGGAGAGGAAACAAAATAGGCAACATTTTCCATAATGTCTGCAAAGTGTTCTTGGGCTGACGAAAATATTTTCTTTCTTTCTCTCTCTTCCCTGCGTTGTGTTGGTTTTTTTTTTTTTTAATCTAGCATTTCAAATTGAAGAATGGCTTGAGGGCTGAAGAAATCACTTGATAAAATACCCAACATTTACATTCTTGCAGGAGAAGAGCTAACTTTTTTTTTTTTCCTTTTTTCTTTTTTTTTTCCCTCTGAAGAGTAGTTCAGTGAAGCAGAAGAAATAATCCTGCCATATCCCACGTCCATTTAACCCTTCCTGGCTGCAGCTCCTCCGATAAACATTAGCCCTTCGCTGCAAAGCTTTAGAGGTTTTGTTTCCTTCTCCAAATTTGAGGCTCTAAGGGCGCCGAAGACGGTTGATGGGCTTTGCATCTTCCTTCCCAGCTGGATTTCCGAACGGCTGCGGGCTCCCAGGGCTGCAACGCTGCACCGAGGCTCCGACGAAACCAGGGAGCAGAGGACATATTTATTTTGTGCCAAAATGGGACTTTCTGGCGAACTTGGCACCGAACGAGACCTCCAAGGCCTTGCTAACCATCGGTGCCGTGGGACGGCCACCGAGGTGTGCCCCGCTCCCGGCCGAGCTGCTCCCCAGCTCTCTGCAGCCGTGGGAATCGCCACGTACGCCCAGCGGAGCAGCTCCGGGCTGGAAGAGGATGCTGGAAGAAATGCCAAAATTAACAAGCCTGTTTGAGAGCCTCCTTTTTTTTTTTTTTTTTTTTCTTTCTGAAGCAATCCTTTGCAAAGCAGCTCAGTTGTCATATCAGGGGGAATTTTTATAACTGGGACAGAAGTTCTCTTTGTAGGTAGAAAGAGCATTTTCCGCCCAGCCCCAGACATGCAGCCAAGATTTGCATCGCGCTGTGAACTGCGGGGCGATCTGGCAGGGAGAGAAAATTACCTGCTACCAGAAACCTTCCCTTTGATGGTACATTTAGCTAACGCTTCAGTGTAATTAGTGCTCATAGGAGAGAGGAGAGGACACGGCAGTATAAAGTTCATTGGGATCAGCATACCACCCCGACTAGCAGCAAACGACAAAACAAAATGTATCATCAGAAACCCTCGTTTTCGTTATTTATTTACGGGGGAGAGATTTGCCTTCTCCTCTCCCCACGTGAACTTTGCTGGGTGATGAGTTTCGCTTGTTGTGCTCCCGCCTGCAAGAGTAGCAACAGCCTTTAATGTCCTTGTACGAAACTGGAACACCGTGAGGAATGGGTTGGTTCCTCGGGGGACTCGTTGCCATGGGTGTAGGAAAGTAGAGGGGTGCAGGAGGGTACGTGGGTTCCAGCCATACAGAGCAGGAACTATCTAGGTAGACATCTCTCAGCCATGAAACTCAAAATGGGTCTGAAGGTAGGTGTCACACCCACTCTTCCCTTTGGAAAATGGAGATAAAGAAGCTAAATGACAACCTGTGACTATCCCGGGAATTTATCTGCTGGCCCTGCCTCGTTAGTCTCTTGCTCTTCTGCTCCTCGACCGCTCTCTGGTGTCTTCACTTCACTTCCCACCCCGGAATTACACTCTGCTCCCATTAGGGAGCCCTGCTGGCATGTATTTCACTGGGAAAGCTTTAACCCTGCAGCAATAAATCTCTCCTGGGTCACGGGGGGTCTCATTCCAGCCCAGCAATGTTTTCATGTCAGCCCCGCAGAGATCTCCCGGGAGGCCCCGGGCTCAGAATTGGCATTTTGACGCCGTCCGAGTTCTCTGAACCAGCCCGTGACCCTGGGAGATAACTGCTATCCCTGCCATGCTCGTACCATCAGGAATTGCCATTTGCCAGGTGCCATCAGCCGTGATGGGACGATGAAGGGCGTATTCACCACACCTCGCTCTTACCCACCGTTTTGAGGAGAGCCGGGGCACTAACACCGCATTTTGGGACAAGCCCCTGAAGTCTTTGCTCAGCCAAAGCTGCAGGACCCAGGGAGACAATTTCTTACCCAAGAAAGCCTTTCGTTTGTTGTCTTTGGTGGCCGTTCAGCTCAGTTATTTCTTCTCCCCTGGGTATTCTCCTTTCTGGCTCTGAACGTGGTTGTGACGGTCCCAGCTACCCCAACCCTCCACCTGCTCCAGCTCCAGCTCACGTAGAGCTGACCACCAAACGGGAAACACGGCTAGTAGGCTCTGCCACCTCCCTCCTCCAGGCAGGGCTTCCCACATCAGCTTCCCCACTACTGCTAGAGCGGGTCCAGAGAAGGGCAACACAGCTGGTGAGGGGTCTGGAGAGCAAGTCTTGTGAGGAGAGGCTGAGGGAGCTGGGGGTGTTCAGTCTGAGGAAGAGGAGGCTGAGGGGAGACCTTCTCGTGCTTTATAACTACCTGAAGGGGGGTGTAGGGAGGCGGGGGTCGGTCTCTTCTCCCAAGTCACAGGAGACAGGACAAGGGACAATGGCCTCAAGTGGCACCAGGGGAGGTTTAGATTGGAGATTAGGAAACAGTTCTTCACAGAGAGGGTTATCGGGCATTGGAATGGGCTGCCCAGGGAAGGGGTTGAGGCACCATCCCTGGAGGTGTTCAAAAGACGGGTTGACATAGTCCTTAGGAATAGGGTTTAGTGATTTTTGTCAGGGTTAGGTTGATGGTTGGACTAGATGACCTTTAAGATCCCTTCCAACCCAGACAATTCTATGATTCTATGATTCTAAGACACTGACAGGAGAAGACATTGCTCAGAGTGAGCCAATGCGATGGAAATTGGATGTTAGACTTGTTTTT
This sequence comes from Gallinago jamesoni, assembly GCA_025769975.1. Classification (NCBI taxonomy): domain Eukaryota; kingdom Metazoa; phylum Chordata; class Aves; order Charadriiformes; family Scolopacidae; genus Gallinago; species Gallinago jamesoni. Next base: position 3,109,442 of record JAOQGH010000007.1, on the reverse strand, counting down.
TTAATAAAGAAAGTAAATAAAGCTCTGAGTTCTTTACATTAGACACCTACACAGGGCTCAGGCATCAACCGACGCCGCACTGCTGACACGGTGCCAACGATGGCTATTTTGACTATAGCCAGGCTTATTTGGTTGACATTTAAATGATTAGGAATACGTTAAAACAAACAGAAATGAGAGTGTCTCCAAGCTGGCCGCCTTGCCCTAACTAAACTGGTACAAGGTCGCGTGTAAAAAGGCTTTACTTGTTTGTAAATAGAGAAATCCTTCAGATCCCGTCGTGAGAATTGCTCCAGAAGCGCGAGGCACCGCCTGTTCCCAGCTGGGCCTCCCACGAGGTGAGAGTAGGACAATAACAAGAAAATAATGTATCGCTGGCCTGTTTTAATTGGTATTTATTACATAATGGTGCGGTGACTGTGCAAGCAGGAGAAGAGAAAATCCAGTCCCGGGAGGTGTTTTCACTCCGGCTGTTAATTCACGTGCCGGGACTAAACGCCCGGCTCAGCCCAAGCTGCCAGGCTCCGGCGCCGGGAGGGAGCCCCGCGGCTCCTCACCTCCCTCGGCACAGGCTGCAGACTCTTTTCCCAGGAGCCGCATTAAAATAAAATTTTCAGAAAAATATCTACTTTCATCTTAAAGCCTCAACACGGTGGTGGATAGAACCTCCCCTTGTAAATGATGTTGATATTTAATTGCCTTTACGGCTCCGGAATCGTGTTTTAAAGCGAAGCGGCACAATTCACAGGTCTTTTCTCTGCCCGACTGCTTTCTCGTTAAGGTCTGACCATGATTTTCTGCTCCCAGATGAATCGTCTTTCACCGGGCCGGGCGAGCACACGTCCCATTAGCACAGGCCCTACTGGACCCAGCAATTTGGGTGCTTGCAATGACTCTCAGCAGGATTAACCCCAGCTGCAGCATTTGAGGTCACCTCTTTGCTTTGAAGAGTTTGAAACCAGGGCAAGGAGCCCCCCTTCCTAACTTAGTCCAGAGGGTGAAGCTGGGCTTGGTGTGACCCTCAATAACACAGAGGGGTGTCTGTAGCCAGCCTAGAGGTTTTGGGGTCACCGAGCAACTCCCTGTGATGTACCTCTAACCAAAACTCTCTGGGATGTACCTCTAACCAAAACTCCCTGCAGACTGCCTCAGCCTTCTCACATATTATGGCTCATTTCTTTGATACAAACATCACTTTTTCAAAGTCTTCCTTCAATAATAATTTAAATTTAGTTTAAATTTAAAGTTGGTTGCTCAGTTGACCACGGAGCAAATAAAGGGTGTTCAGCCTCTCCCCACAGATCCCTTCCACCCCTCACCACTTTGTGATTTAGATGCACAGAAACACAAGCAAGATGCCTTAAATCAAGTGGCTCAGGTCACCTTTGGAGGGGCGAATAACTCTGGCCAGGTGAAAAGGGGACCAGGTGGCCACATATCTGTCCTGTGGGAAGCAGTGACACCCTCAACAAGAGTGTGAAACTGCCCGAGATGCAGTCAGGCACTTAATTTTTCTAAGCGAAGCATGTAAATGAGAGAGTGGCATCATCATCTGTCTGTGTTTCCCCTTCCTTTCCGCAGAAGCACATTTTGGGTTGAAGTGTCTGTGCTGGGACTGATCCAGCAAGTCTCTGTTGTCAGAGCCCTGATTCATGAGTCGGTGCTGCAGGGCTGGAGGTGGAAGCGGGTAACCTTGGCTCCCTGCTCCTCCTCCACTGGGAGCCCAGGATCCAGTGTCACCGGCAGGTGCTGCTGGGAAGGGGCTCTTTCACCACTGGAAATGGGCTAATTTTCACTGGCACCCAGTGAAGATTTCATCCATTCATGTTAGCCTACGGGCAGCTAAACCAGCAGAACCCCATATTCTCCAGTGATGGTTCCCTGCAGCTCTGGGCTTGACTCAGGTGTCTCCTGAAATACTGCTGCACATGAGATAGCCTGGATTTTTGAGCAATTGAGATGATCTTCTGAATAAGTGATAACTTAATTTATGGTAAGAATTTTAATGTCTTATGACTGTGAAATTTCCTAAATGTTTAGCTTCAGCTTACTGTGAAAATGTCCTGAGACTGTCAGCTCCTCTCCCACCACCTCTGCCTGCTCAGCCCAGCCTTTCCTGGGAGAGGAGAGGATGGGAATTGGGAAGTGCTCAGCAAATTACAGATTCAAATATCTACCTTTCAGCAGCAAGACACACAAGGCAGGGACATGACAAGTGGCAAAGACACCTTGCATCGTGGGGTGCCTTCCACACCTGCATAATGATACATGTAGAGGATGCTCTGCAGGGGCTGGAGGGGTGGAAATAACAATAAAACGTGGCACAACCCTCCAAATACTCAGAGAAACGAGAAGAGCTGGGTATTTGCCGGCTGGGCTCATCTGATGGCCGCTCCCCAAGCCCACTGCTCTGCTCCACGGTGGCAACCTGGCCACACTGGTGTTCCTGCCGGGCACTGACACCACACCGGACCTCTGCACCCCAATCAGGAGCATCCAACATAACTCAGAAGAGATAATTGTGTCCAGATTTTCCGTTGTTGGAAAAGTGGCATCCTATTACCAGGGAGAACGACTCCAGCACCCCTGAGTCACATCAGAAAACATATTTTAATTCTCCTTTCTGCTCTGGAGGAGCCTCTTAGTGCCAGGGCTGAACTCCTGCGAGGAGATCAACTGAACGCAGGCAGCAGCCCCTGAAGCACCGCAGATGCGGCCAGGAGCTCGTGCTGCTCTGGGTAGAACAAAACTGATGGCTGACTCTCAGTGCCAAGCAAGGTTTTGCTCTTTTTTTTTTTTTTAAACTCAGACTATTTTAGTATCTCTTTTGGCAGAAATCAGGAGGGGAAAACAGCAAAAGCAAAAAAAAAATATTGCGTTTGATGCCTCCCTCTGCTACAAAGGAAAAATGTAAATGTCTTTGGGTGACAATCTCGCCAATTAAAGTTATCTTAGCAAATATATATATAGTTACAATCAACCCAACTCCTCCCCAGGACAAATGCTCCATGCAATTTGTTCTGCAGAGCTGATGGAGGATTTTAATATGGCAGCTACGGCAAAAAGCAGATCCTGAAGATGACCTCTTTTATAAGGTTGGTGCATCGCGCACAAAAGATTTCCAAAGTGACTCCTGCTGCTGAATTCAAGCCAAAACTCTTAATATTTCCCACACAACCAGAGTGTGATCTTATCACGGGAGCCACAGTTAAAGCCCGTGTGTTGGCATAGATCCTTCGCTATTGTTGAGAAAGTCTCAATTCGAGAAAATTTAGAGTAACAATGATCTCTCCCAAAGCGCATTGTTACTCTCTATAAAAGTTGAGGGATTTTGAGCCCCAGTAGCTCCACTGTTAACACCAGAGAGGACAACCCAAGAAAAGCCATCACTTCAGGTCCCTCAGGACAACACTCTTGAGTGATGAGAAAGAGCTTTGCCAGCCAAAGATCTATAGGAAAGAAGACTTCAGCCTATTAATTCTCCAGGTTTTCCACAACAGTTTGGAGAGCTTTTGTTTCCTATTGTTAGAAGACAAATTTCTAATCCACTCTTCATTAGGAGCGATGTGACGTCCCACCCGCCCGGCCCCCAGACTCATCCATCCTTGTGGGACATCTCGGACCTGCTCCGAGGTGCTCCCGCTCCTGGCAGGGCTGGGCTGGGCTCACTGGCGCCAGGCAGGAGCAGGAACTGGAGCACCAGTTAATGCACACAAAAGCCTGGAAAAAAATCCTACTGTGATTTACCCACACGGAGTTCAATAAACATTAGATCTGATGGCATTCATCGTTTTTTCATAGCATGCTCGATTACTGCTTCAGTTATTGCTCAAATGACATCATCCCTGGCACAGGAATTGATTGATTTTTTAATGAATATTCATATGGCATTTCAGCCAGGAGTAGGCATTAATATTCTAAGAAAGAAGAATGAAACGTACATCCTAATTTAATGAATGATTGTAAATATGTATCTGATGGATAATGTGACGATGAGCATTTAAAAAGGCATCCATAGTCACCTCGGGTGCTTTTTTTAGGAACAAAGGGGCAACCAGGACGCAGGCAGGGCAAACGGGGCAAGGGACAGGTGGGATTGGGCCACCCCGTCAGGCTGCTTCTGCCCAGCTTGTCACAACACGGATCTCCAGTCGCCCAGGTCGGGATTCTTCACCCAGCCCAGCCCGCTCCTCACATGCCCTGAGATAATCCATTTAATTATTAGCATTAAATTGACAATGGTTACTGACCCCAGGTGATACTGGGGCTGCCATGTGCTAAGGACTGGAAAACTCTGATGAGAGCAAGCTGTGAAGCTCTCCACAAAACAGGAGACGAACAAGGGGGACAGGAGAGAGCACCCATCCTCTCCGTGCCTCCTGGGCCCCCGTCCTGTCCCCGTGCCACTGGCTGCCATCCCACCCCAGCCATCCCGGGGGCTTGTTTGAGCGGGTCCTGCTGAGGGAGGCAGGTAGAGCATCGCCTCTATCCCCCGTGGAGCTCTGTCATGTTCAATACCCTTCACCATATTACGAATTCGAGGCTGGAGGTCCCCAAATGTACATATATTTGTCAGACAATCTTAAGATGTCTCCCTATTCCGAGCGCTGATCCTTTGTGAAGGCAACAGTTGTACCGCTTAAACAATGACAACGGGCTCCGTCCTCCTCTCCTCACACCAGTCCCAGCCCTGGAAAGTGTTAAAACCTGGGCTCCGTGCCTCGCTGCTTCGAGCCTCTTAGACAGGCGTTTAATTTAAAAGCGTGTGCAGCCCCGTGGGGAGCCCACACACCTGAAGCATCTTCTGGAAACGGGGCTTAAATCAGGACATCGCCATTAAAGTCACCGAGGTGACAGGCATGAAAGGCTATTTATACCCAGCGGCTTTCTATTGTGCAAGGGAGAGAACGGGCCCTTCTGCTGACAAAGCAGAAGCGTGCCTCATCCCCACATGAAATGCAGAAAGTAATACCCTAAAAATCACTGCCACCTTTGGAGAGTGACAGCCAGGACCGCGCTGAAATCTCCCCTGTACCCAGAGCCAGGAGCAGGGACCCCAACGGGGAGCGGAACTTGGTTTTCTTTCCCTCTCCAAGCAAATCAACCACTTGCTATTCCTCTTATTAGCAGCCGGCAGGCGAAAAAAAATAAATTAAAAATTAAAAATAATAAAAAAGATACCTTTGCAGGCCAGCTCCTGCCACCTCTGAGTTAGGAAAACAGGGGAGGGAAAGGGCTGTGTTCCCCGCAGCGCCCTGGCAGCGCAGCCCTGCAGCCAGGGCTCTTGTTTGCGCATCAAGATGCGTGGGACCGAGTTTGCCGATAAAAATATATACAAAGTTATGCTTGGTATGGAACAAGCAGGCAGTAGCTGCTGAAGACTTCACAACATCCTGCTTTTGGCTCGCCTCCAAAATACCAAAACAAAACAAAATTCAGTTGGCATCTCTGCAGATTGAAGCAAGTTTTCTATTTTTTTTTCTTTTTTTTTTTTTTTTTTTTTGCAGCAATTGCTGAACAAACGTTTCGATACTGTGCCACCGCCCCCGCCCCGGCTTTCTCCCCCGAATCATGTGCTGGAAGGATGTGAAAGATGTTCAAGGTCATGGGCGGGCTGTGAATGAACCCAGCCGTGGCCCATCTCTGTCCTCTGTGGTTTTGCTGGGGGCGTGGGGACATTTGCCCAGCGGGACCTCCAGCAGTGGGGTGGTTCCTCCAAAGAGGCTGAGCCACAGGGGTTGGCACCACTCACTTTTTATTATGGTGGGGTCTTTTACCTTCCCCCCCGCTCCTCCCCAGGAGGTGCAGCATGCACGCCTGGGCTGAATTCAACCCCTTGTGCTGCTGGTCAGGTAGGAAAGTCAAAACCATCTTCTTGCTGATGGTCCCGCCGCTCTCGAAGGCGACCATGATGTGGGAACAATGTGGGAACGATGATGGCAACACACTCCAGCTGGGAAAAAACCTAAAGCAGTGGCCTGAAATGAGGGACTCTAGGATTTGGCCTCCTATTTCTCATGGCACACACACCGGCACAGAGCAACGTACACCTTCTGTACGTACGCACATTGCAACTTGACCTCATGGGCATTGCTCTCCAATGTTTTATTTATTTCCCCAAGAACAGGCAGTTGTGTTGGAGAAGAACACAAGGTGAAATCCTGACCTCACTGAAAGCACTGAGAGTTTGCCATTGACTCCAGCAGAACTTGATGTTTATCCAGAGCTATAATCGGGTTACGGGTCTTGGTTCTCTCTTCAGCTCTTTGTTGGTGCTCGATGCTTTAAAGGAAGAGCCCAACAAACCTACAGCCCTTTCATCCATGCCCACCCTTCCCAAAGAACACGTAAAGCAGCACCAGTCCCCTCCTGCCCTCTCTGGTAAGCAGTTACAGTTCTTGAAGCGTGAAATTTGCTCGCCCTTACTGTAGCACATCTCTATCATGTCGTTGCTGATCATAAAAATTATCCTGTGTTTCCTCAAAACCAGGCGCCGCATTCATCCCTTTCTGAAGGGAGCGTGTGCATATAGGCATAATTTAAACAAACAGTCTCTCTGGAAACCACCCCCCTGCTATTGCAAAGTGAAGTGCTGTCCCCTGGCTTTGGACAGACAGATTTCAGCAATAAATGCATTTCTGTGATTTTTTGACCTGGCTAGCGCTGCAAAGCCCAAAGAGACACCCCACAGCCCCCCCCCCCCAAGCACAGCAACAGCTTTTGCAACCAAGCCTTCCCGTGCACCCAGAGGAGCTCTCTTTGTACACTGTCTTAATCAGTACATTAAACGCTTTCAGTGAAATGCTGCCTTCTTCTGTTTATTTGTCACAACTGATGCTCTGGTGAACAGTAAATAGGACATTTGTTGGCAAATCAGCGCTACCAGCTTGGTTCATTAGGAAAGGCTGGAGTACAGGAGAGCTGCGCGCGGGTCCCTCTTGCAACTCGTGCTGGACTCTCAGTCCTTGAGGCTCAGCAACTCCTCCAAAGCCTGAAGGCACATAAATCTCTCCTAAACCGAGCCCGGCAAAAGCGAGCCAGCGCGGGTTTATGTAATTCTTACCAACGAGCACCGGGTTGTTAAAAGGCCGTGGGGGCTGATTAAACCTGTGCACGCACGAGAAGAATTCAGCGGCGGTTTTGGCTGAGAAAACTTCACATTGAAAACTCCGTCCATCCGAGCCGTGCGAGCGGCTCCCTGCTCGCCTGCCCCAGCCCCGCGGCGTTGCACAACGGCGGGCGTCGTGTTCGCCACCAGGCAGCTCGCACTCAGCATCACACGGACAAGGAGGAAGCCACGGTGCCTACACTGCACATAACTGCAAGCAAACGGGTTTCCAAGAAGCTATTAAGCAGTGTTCATTTGAAGTTTAAACTTAAAAAAAAACCAACAACAACAACAACAAAAAAAAAAAACACCAAAAAACCCAAAACCTTGGAAGAATTTTTCCTGGCTTGAATTTTAAGAAATTCAGATTTTAAATGAAATGTGCCCAGGCACCATCAGTAATGCAGCAAAGCCAGGCTGTGCACGGCGATGTGGTGTAGGGCTCTGATGGATGAAGCAAGGATCCAAGTCCTCCCCAGTGCCAGCCGCTCACTGGTCCCCTCCCCAGACGTTGTCCCCTTCCAGTGAAGGAAGGGGCAGTCTCCTGCAGCCCCCAGAGCACAGCCGGGCACCTCAACACGCTCCCAACCCGGGCAGCGATTGGGAAGGGGCTGTGGGGTGCGTGGGACACGTTCCCTTCTGCTGAGCCTGCAACGAGGTGGCACCGTCCATGCCCAGGATGTGCCAGGCTCTGCCAACGCCTGTCCCAGCCCAAACCCTTCCCCAGCCACAGGCGGCTGCTCCACCACCCCCCAGAGCCCCCTCTCCTGCCTGGGGTGCGCTTCAGCCCCAAATCACAGATGGCATATGGGTTAGCCATGGGCTCACCCAGCTGGGCTGGCCGGGGACCGGGGTCCCGGAGCTGTGTGGGTCCCTGGGCATGGGGACGGTGGCAGGAGACTGGCCAGGACACGGTGGCTCTGTATGAAACGGGTCCTTTGTGCCAGGCGGGCACACAAAGCCGGGCGTTGCACACAGCAGCAATTGTTCCTTCGGAGGTTTGCATGGACGGGGCCACTGTCCCCCGGTGGCTTCAGACACCCTTGACGTCAGAATAAATGAACAGGCAACATTAAAGTAACCACGTGCGGCTTTTAAAATATACCCTGCTGTAATTTATTTTTTAAACCATTGCTCATTTTAAGAGGCAGGGAGATAAGACTCCTTTGAAAAAAAAAAAAACCCTCCTTGCCCATCTAAATTCTCCCCATTACTGAGCAAATGGTTTGCAACAACAAATTTATTCCGCAGCATCTCCTGTGCTCTTTTTTGTTTGAAAAAGCCACAAACAGATTGTGATTTTCTCTAACGGATTCACCATCTGGGAAATTTTTCATGCAACTCCTTTCCTCACTGGGAACAAGTTACTCAGAGGGGAATTCCCAGCAGAGAGCAGGCTCTGAAGGGATGGGTGGTTCATTTAATTAGCATGCATAATCTTGACGTCCTTACTCAGGCAAGACTCTCACCAGGGCCAACGGGAGATTTATTATTATTTTTTTTTTAAAAAAAGAATCAGCTAAGGGCTTTGGTATTCGTCTCTTGGTGTTACATACAGTATTTTCCATGTGGGGGAAAGTTGGCTTTTGGCTGTGTTAGAGACTGTGATTTACTACAGCCTTGAGCAGCCGAGGTCAGGATGTGGCCCTTGCAGCGTCCATCACATGCCGAGCGCCGGCCGGGGCAGAGCCAGCGGCAGAGGAACACACTCTCACACACTTTTCCCCTTTGGGGGAAGATCACAACGTTTTTTTTGCAACATGTTCTCTGCAGCCAGAGGAGGGCGGGGGTGGAGGTCAGCGGGGGAAGAGGTTCTCCAAAACCCCACGCTCATCAGCTCAGCAAAGCGGCGTGTTTACCCAGCCCTAACGCGAGGTACGTGGCCTTTCCCCCCTCCCCGAGCTGATGAATTTATGGCAGGAGAAAGCCACGGGACGAGCAGGGATGCACCTTTCAGCTGCGTTAAAGCTGTTCCATGATCAATCAGCGCACACGCAGCCTTGATTTCAAGGCACCCGAGCGGATTGCTCAGAGCAGACCCCGCCAGCCCAGCTCTGCTCTCACCTAAGCACGGGTTTGAGAGCTGCACGAGAAGATCTTACACTAACTAATTTTCACTGGCTCATTACTGGACAAAACTTCGCTTTGAACTGACATTTTCTGGGCACGGTGACTGCTTTGAAGCAGGAAGATAAAATTAGTGCAGAGAGTCCAGGAGCTATGGAAACCTTGTTTGGCTAAATAAAAAGGCAAAAAGATAACAAGGCTTCCTATTTTCCAGCAACATCTTCTCTGGAACAGCATGCTATCTGCGTGTGCTAGAAGCTCCAGAATAGCCAAAGCCCTTCCTGAAAGTAAATGTGCCATGTTATTTTCCACGACTGGGAGGAAATGCTGTCTCCTACCTCCCCAGGAGGGAAAGAAACAAAATCAGCAATTTAGGAGAAGCCCGGGGAGAATCACAATGAGCTTCCAGCCAGGTAAGGCCCTTTAAGGTAAAGGGCTGGTCTCTTCTCCAGTCCGTTCCCAGTGCCTGTTTGAGACTTACACCTCTAAATGGGGTCAGAACCAGTCCCTGGCTTGCTTTTATGGAAAAGGGCAATCCTGACCCTAAAAGCTGGACAGACACAAGCAAAAGGCTCTGCTTTTGTAGCAGCCCCTGGAAGGAAGCAGAGTTTGCTGGTGCCTGCCTTTGAGGCTGTTCCCTGGGGACCCCCTGGGCTGGGGCACTGGGTCACTCCGCTTCCCAGCCCCTGGGCCAGTTGCTCTGGGTAGAAGCTCACTCTAGGAGCTGGGCAAACCAGTTCTTCCTAGGAGCTGGCAAAGGCTCAAGAGATGTATTTAAACATAACAATAATAACAGAAAACGCATGTTTATAGAGCACATTCCTGAGCCTTTAGCTGTCCTTGAGCCTGCTACCCCACAGCACCCAGCCCGCTTTGCCACCTGCCATCGGGCTAATGCCACCAGCCACATTTTTGAGTGTTGCTTACAGTTTCCCATGTAATACTGAAAGTGAAAATACATGCACCCTTGCCCAAATCGTCCTCTCTTTCCGAAAACTCCTTCCCCTTTCTTTCAAGGCCTCCAAGACTCTTCAGCTGTTAGTTGGGACACCAGAATGGAGCATCTCATACGCGCACAGGGATGTGGTGCTCTACGCACACAAATATCCATTTCTCCAGTTGTTCACCTCCAGCTCGGTCTATTTTAGGATTTTGTGCTGCTGCACATCCCTGTAACAGTTTCCACATAAGAAAAAGAGGAATTACAAAGTCCATCGTGGTAGAAATATTCCTCTTTATTCCCATAGGGATCATCACAACCGCATCCCGAAACGGCAGAGCCCTGCACTGCGAGCTCAGCTCCACTCAAGGAAAGGAGGAAAGGCAGGACCTTCTAGCCATGGATTGATGTGCACCTCAACACAAAGCGACAGCTCCTTCAAATCACTCCAACGCCCAGGGTGGGCGACACAGTCTGCTTGCTAAAGCCAAAGCCCCGGTGCCAGCCAGCTGCGCTGTGCTCCTGGCTCTCCCCCTCAGTCATTGCTGAATGACCCTTCAAAGGAGGTAAAAAGCAGTGTTTTACCCAACTCTCAGTGACATTTCGAAGCGTAGCCACCGAGAGACTGATTCTCCTCTACCGTGCACTTCTCTATTTGCACCAGTGCAAAGAGACGAGGGTCTAGGACATCCCCCCATCAGAACGATACAAGCATCGTACGACAAAATTCTTCCTTTTTCCTTCCCAAGCGATCAATCCATCAACATGTTAAAAAAAATAGGTTTAATGTAGGTGGCATGTTTCATACAGAATTTAGCAGGCACCCAAAACACCAGCTGGTGTCATGTTCTGAGGAGTTAACAAGGTGAAACTCCAACACTTCACTCTCCTTCGTACATTCACGGGCTACACAACAGGCCAAGGCAGCTTCGCCACCACACGCACCAGCATCCCTGCTCGTCAGTCTGTGCAACACAACCGGAGCATCTCCACCACCCAAACACCCGGAAAACTCCAGAGGGAATACAACTCCCAGGGAAAGTTCTCCCAAGGGGCTGGCATGGGTCTGGGATGGACACACTCTCCCAAATCAATACTTCTAGTCATTTTCCTAATTACTCTTAAGGCCATTTTTAACCCAGTTAAGTATAATAATGATATTTAAGAGCCAAACATTAGAAGAAAAAAACAAATAAACGTCAGGGAGCAAACCAGCTGCTCTCGCTGTTTAGGATGGAATCGACATGAAGGAATGCTGAAATGAAAATTTCCAAAGACTTTAGAGTTATAGCCATCTATACAGTAAGAAGGGAAGACTTTAAACATTTTGGAGCCTGATCCATCCCTTCTAGCACTGACAAATTTGGAAAGACTAAAAAAGTCTGGAAGAATATGAACCTCACCCATGGGGCACAGTTTGCAAATACCTGCTTAACATGAAATATTTCCGGCAAATATCATTATAAACCACTCATTTGACTCTTGAAAAGCAGAAAGCTCAGCTTCCCCCATTTCCTTATTTGTTGTATTCCAGGAAGTTTGGGGTTTTATTCCCCTTTATTAAAAATGCCAGGTTGAAAAAACGAATTAAACTAAATGGGGAACAAAAACCAGCATGTTCTTTGCACGTACTTAATATAACATTTATTCTACCTCTTCCTCTCTCCCCGAGTTGTGGCTTGGCTCCCTTTGAGCTTATAAGAAACTTCGAATCTCAGCTCCTTGAGAAAAAAATATTTTGGCAAATTACTCCTAAAAGCTTTAAAAAAAATAAATCTCAAATTTAAAAACACTGAATTTAAATTCTGAACCATTACCAAGTTCTTACTTATTCAGCAATCTCCTGGGCATGTTGTGAGGTTTAATTAGCTCCAGTTGGAAAATGCTTTGAAGAGGAAAAGTGCCACAAAGGTGCCAAATACTTCTCCACTCATGAAGATCTAAAACGTTCAAATTATTACATCATAAAACAAATAATTTGAAAATTAATTCCTCTTCCTCGCCAGCATGACTTCAAAGGGACCTCACTTCTTCCCCTCCGCTGGTAGGATCACACCACCCAAGCACCGCAAGGTGTCCAAGTGCTGGCAAGGACCAAGAATGAGAGTATTTTGAATTTCCTTTCATTCGAGGCCACCTTCTCAATTATTTAACCTTTGGGTTGTCCATCTTTGTGTGCAATTGCAGAATTGAGATTTGTGGCATTTTGACAGCAGGTATTTGGCTCCCTTCCTAAAAGAAGAATGGGGAAATCACCTTCCGCTGTCTTCTAAGCAACCTGTCCCCAAGGTCTCTCTCGAGAAACATCTGGGCAACTGGGAAACATTATTTTTTTGTGTGATTTGATAAGGACGTGTGCCTTTTCCTCGGTAGGCACCGCTGAGCCCAGGTGCAGAGGGCTGATGGGGAGTCTGTGCAGTAAAGCAATGAACTGCAACGCAGAAGCCCTTCCTTGTTCAACTGCTGCTGCAGGAGCGTCGTGGAGCAGGTTTGGTCTGCTTAAAGAACCACCGTCAAAGGAGCAGCAAAAGTGGTTTTATTGAAGTGAGAGGTTGTAAAAGTGAGGCCTGACAAAGTCCTATGGCAAGGTTCAATCTAGTGCTTACTGCACAGAGGATATAACCATTCAAAGTTACCAACAGAAGATCTCAGTGCCCTGCGATGCAAGGTTATGCGCAGTATCAGTCGCAGACCAAGGATCTGAAGTTGCTAAGGGGTGTCTCAACCTCAAGGAGGAACCTCAAGAGATGTCCCAACCCAAGGAGCGATCACCGCCATACAGCCAGCTGCTCAGCAGGGAGAGCTCAAAAAAAAAAAAAAAAAGCTCACTCAGGTTGTCACATTTATGGAATAAAGTGGTTGGCTCATAGTCAAATTACATGCGGTGGAAAAGGTAAGTATGAGACTACTTGTACCCACCTTTGTTCCTTGACCAAATTAGTCTTGGAAGAACCACCTGCTATTGATGTGTTAATCGCATGATCGGTGTTCCAGTTTCCAAGCTCATGTACATCAAAGCTCACCGTGTCACCCTGTTCCTGTGTGGGTTTTCAAAGAGCAAGTTGGAACTAGGGAATTTCCTGACCCCATATCACAGCCTCGACCTTCACTTCCTTCAGATCCTCAACGAAACCGCCACAGGTTTGGTCTCACATCCCAGTGTATCCATCACAGAGAGCCACCCACCAGCTGAAGCAGCGCCCACATGTACCACAAATCCCCCTTTTACTCATCATTATAAGGAGAGCTGAAATACAGCCCCTCCAAGGTGAAACAAGGTCCCACCACCCAACCTCCACCCTGCAATGGGCGAGGGAGAGCTGCTCCTGGCTGTGCCTTGCTGGGCTCTCAGCTGGCACCAGGTTGTTTGCTGGCCATCTGTAACGTGTTTCCTGCAGAAACCACCCCTGGAGTCCCACGATCTGCAAAACCAGAGCTGCAATGCCCTGGGCTGACAGCTGTACTGGAGAGGAACACACTGGGCTGGGAATTATTGGGAATTCCCTCTGCCCGCAGAGCGAGCTGTAGCTTAGACTTGCAGGATGCTGAGTCCGGAGATCCATCCCAGAACAAAGCTCTGGGGAGCTCCACAGTTAGGAGGAAACTTCCAGACACCGGTTTGTGACATATGCTGACACTACATCTTTCCTGCAGAAACAGCCTTTGGCTCTCGTGGGGCCAATCTAAAGTTCACACCACCACGGCCCGTTATTTATTCAGTTCCGTGTGTTTAGTCTGCATTATCTGTAACACTTGATAACGAAATAATTTCTACATTTGCTCTAGCTGTGGGCTTCAGGCAGAGCTTCTCTATTTTGCATCCATAAGCCCACAAATCAAAGTATGTCAGCAAAAGACTGCAATACTCACAAGCTGAAATATGAAGCATCCTTCCCTGTGCGCAAACTGGCTTTGTTCTCAAACACATTCATAGCTCAGACCAAAGAGATCATAAAAGAACAGTCACGTATTTCCAGTCTTACTTATCCCACTGTGATTGACTCCAGTGATTTCAGGCAGGGGGGAGAGAGGATCTCTATTATTTTTACCAATTTGTTTTTAAAGAGTTCTTTAAAGAACACAGGGGAAAGAGCAATATTCCATTATAAGGAAAAAAACAAACAAAACCAGAGTAAAAATAAACTTTTAGGCCAGCTTCTGGACTCTGTAAATAAAGTTGCTTGACTGACTGCAGAGGAACAGTCTAACATTTTAGATCAAGGCTGGTAAAACTGACCTTAGTGCTTAACTCCCTTCTTGAGCTGTTTATAAGGCTCTCCAGCTCTCCAGCGAGCTGCGGCTGCAGAGGTAGGAGAGGGAATGTTTTCTGTAATCACAGAGAATGTTTTTTTCTCATTTCAGACTGTACCCTGCTTTTTGTCTTACCTAGGAGCAACTGCCTCATCTCCCCACACTCCGTACAACAGGAGCACTTCACTGAGAAAACTGGAACTAAACCATTCAGGGAAAAGTAGAACCAAAATGCCAAGACCTAAACACTAAGGAGCATTGCAATGGGTTCCCCTTAATCACTGCAACAAATAACATATTTGCCGTGACTGGGAGTTTCGAGAGCACACAATATCCAATTCTGTTCCCATCACTCCCGTGGATTTGTTCTATTAGGGTAAGACTCAATTACTCAGCACTAACTGCCTGAAAAGGACAAAGCCACTCAAAGCTATAGAATTATGTTAAAGTGAACAGTATAGTGGGTCAGATGCACACCTCCCACAAATTTAAAAACAAAACAGGAAAAGAGAAATCCAAACCCCAAACATTTTGTTGAATTTGGCCCCATATTCTTTGCAAACTACATAGAGAAAGGATAACACTGCTCAAGTAGGACACATATTACATGTCTGAGACATTACGGAGCATTTTTAGAAAAAGGGTGAAGACGGATTAGGAGCGTGCGGTGCAAAGTTATCTGGCTTTTGTCCTCCAGATGAATCACTGCCTTTTTCATGCCCACAGGAATCCAGAAGAGCAAGGTAGGCTCCTATGGACTAGAAGAAATCTATATTAACTTGCACTGTGCAAAGGAAAAACACGCAATCTAAAGTGTTGCACTTTGATAATCAAAATGGCACCTCAACCCTCAAAAAAATATGAATTCCAGAGACAAATATGTTAATTTATCAATAAAAAGTGGTGGTGATAAATTAATTTATATTAAAAAAAGAAAATAAGGTATCGACACATTTTGGGGTAGAAGAAAAGTCACCTTCTCAGCCCACATGCGCTTGTTTTATTTACATATCCACAAATACCATGAAACACCATCCCAGCCCCCCCACTAGCAGCATGGTCACATGAATTCCATAGATGAGCAGTTCATTCATGAGGCTGAAGTCTACCCGCCTTCGCCCCAGTAAGAGGAGGATGATGGAGAGTTTGTACTGGAAACGCAGAAAGATCCGGATGCCAAGGTACTGAAGGCAAAACAAGATAGAGAGTGCCACCCAGAGGATGGAGGTAAACAGGCTGCAGCTGAAGTACAGCAGGAAACGGATGAATCCATACATCCATCGGGATTTGAGATAGATGTCGAAATTGTTGTACTTGGTACGCACCAAGTGAGTGGTCCTTACCGGGCCACAGGCCGAATGCAGGCAGGTCGTGTGGGGGCCGTGGAACGAACGGACCCGGCGGGGAATGGGGATTACAGGCATCAGGCACCCCACCGGTCACGGAGTCCCAGGGCAGGATTTACAGGGCACATATCAAATATTATCCATTAACATGGAAGAGATCCAACAGCCTGGGAACGCTAACTCTTTGCTGAATTTCCAGGAAGGAAGAGACCTGCAGGAAGGCAGAGAAGGAAAACACGTTTAAGCAGCCCCAGGCAGCGCGGCAGGTACTCTCCAGCTTGGAGGTTACTTACAACTGCTTTGCAAAACTCAACTTCTTGGCTAAAAACAATTTCGCTTCGCTGCTTTGCTTATTGTTTACCAGGCAGACATCTAGAAATACAATTCTGTTCCCATCATCACTAAGTCAGATTCCAAACAGCTCCCTAGTAGCATGCAGTACCAGCACCAGCCATAAACTCTGCAGTGTTAATGCAGAAAAGATGAGAACTTTGTTCTGGAATTATCCTGGCTAATTCACAGCTCCTTCTTAATCAGTTACTACTCCACCCATAGGAGTAGAAACATAAATGCGTATGTTTGCATTGGATCATATTTCTTTTAAAGAAGGGAAAAACAATAGTTCTTCAAGTACTTTTGAAAGGGAATTCTACAGCCCAGGCACAGCGCAGTGAGTCTAGAGTTCTGCTCATTTCAAACTTGGCAAAGCTTCGCCAAATAAACAAACTGAAAATAATGGAAGTTCTTGCAAGAACAATGAGGCGATCGTGTTTTTCACACTCCACAGGATGTACCTCCCCTTGCTCAGCCGAGCCATGCGGTCTCACTGTCATTGCCTCGGATGGCAAAGCAGCCTTTCAAAGACATCTACTGGTTTATTTCTCCCTTTGGGACCCGCAGAGATAAGTGAAATATCTTGATCTTCTGGCGTGTTTAGGATTTATAATCTTAACATCCTTCCCCACAGCCATTGTTGTTATCTGAGTGATGAGCAGTAGCCTGTTAGCTGCTCTCTGCTTCACCCCAGGCTTACGATGTGCCAAATTCCGGGAATTATGAAATGACAATGCACTCATCAGATAATGCTACAAAATAACAGGGACTTCCCCAGCCTCCTCACACACCCAGGCACTCAGATCTGGGCAGAGCTTTCCTTAGTTGAGTAAGAATTCCTATTACTTTTAAAATTAAAACTAATTTCAAAGTTAATTCAAGATTTTTTTACATTGTTACTTATGTTAATTTACAGAGTAAATTATAATGCTGGAGGAAATTGTACTTTGATATCAAAACCCCTCTGTGATACAACATGCATCACTGGGCCAGTCTCTTCACTGCTTCCTGCTTCAATGTAAATGCAAATAGCAGTTCTAATCTCTTCTGTTTGGCCCCAAGTTCTAATTCCTTTTTGCTTTTACAATCTGTTAGCTCTACATAAATCAGGAACTAATAAAAAGAAGCTTGGGTTAACTTATGATTAAGGAATTTAGGAAGTGAAGATCTGTTCTCAATTATCAAAGACACCCTCATAATTTTTAAGTGCCTCTTTACGATAATTTCCTGTCTACAGAAAGGAAATACTAAGCAGCTCAGGAGTGTGTTACAAGACATAAAAACTGGTCAGATACTAAACCAACACAACTTAAAACCAACATGGTTTTGTGCCTGGAGTGTGCAACCCAACATGCTTCCCACATACTGCGTGTATAATGCTCAGTGTTTGCTTTAGAGATATTTCTGGAGGACAGAATTAGCAAGAGAGGTTAAAATTCACATCCTCTGGATTTAGAGCATTCCATTTGCGACGACGCAGCCTCTCCTTATACCACCCCTTTCACCAGGACACAAAACCCAGCTTATTTTCCAGAAAACTTCTACAGAGTTTCTTAATCTGAGTCCCTGAGCAGCCGCAGGGAAATCGGTGTCCAAGCCCCATTTTAGAAGAGGAGTTTTCATCCTGACAAATCCTCCAACAGGTAAATCCAAGAGAACTTTCCAAACAGCTCAGCTGCGGAGACTTACTCTTAGTGAACAGCAGCAGCTCGTCCCCATTTACTGTGCCCACCACATAAACAAACAGCCTTTGGAAGGTTCACACTCCTTAAATACACCCAAATATCAACACAAACAACCACTAGCAAAGGGACATTGTGAAAATAAAATAAAGTTTCTGAAATATTACATTTTTAATGGTGCTGCCATCCACTCAGCAGAAGGTCGGGAATCCGCTGCCAGTTCTGGATGCCATTTAATTCTTGTAACAAAAAAGTGAAGTTTTCCTGTGACACCTGGCCTTCTAGGAAGAGTGAAAGAAACTGCTAAGGTGCTTCATAGACTCACAACACTCTACATATGAGTTGATCTAAAAGATAAAATGAGAGAGTAAGTGTCAATTTGCTCATGTTTTATGTTAAAAAGTTCAGAATTACAAGGCCCCTCCCCAAGCATGAATTTTTAATCCCACAAAGATTCTAATAAGAGTCATGCGCTCAATAAGATACGTATTACAGCTTAACGACACATGCTGGAAAGAACCAGGCAGCTTGCATTCAACGCCGTACACAAAGACAGGAGAGAGAAAATGACAGTTGAAGAACTCATCAGTCACCTTCTTCTATCACAGAGCCATCCAGGGAGCACAAAACACGATGCAGAGAGCACACACCGACAATATTTTCCAAATAGGTTCCGGAGGAACCGTCCCCTAAACCAGTATAGTGGCACATGATCCCTAGAAAGAGATTTGGGCACCCATTCCTCAAGATCATTTTTTTGGGCCTTTCTGTTTCACAGCACATTGCCGTGGGGCTGGAAAGCCAAGTCGGTCTCTTCTGTGCAGCATCCTACAGCCCAAAGGATTTCACCTCTAAGGCCCAGGCGACTCAACGCCAGCCACGCTGCTGTCACCCCAAGCACCACAGTAAGGAAGGCCTCATCAGGAAGTTAAAAATCTGCATAATTATTCACTTTGGTGAGTTTTCACTCCTTCTCCTTTAAAATGGAGTGCATCATGAGAAAGCTACCGAAATATAGTGCTGCTACTCTTCATCTATCACACGTTCCAGGCAAGGTCTATGGTTGCTCAGGGCACTCATAATTCCTGGAGGAGGAGGGATGACAGAAAGACCGCAACGTTCTACGGATGACAGGACCATCAGTCAGGACCAGAGGGACCACAATGTTCCAGAAGGAGCCAAACGAGGTTAGGGACAATGACAAATAAAGGTTAGTGCTGATAAATGAAAGCAGAGAGCGCCGGAAGGAGGGGAAATCCGAACTCCTCCTACATCCTACCAGATCCCAAACTAAACCGCATCGCCTCGGGAAAAGAACTGAGGGCAGGACGCGAAGCCAGAACCTCCCCAAGGCCCGCCGGGTCCAAAGCCCGGCCCAGACAACGCGGAGCCCCGCCGGGCGGCCGGCGACAGCCCCACACGGCCACCGGCCGCGGGGAAAGCCGAGCCCCGGCCCGGCCCGCACCCGCAGGCCGCGCTGCCGGCGGAAGCCCAGACCGGCAAGGCCCAGCGGTGACCGACGGCCATGCCCGGCGCAGAAGCGGCCTGTGGCGGAGGCAGCCGCCGCAGCAGGGCCAGGCCCGGACCGCCGCCTACCACCACTTACTCCTCCTCCTCCTCCTCCTCCTCCTCCTCCTCCTCCTCCTCCCCCCGGCCCCGCACTCACCCTCCTGCCCATGGTCCCCCGCCGGGCGGCGGCCGCCGAGGCCAGTCGCCCCGGGCCCGGGCTGATGGAAGGCCCGGGCCTACGGGCGAGCGCCGCAATGCGCATGTGCAGGGGGCGGCGGCGCTCCGGTTCCGGCCGGTGGTGGCGGCGGCGGCAGTGGGTAGGGAGCGGCCGGGCAGGCGCGCGGCGATGGCGTCATCACGCTGCGCCGCCCCTCCAACCCCGCCGACCGGAAGCTGGAGGGCGCCGCGTTGCCCGGGCAACGGCGGAGGCGGCGGGGGGACGAGGGGGCTCCCGCCGGTCTGTGGGGGCCAAACAGGGCGGGGGGACGGGCCTGGGAAAGGCAGGGGGAGCCCGGGAGGTCGTTTCCAACGTAAAGCGGGCCGCAGCCACCGCTGAGGGGATGGCGGGTCCGGTTGGTCCTCACCCGCAGGGGTTTCGGCTCCCCACGGCCTGGGGTTGGGCCTAGTCCTGCGGGAGCTGGAACACCCCCAGGGGTAAAATGGGTTTCAGAGTGGAGAGCGCTGCTGGAGGCAAGAGCCTGGCAAGGCTTTCATAGAATCATAGAATCATTTTGGTTGGAAAAGACCCTTGGGATCATCGAGTCCAACCATCAACCCCACTCTACAA
>JAOQGH010000007.1:3062914-3089319 GCA_025769975.1 Gallinago jamesoni | reverse complement strand
ACCTGGTCTGGTGGGAGGTGTCCCTGCCCAGGGCAGGGGGGTTGGAACTCCATGATCTTTAAGGTCCCTTCCAACTCAAATGATTCTATGATTCTATGACCGTCTGTCTCCCAGGGCCTTGCCCCACTGAAGGGTCTCAGGCACTTTTAGAAAAGAAAAAGAGACCCAGATGTTTAGGGAGGCCATAAAGGTTCAAAAAGTTTCTAAAGAACAGGCGGAGGAAAATTAAAAAAAAAAAAAAATATAAAGAAACTTCCTCCCTGCTGTTTTCTCCTAGATTTAATTAGGAATAACTTTCCATAATGGAAAGAATACATAACTTTGTCGTTGGCTCCCTGCCCTGCTTGCCATCTAGGCACTACCGCGGTGGAAAAACATTAAATAATAACAACTCGAGCCATCTGCCAGCACCGGGACCTGCCGCGCAGCACAGGCAGCTGAGGCACCCGGCCAAACCCCTCCCAACGGCCCCGCTTGATGCTCCTGCTGTTTTGGATCCTCCCCGGTTGCCTCCGGTAGCGCCTGCCCCGCGGAGCAGTTTTATTCTGTAAATAACAACGAGGGGCCCGAGGTGCAGGACATATGTCAAGGGGAAATTATGGGCAAGGTAATAAGTGGCGGTGTATTGCTAGAAAATTGCCGTTTCTGTGTCTCCCCCATCCCTTCTGGTGGGAGGAAAACGGGGAGGTGCAAAGCTGATGCCTTTTCCCAATAGCATGAAACTGGGAACATCTGTTCAGTGACTAAATAAGCGGGAGAGCCACGTTCCATTTATTTCTCTCTGCCATTGCCTGGGACTGGAGCCACAGCCCAGAGACGGGAATTTCAGCCCAAGCAACAAAATTATGACAGTACTTTGGCTTTCCAGCTTTGCCTTGGAGAATTAGGGGGATGCTGCTGGATGCAAGTGCTGCAAAGGGGGGGCTCCTGGCATCCTAAGATGACACAAAGATGATGAGGGGCCTGGAGCACCCCTCTTATGAGGAAAAGCTGAGGGACTTGGGTCTTTTTAGTCTGGAGAAGAGAAGGCTGAGGAGGGATCTGATCAATGCCTATAAATACTTAGAGTGAGTGTCAGGAGGATGGGACCAGTCTTTTTTCAGTGGTGACAAGGGACACCTTGTCACAAGAGGAAATGGACACAAACTTGAACATTAATAGTTCTACCTAAACAAGAGGAGGAACTTCTTTACTTTGAGGGTGGCAGAGCCCTGGAAGAGGCTGCCCAGGGTGGTGGTGGAGTCTCCTTCTCTGGAGACATTCAAACCCCACCTGGTCATGTTCCTGTGCAACTGCTCTGGCAGGGGGTGGGACTGGATGATCTCCAGAGGTCCCTTTCAACCCCATATCATTCTGTGATTCTGTGATCCTGCAGGAACCCCTGAGGGTGGAAGAGAGTTCTCCTGTCCTCCAGAAAAACCCAGGCAGCTCCAACTGAGCGGCTCCACAACTTAGTCCTGTGCGTGCAAGGGTGCGACACAGCAGCACCACCACCAAGACCAACCCTTTTAATTTCTTAGGGCAGGATGGCAAAAAAAGAAAAAGCGGGACAGCCGTATTCGGTTTTCCGCCTGAAATATTTTGACCCCTTCGCTGCCTAAATGAATGTGCATCTTCATAAAAAAGAAACTGTCCTGGGGTCAGGTGTGAATTGAAGCTTTGACATTCAAAAAGGCAAGACCCTGAAGGAAACGCTGCGAGTGCAGCCCGAAGGGAACCCGCCCACAGCACTCCAGCAGTGCCCGGGGTTGTATTTCTTTCCTGTGCTAATTTTACTAAAGACACAACTCATATTCCTGTTGATTGAACAGTTTTGTGTTGACAGCGTTGAAGATTTGTGATGAAACTTATCATCAACCCGGAGAGCCGGCCATTAGTACTAGTCACAGCAGCCAGCTAGTGCTGATATATTTTATGGCCCGCTCTGAAGACAAACATACACATTTATATGTCACTTGTTGCAATATAAATGCTAACTTGTACTTCTTTCAAAACTTTTAATGAATTGTATACATTTCACAAGATTTATAGCACAAACCGAATGGCTCAAAATATTACTTTAAACGTATTTGTCACTTTGGCAGCAGAACAAAAAAAATCTGGAAGATATTACGTTTTGAAATAAATCATAAATATATGCATCTTAAAAGAGTTTATTTCGGTCATTAATAGTTGATGGGGCCCCCCCAGTGCAGGATTTAAAGTTAAATTATGCAAAATCAAAAACAAACCTTATAATACTTAATCAAACATGCATAAAACTGTCAGGGCCAAATAAATTCTCTCAATTAACTTGCTTCAGATTGTGATTGCATTTACTAATTTAATCAACACTAGAATAATTTGGAGACTGGCTAATGATAAATTGCTGTGGTGCTGCACGTGAAGGGCTGCTAAGGTAGTGTGCTGAGAGAAGGATGCAAGGAACGCTTTCTAGGCTGAGTGAGGGTAAAAAAAGTAACATCTGAGTCACCGCAATCATTTTATAATGGAAACATCTTCTTATTCCCATTTTGGTAGGGCGGGAATTTTTCCAGCGAAGACTTTAAACGTCCATCATGGATAGACCTCCTCTGGCTGAATGGCTTCAATGTTAGCCCAGGGAGTCAAGCTCATTTCAGTCTGAGATGAGTATGGGACTCAAACCTCCACTTTTTTTTTTTTAACTCGTTTTGGGAATGGGATCTTTACACGAGGCTGCTCTGAACAACTGCAACTTCCAAGCCCTGCTTTTCTGGCACCGATTCAGACTTTGGCCTCAGTCAAGTCATTTGGGCTGGAGCTGGAGTAACAGCCCTGTGATGCTGAGATGTCCTTTAGCTCAATCCGTTTGCGCTTTGAATGGGTCTGCACTTACAGGGAAATGGGTCTGACCCCTGTCTAGAGAAAGCTTTCAATGCTATTACTTGTGGAGAGCTAAACATCTCATTTTTGCAAGCGTAAGCAAGGTTTTATGGAGAGGTTCTCATTTACAGGTCCACGTGAAGGAGGCTGTATAGGTATTCGACCCTAAATAATACCTGCATCTCTGAAAATCAGACCTTTATTTGGTCTTTAACCTTTCTACGCCTGTTTTACAAAAAATAACAATGTCCCTCTAGCTGCTGTAAGAATGATCTCCTCGTTGCAAAACTCTCCCTCTCTCTCTCTCGTTCTTATTTGCTCCCTCTCTCTGCAAAATATACTTTCCAGAGGCTAACTCACCATTTTTCTCACCTTTTATTTGAAGCAGGGATTGTGCTTTATAAACGTATGGCACCCAGTGCTATTTGGTCACCAGTAGAAATCAGTAAATAAAAATCTCTGTGCTGAAAATTATGTCTGCAGAAAGATAGCTAACGAGTTTCCTTTGGTGACCCAGAAACAACTAGTTCCGCAGTAATTCTATAGTAATAGAGATAGCCATAACTCTTAAGGTCTTAAAGATAATAAATGGGTTAACATGATATTTTTCAAGCCAGCCTGCGCTGTTGCCTTCCAGTCGTATCCAAAACCACCGTCCAAAACCAGTGGCATCTTGTGCAAATTCCCTTGGGCTTTGCTGAGCCAGCCTGTAAAGCTGAAATATAACAAATGAAGGAATTAATTCTTTCCTTTTCCTTAAAGGAGATTTAAGGTCAAGTCTCAGCCTTAAATTTTAAACATAATCGATTCCCCCTGGAAATCTAAACTCCAAAAGCTTGTGAAATTATTTTTCCTTATTGCTTCTTTCCAGATCTCGTCCCTTAGCTGAAATGCCAGCTTTAATCAGCGTGAAGAGCTTTACATGGGGGTAAATAATAATGCGGTGTATTAGACTAATCAAATAAAAATATGTGCAGCAGAAAGTGGAACTAATTCCCCCTTCTGCAGCTCGGTGATGCCCGCTGGTAGCCCCCGAGCAGCGCTCGGAGCCGCGGGAGGTCAGTGGGGCTGCAAAGCGGCATTATTTGGGGTTTGGGGAATGTTGGAAACGGAGGGGGTGAGCGAGGTGGGGGGTTATCACCGCACCCCCAACTGAAAAACACGATGCAAGGCTGGGAAACAGCAGCGCCAGGTACAAATGGAAACCCCAGCGCAGACGGCAAAGCTGCAGAGCACAACAAGGGCAGGCGGCCCTGTCCCCGCAGGAATCCTGCCTCCTGTAATACTTTTATAGATTTATATTTTACAGGTGACTCGCAAAATATAAAAACTCGACCAGTCTGCAGTTTCTAAAGAAATAAATGATACCTGGTCGCTGTGAGGCCCTGGTGAGACAGTAATGCTTGATGGATTCAATAGACGTGACACACCAGCGCGATTTCTGGCATAATAATCTGCCCGGTGCTGCCGCCAGCCTTCGCTGCGCTAAAAAGCAGGCAAGCCTGGGGGCTGCTCAAGGAGGGGGGGTCTGGGCCCTCCTGCCTCCCCCCTGCCCCTGCAAACCACTCCCTCCCTGCCCCAGGAAATGGGATGGAACAAGAAAGACCAGTACCAGCATGGGTGGGATCCCAGTGAACCCATAAAAGGTTGATATATGTAAAAGATGTGTGTCGTCCTACAGTGGGGACGCTTAACTGCCCCCAAAACATAGGCAAAGAGAGAGCCTCACCAGCCCGGCCCTCCCCCACCGCTGGGGAACGGGAAGGTGGATATTTTAGAGATGCTGGAGCCATGGAAAGATTCCTGCTGACCTCCGGGGGGCTGGAGAGGGAGCCAGCTGCACACATATGGTGGGTGAGAAACTGTCTCTAAAACAAATGAAAATAGAACCGGCCGCTTTGCCAGGGACAGGACTCCTGCCAAAGCTTGTTGCTGCATCATGTTGGCTACCCCCGATCTGGCTGATGTCAGAAACTGCCTATTATGCGGAAAACTCTCATGGATAAGTGCCATTAGGGCCTTCTGTTCATTTGCTAGGTCTAATGTAAGCACGAGGTGTTAAACCAGACCCGATCCATATCTGCCTAGAGAAGCTGAGGTTTGGCTCGGGAAGCCTCCCAGCTCCTCTGGCTCTGCCAAGAGCTTCTCAGAGGGTGATATTTCGGGGCAAAGTATCACCTTTTCTCTGGGAATCTCAGTTTCCTGGTTTTCCATAAATAATGTATCTCAAATCGAATCATGGCAGCAGCAGACAGGGTCCTCTTAAACTCATCGCACAGAGCTATTGGGAGAAGTATCTTCTCTAGGGTCATTTTAGCAACCTGTCCCCTCAGCAGAGCTGGGACATCTCTCGTCTCTAGCATGTCCAGGAGCACACGGTGGCTCTGCAGATAAATATCAGCACCACCAGCAGCTACACACGAATAACCACCTGGGAACCCTGTGCTGGGCAGAACCCGGGCACCCTGAGCACTCCCGTGAGGAAACACAGCCCAGATCTCACTCCATCATTCCCCAGCAATTTCCTGGAGAAAAAGAGATGGTGAAGAAAAAAACACAAATGGCACGAACGTATCCAGGCAGACTCGAGCTTTTACCCCAGCCAGTTCTCCTTCCATCCTTCTTCTGACCCTCAAGCCTCAGTTATCCAGCACCTGCAGCCAGGGAAAGGGCAGGCGCTCGGGGAAGATGGAGAGTGACAGGAGAGAGCAGAGACAAACCTTCGCTTGGCAAAGGTGTATTTCCCCGAGCTCCCCCCCACCTCCGTCCCTCCGGTGTGAATCAATGAAGCCATCTACTCTGGGCATTGGCTAAACGTCAAATTTAGAGACAGGATTCATTTTTCTGAGATCAATGGAAAGCAGAGTTTGCCTGTATTTCTTAAGCATCACCACAGAGCATCCATCAGTGCCCCAGCCCCTGGCTCGCCCGGGTGAGCTGTGATGGCATCATTTTCATCACTAGGGGGTTCTCTGGGACAGGAATCCACCCGTGCTTTTCCTCGGGGCGCACAAAATACGCCCTTAATAAATTAATGTAAGAGTTGTTGGGTTTTTTTGTTTTGGTTTTGTTTTTTTTTTTAAGCAGCCGGGAAGCTCAGGTGCGTGACTCTCCCACCGAAACCCCGAGTGCAGCACCTCCCGCTTTGGGAAGGGCACTGCCCCGACGTGTCCCCCACGGCCTCCCCGCTGTGTCTGTCACCCGTGGGCAGCCCCGCTGTCCCCGCGGCGGGGCCGAGCACCGGGCTGTGCCTGCGGCCGCGTCCCGCCTGGCGGTGCTCCTGCCCCAGGGATGCTGCGGCCGCGGCTGCAGCGAGAGAGAAGAAGGGAGGGAGAGAGGGAGAGAGGAAGGGAGGCAGGGAAAGAGGGCAAAAAAGGAGAAAAAAAACCCCAAGCAACTCCAAAAAATCCAGAGCTCTGAATTCAGGGTGTTACACAGCTCAAAGCCTCTTCTCCAGGGCTTTGTGAAGCCTCTCCGCAGAGAAGGGGTGTCCACCGGGCACAGTCCCCCTCTCCTTGATCTCAGGGCAGCGGGTGTCCTGGCCTGTCCCTCCGATGGACCAAAGATGCGAGATGGGAACGGGGTGCAGGCAGGAAGGACCCTCACTGGGAACCTCCTACAGGTCCCCAAAACACCTCCACCTCCAGTTCCTGGGGGATAAACCAAACTCTCTTATTTGTGCTGGGCAAACTGCACCCTTTGCTCCTTTTGCTAAGCTGAATGTTGTCCCTGTGTCCCGGGGGATCAGCACCGGCTGCCCAAGGTGTCTGAGGAAGAGTTTGGCCTCAACTGAGAAAAATGCTTTGCTGACAGTTTGAGAGAAACTTGTGGTGCTTAATACATTTCAGGAGTCTTTTTGACATTGCTTATGTTCAGACTGTGTAGCGCAAAGGAGAAAATGACTTTCCAGCATCCTGACAGCAGCAACTTCCATATCTCCAAAAATGAGCAAGAAAAAAGGAACAAAGGATTTATAAGATAAAACTATCTTCAAATACATCCACAATTAATAGCAGTGTCTTTTCGAACTAGAGGAAAACCACTGCAATGAGGCAAAGCTGATTTCGCTGTACATCAGGACACTGCCCCCCTCCTTATAATTACCTCTGAACTGGGGAAATGTCCATCTCCACGACAAAGCTGCACCTGCATCAATAAGGAATATCATTTTATCACCGTGGGGAGCTCAGGAATAAGAGCTGAGAACGTTGCTTCCAAAAATGCAACACTAAAGTCCACTGACGGGAGTGCAGCAGGCTGAACTGGGCTCCTTCCTCCCTAACTTTCCCGAATTTGTTGCCGACAGATCAGCCTGTAACTTCACCGTGCAACATTTTGCCGGCAAGAACACGGAGGAGACAAAACCCCAAAGCCCTCATCAATCACAGCCTGGCTCCTGGTACAATTAGCAAGTTCTATTATCTTAAGAATGACACTTGTAGCACAGAGCAAAGCGCGGCGCACCTAATATTATAATGCTGCATGTAAAAAAGGGAAGGCTTGAATTGCATTAGCATTGCATTAGATTCCCATGACTTTTTATATCAGCACTTGTGAGTTATTTATGAATTCATTTATTTACAAGGACAGCCCTTTCTGCATTCAGTTGCCATGGTTGCTTTAACTCCTGTATCCTATTAATTCTGGATGTTATGAAATAAATATAGATCAGACAATCATTGTGTGGTGGGATTTTTTTTTTTTAATATTATTCTTACTTTACAGTTTGATTCCCTGTGTCCTGGCCAGAAAGGCTTTAACACCAGGCATCTCTCCGGAGCATCCACTGCCAGATGGCTGGGGAGGTGATTTTGGGGCAAAGCACAGAGCTTTCCCCAGCCCCCCCCAACTTCACCCTCAAGTCTTTTCTGCCACAGAAATACAGCCTGGGCTGGGGTGAAACGTGGCAGCTGATTCCTAGCACTGAATCAGTGAGTGGAGAGCAGAGCTGGGAGCAAAAAGGGAATTCAGCAAAGGCAGGTGTCAGCGTGCCAGCCCGGCTGGGTGGCACAAGGAGGCATCGGGCACCCCCCCGCCTGTGGGAATTGCCATAAAATCTTTCATGATGCGGATTAGGGCTTCCTACCTCCACCCTGCAAATAGGCTGTTTGCAAAAAAGCACGGTTATCTGAGAGTGCCAAAGTAGGCACAGCCCTAGAGAGACCCCGGAGGGTTTCCCGTGTCACCTCGGGGGGATCAGAGCCCGTCTGAGCGCAGGAGTCTCACACAGAGCTATTGCCCCAGCTCCTTTTTGGAGGAGGAGCTCGGTTTGGCTGCCCTGTTGGCTGAGAGACGGGGAGCTACTTCATTTTACAAGGGGAAAAGCTTTGAGGCTGCTGCCTGTTACAGCCAGGAATTGCCGTCAGATCCCCAAGGAATGGGAATGCCCCGGGAAGCTCAGGAATTTGGCTGGCAAAGAAGAAGCTCGTTTTTACCCCTTGGAGAGAGGAAAGGTGCTGATCGGGGAGGAGGATGGTCCTGGAGCCAGGATCCCAAAGCCAACGTGCTGCAAGTGTTTTGTAATAGAATGCCACAAGAAAATTAAATCAATTACCGAGTCTAATAAAGCTCTCAAGGTTTTTAATTAAACTAAGTTTTAATTAAAGCAGCCCAAGCCCTTGCTCTTTTGATATTCTGCCTCAGACCCCAGAGGATTGCAACTCCTTTTTGTAATTTACACGGGCTGGATCAATCACTGGAGTTGCAAAAAATGTGAGAACTTTGTCAATTTTACGGGATGAGATCCTGTACATCGGGCTGGAAACTCCGGCAGCTCCGGGCCAGGAGAGGTTCAGGGGGGGACCCTTCCCGTCCTGGGCAGCGGGGAACCAGCATCTGCCTGAGCTGCTGCTGCCCTGGGAAAAGTCCTCTCCCAAGCAAAACTCCTGCCATCTAATCCAGGAGGCTGCTGCTAGAGGGAAGTTATAAGAGCTCAGTAATTCCCCCAGCTGGTACTTTTGCCTCCTAAAACAAAAAATAGCCCCTCTCTCCCCCTGGCAGTGCCTGGCCTCCCAGCGCTGCTCCAGGAGACAGACGGGAACACTGATCCACCTCCTCCAACCTGGACATCTGGTAAGTGGCCCCAGTATGTTCTGCCTCTATTTTAGTCTTGTTTTGTACACAATATGCCCAAAACATGCTTTATTTCTTAAGGAGATAAGGATCTTTACGTAACCCATTTTTCCTTAACGCTAAGTCCTTTGTCAGGATTAAAGAATCCTAAAACATCTGTACGGGCTTGGGTGGCAGATGTATGGAGAAAGCAGCCTAAAATAACATGGAATATTAACCTACTAAATGAGGTATTAAAAAAATAAAATAAAAGGACCCTCTTGAATTCTTAGTTACAGCCAATTCCTAACCCCAGCTACCACGGTGGAGGCGGATAACAACAGTGTGCCATCTGCAGGTCCAAGAATTTTTATCTGATGCCAGAACTCAACTTTGTCAGGAGTCTCGGTGGTGCCGGAGGAGCAGAACAGCCCTGGTGAGGTGTGTCAGGTCCTCCTGAACCTCCACAGGGCTGTATCCATCCATCCGTTGGGAGAGTCAGAGCAGTCAGCTGAAGGCACACTGCCTAACACCTCCGGACAGCGGCAACTTCATTTAAATTTATTCAATACTACTTAAAAATCAGTCCTTTGTATTAAGCAGAGTGATGGACAGACACTTCAGACGGGTGGGAAGTTTGTGCCAACAGAAGGAAGGAGAAACTCTTCTCTTGGCAGCATCATTGTGGAAACGCAGCGCCCCGGCCCCCAGGTCACCCTTGCTGGAGGAAGGTGCTGAGACCCTCCCTCCTGCCTGACTCCCAAACCATTTTCCCTCTTTTTAGGGGGAATAACATCACTTTTCCTGCCTAGACCTGGGACATCGTGCTCAGGGAGGTCTCACGGATCCCCTGTTTGCACCCAGGAAGATAAGGAGCGTGGGGAAGTTAACCTGAGGCTGCGTTTGTCACCTCCAGACCTGCTTGTGCCCAGCCGACACACTCGCTGCACCCGGGAGGGCAAAATGCCTCCTCTGGGCAAAGCAGCTGCTCTGTGCCACCTCTCCCATCACCTCCCCGAGACCTGGCACCACCACGGAGACATCAGTAAACACCAGCACCTGCCTGGATTTCCCCTGAGGATGGCAGCATCCAGAAGAGATGAGAGCTGACCCAGCTCCCGGGGCAGCCTGTGATGGGCTGCAACCAAAGAACAATCCGTTTTAAAAGTTTTCCAATTGCAAGGGTTTTCCTATGGAAGAGTCTCAGCCCCGGTGCACCCTCCTCACCCCAAAGTCTTCTGACTCAAGGCCAAGCCATGGGAAGGCTAGCAGGCTCTGCAGGCAGGACCTTGGCGCTGCTGCAGGGGGTTCTCTGTGTGTGAGAGGGAGAGAGAGGGATGTTTGCAATAGTCTTCTAAAATCAGCAATGGAACAAAAAACATAGCAGGGAGAAGAAAAGAGCCTCCCGTGTTTCCAGGAAAAATACACTGAAAGTCTGAAAGTAACCTCAAAAACACCTTGGAGGGAGGGAAGTGCTCAGGGCTGGGTGACATGAATTCAGCTTGTTCAGGCGGGCTGACCCGGCCGGGGCTGCTCAGGGCTCTGTCCGTCGGGTTTATGGACTCAATTCCAGTGTATTGTGTTTCTTCCCCCTTCATTTTTACAGATTACCGCAGGGAGCAACTCTTTCGACTAAACAACCCGTCCTTCCGTCAAGAAAAGAGTTCACGAAAAGTGAATTTACCTAAAGACATCAGCGAGGAGGAGCAGGGGGGACCTTCATCCACAGAGTGTCTGCGGAGGGGCCAGAGGGAAATGTCCTCCAGCTCTGCCCTGGCAGGGGCTGCCCCAGCGACACCGCAGCCGTGGGAACCAGCATCCTCCCGCTGCTCCCAGTCACCACGACACACAGCCGGGCTCGGACCCTGGGGCTGAGGGGCAGGGAGCCCCTCTCCAGCCTCACCCAGCACTGCTGGTCCTTCAGACACCCCCTGGGAACCATGGTGTGCTCTCCAGGGAGGGCACATCAGAAACAACCCCCAGCTAGCCCTGCTCCTGACACCGCTGCTGCTAATGAGACAGTTCTGTGGGTGCTCGTTAGCTTTAACGGCTCAGCAGGGATGGATGGCCCCCGGGGGGATGGATGGACGGCTGAGAGCACTCAGTGACCGCTCTCCCAATACCTTTGCCAATACCCGTGATCAAACCTGATGCGGTGGAAAGTCTCGAGAGCAGGTCAGAAATAACCTGCCGTGCCTTGGCCGGTTAGAGCCCACCCTTAGCAGCCTCTCCTGTCCTCATCTCCCGGCCCATTTCCAGCAATCCATACAGGTCCCATCAGTCCTGGCCACAGCCAGCTCCCTCCCAGCCAGCCAGCTAAGGCCATTAGTGTGATTACTGGAGGTCACGAAGTTCAAACCAAAATGTCAATTTTCATTTGGAAGAATGGTCCCATTTTAGGAGCAAAGGGATTTTTTTTTTCTCTCTCAAAGAGACCCCGACTGTGAAATCATTGCTCCCCAAAGACTTGCAAATTTCTGGCCAGCGAAAGGTGCCAATAGCTGCTGGAACCAATAAAAAGATTAACAAGGGTCACCGGTGCTTTCCTCTTCCCCTGCACTCAAAGGCTCTGGGGCCTATTTTGAAGATATTAACCATTGCCTTTACCTCCTGCACGTTCATCACTGGGTTTGGGGTCTTTATGGATTTATTGACAAGACATTGCCATTCATCTTACCCACAGAATGCCAACCTGGGAGTCACTTAGGTTACATCACCCCCCTCAGACAGGAGCATTTAGCCAGAGAAGTTTTAAAAGGAAGATTGAAAGAAGACAAAGTAGCTGGTGGGTGAAGTAGAGTGATGCTCTGCAGGGCCCCAGGGCAGGGAGAGCGTCCGCTGAGCAGCCTTGGAGAGTTTGTGGAGGCAAAGACCTGACCTTGGGGAGGCAGCTGGGCTCTGCTCATTGATTCGGCGGGGTCAGGATGCCACCCCTGTGCTCTGGGGTTAATGATCCACATCTGGGGGCGATTCGGGAGGATGGAGAGTTGTCAAGAAGACAGGTGCTGACCCTGCTGAGAGGGACACAGGCAGAGGCAGTACAGGGCAGTTATTGGAAATTTTAGATGTCTCCTTTCTAGAGAAACCCAAAATAGCTCCAAAAGGCCTCTCTCACATCAGGCTGCTGCTGGGAATTCTGGCTGGGCTACTGGCACTGCTGGGTGGCACAGGGTGATGCTTGGTGGGCTCCTTGGAGGTGTCACGCTTTTAAAGTGGGTTTTTTCTTCTATGTCATTGTGTTAAATAATTAAGTCTGCTCCATCTTTACCTACTGACAATGTGGCACTTAATTAAGTGGTTTAATTAGAAGCTGGCAGCTTTAATTAAGTTTAGGACTGTAGAGGTGACTGGGAGCCTCCAACTGAGTCATAGAGCCTTTCCCCGGGGGAGCGAAGGGGGCTCCTGGTGAAGGAGAAACCTTTGCCCCTTGTCCATTGCTCTTAGTCACTCCAGGGAGGGACCCACCATCCTGCTGTGTCCCCCCTACCCCACTGCTGAGGGGGTGGGTGATTTGGGCACCCTTTGCTCAGACATCAGGAGAGCTGAGGTCTTCCCCGTGACCATGGAGTAGGAGGGAGACACAAGGGGTATGGCCAGGCAGGTGGGTGGGCTTAGCAGGAGGTGGGTGTCGGGAGCCAGAGGCTCTGCCCAGCGGCACCCATGTCTCCTCAGTGTGGCTAAGCCCCCTGAACACCCAGGATGGACAGCCATGAGCAGGACAGGTATCAGGGATGAAGGCTGCGGTGGGTTTTGGAACAGCATCTGCAATTCTAGACCATGCCTGGGGCTGTCTAAAAGATGTATTGCTTTTTAATAATGTAAATATGTAAATATTACCGAGGTGCCATTAATCCTCGTTGCTTCAACATGATACCACTCTTAAGAACAAATGTAATAAGATATTATTAATATGCAAAGTAATAGTACATTAACCTAACACCAATAAATTGCGGAGCTTAGCACAAAGCGCGAAGTTGCTCCCGGAGCAGCCCGTGCCCCCCTTGCCATGGAGCCTTCCCCGGCAGCAGCCCAGGCTCTGCAGCACAGAGGAACCTGGTTTCCCCTGGAGAAACCCTTGCCTTGGGGAATCCAAGCAGCTGGGAAGGAGCAAGGAGGCCCTGGGAGAGGAGGGGGGTAGGAGCAGGCTAACCCTGTTCCTATTATCCCTATATTGGAGCAAAAGCCCTAACTGCAAGGCTCCTTTTTCAAAATTTCACATTTTTTCCTAATGGATTTCTTGACCACTCTGGTGACATATTTGTTTTAAATCCTGTTGCAAATGGGTGTTGGGAGGCAAAGTCTTGTTGGTCCCAAAGCATGGAAGTTAAGATT
The DNA here is from genome assembly GCA_025769975.1 of Gallinago jamesoni. NCBI lineage: Eukaryota > Metazoa > Chordata > Aves > Charadriiformes > Scolopacidae > Gallinago > Gallinago jamesoni. Next base: position 3,076,092 of record JAOQGH010000007.1, on the reverse strand, counting down.
TGTGCCAGCTTTCCTGCCTGAGTGCTAGGAGTTGGCCGAGCCTTCATCTCGTGTGTTGTTGGATTTTTCTCCCACGAAGCTGTGTTTCCACTCAAAAACCCAAAGCCCAGCTCTGCTAAAAGCTTCCACCCCTCCCAGCTCTCACCGCCTGCCTCCAGTGGTGTATTTCCTCTTGAAATACAAGCACACACAGGGATTAAAAACTGGAATGAGTGTCCTGATTTACACTTGCCAGGCTGCAAGCGCAGACTGTTGCCGTCTCTCCTCAGACCCAGCTTCAAGCTGTGGGAACGGCGCGTGGGGACGGGGGGAAGAACACAGGGCAAACCAAAAGGAGCAGGGGAAGCCATAAAGTCTGGATTTAGGGCTCGAAAAGGAAATTTTTCTGTGCAAATGGCTGCTTCGGTTCAAATCAGCCCTGCCTTGTAAATCCTGCTCATCCTTCTCACAAGGGAGACCCGGTGGAATAACCAATATTTCAGCCGCACAGACTCCTGGAGACCTTCACCTCTCGGTGTCCTCTGAGCCCCGCACACGGGCACGGGGCTGGAGAGCAATTCAGGCACCAACACGGCCATGGGTTATGCAAACCGTGTTGCCCTTACATGGGTCAAAGTAATTCAGTTTAATTTGGTAATCCGGGCCCTTTATCATTGAGTCCTTGGGGGGTGGGGGTCAGAATATCTCTTTTTTTGGCTGAGGAGAGCAGCAGAGATTATTGTTAATATTCAAACTGTTCGATAGAGCAGAAAGACCTTCTGCTATTGACAGTGCTGCTGGTTTCCACCTCATTGCTGAATGGAAATTGCCAAATTAATCCCTCATTAGATCTGAAATTAATCCTCACTTTCATGATTAATGAACCCCAGAACCACAGATTTACCTGGGCAGAGTATATTGAGAAATTGTATACAGTAGATGTCTGCAAATAATCAAGACTGTATCCAAGAAAATGAATAAAAAGTAATTATTCTCAGTTCCTGTCTGTACAAGAATTAAGTGACACACGGTAAAATTATCAAGCAGTTGAATTATCAGGTTGATTATTTTTTTTTTTTTCGCTAGAGCATCAATAACCGTGGAACTCACTGCTGGAGGAATTTGGAGAAGTTATCACTATGGAGAAGCTAGAAAAAGGCTACAGAAGTTTGTTTATTATATGTCCATCTGCTGCTTTCAACCTGGAAGGTCTCCAGTCGGTGAGATGCTGAAGGCTGGAGGGGCAGCAATTAACAGCAGGATCACCCTTTCCTCAGACTCTTCCCTTCTGCATTGGCTGCTGCCTCTTTAGAGATGGCTCCTGGGTGTGGGTGCTCACAGGGCAGCTTGCAATATCTTGCAGGGATCCCAATTAAACCATTCCAAACTCATGTAGAGTTTTTTTTAGGCCAACCAAAAGAGCTCAGTTTAATTTGCCTGAGCTGCTTCTGTCTGTCTGTCTGTCTGTCTCTCCCCAGTGCTCTCCTTGCATGCTCTTCCAGAGCCCCCAGTGCTCCTCTTTCTCTGATAACTGGAGCTGCCAGTTGGAGCTCACCTCGTACAAACTGCGTTTCCCTTTCCAGAACGTGAACCTTTCCTTTCCTTCCAGGGTTTCTTTTATGCACCATCATTTTAGTAGGCCCTATTGTACTGGAAATCTGTTTGCCACATGTTAGCTGGAGCTCATCTGCTAAGATCCTCAGTTAAATATTCATGGAGAGGTAGCTATTAAACCAGGGGCGAGAACTCAGGTTACGCAGCGGAGATGAGAAGGGTGTGCTGGCAGAGGAGACCGACTCAGTATCAAGTTAAAAACCCTCACGGAAACGACTTAGCCCCACACAAGGCCTGGGCATGGAGAGGAAGGAAAAAATCCTGGTCTCATTGTGCTGCTGAAGTACATTAAATGTATACAAACGAAGTACATTTGGTTGGACCAGATGATCTTAAAAGGTCCCTTCCAACCTAGGTGATTCTGTGATTAATTACCTCAACGTGATGAGAAAAGTGATGGATTAGGCAGCCTGGAACCCCAAAGCACATCTCTGGCAGCCGGTGAAGTCCTGCATGAGCTTGTGACCATTAAAGAAGCAAGAGGGAACTTCCAAATGGGTTGTCCCCGTTCAAGGACCAAGGGGATGGCTTGGATAGGGAATGGCATCAATCCTACTACTCCAGTCCCAAATGACTGATTCAAATGCCACTGCAGCAGGAGGTGATGCTTGGGCGGGGGACAGGGGATGGGGACAGTCACCAGTGCCTTTGCAGGAGGGAGCAGACCACCCAGCAGGCTCCTCCGCCTCCTCCCCGGGCTATTAACTCCCACAACCTGGGGGCAGGAACAAGAAGGGCAAAAGGACAAGAGAGCAGGAGTGAGTCTGGCGTGTCAGGTAACCGGTTACCTGAGCTCTGCCTGCAGGTAACTTCCTCATGAATAATGGCCCAGGAGCTCTCAGCCCGACGCCGCCGTGCGAAGGCGGTGAATTATGCAGGGCAGAGGCTGTGCTGAGCAGATGGCATCGCCGCCGTAACGTGAGCAGCCCCGCTACACAAAATGCAAAGCCCAGCAATTAACCTTTTCCAAGGTTTCCTCTTGTCTGGGGGATTAAACCTCCTCCAACCCCCCGCCCCACCGCGCTCCACTCCTGCCCGAGAGAAAAGCGTAATCCCCCAAATAAATAAAGGAAATAGATTTTGATACCTCCAACGGCCCCGTGAGACTGTCTCCGGGGCTCCCAGTCCTCCCTCCGAATACCGGCAGGGCTGAGGGGGCTTTGGGGGGAGCGAGAGCTCTGGACTGAGCAGCACTTGCCCTTCCCGGCCACAGCACCCTCTGGTTTTGTGATGACCCCAGGATTGCTCCCCATTCCCACCTTCCCCTGCATCCCAGGCACCCCCAGCTCCTACCAAACCAGGGATCGCAGAGACCGTGGCTGTGAATTGGGCAGCTCTACCCAAGCAAACGGGTCTTCCCTGGGTGAAGCAGGGTTTGCCCTGGCTCAGGGTCTGCAGGGGGGCTGCTGGCTGCGGTGGCTGGGGTGCAACAGGGTCCCCAGTGCTGCTCTCTCACACCAAGAGTCCTTTTCTCTCTCCCTCCTACCTGGGGACAGCAGGGTCGCTCCGGAGTGACCAGTAGCCCAGCACAGAGCCACTGTGGCTGCAGACTCCTCCTGCAAGCGATGCGGCATCACAGCTCAGGGGCTTGTCGCTGCCCTGAACCCATGTCACCCTCCTATTCTTCTTGGAGATGAATCTTTGGCTCCAGAGGATGCCTGGGATCTGTTTGGGATTCAATTTTTTATTTACATCCCCAAGCTTCAGCATTTTATTCTTTCCAGAGCCTGTCCTCCTGGAGCCTGGGCCGGGGTTGATTTATGAGGGGGAAATAAAAAGAGAGTAAATCATTTTTTAAATGAAGAGAGCAAATTGATCTTTTCCTCTTAGGGTGAAAAAGATCCCACTATTCCCAATAAAAAAAAAAATGCCTATGGCCACAATTACTGGGTTAGAAGGAGGGTAGACAAATGAGAAAGGGCCAGGGAAGGAAGCCCTGCACGGTACAGTGCAGGAGAGGGGTTTTGTTCACGAACCTTTTCTCCCCTGAGCCCAAACTTACAGCCACCTCAGAAACTTTTGAGCCTTCAACCCATGCCCAGAAAACAGGCAGAATGGATTTCATCCTTTGAAAAGCAACTCCAGAGAGGGTTTGGGTTCACTAAAGACAGGGGAAATCTGGGCAGCAGCCTGGTGACCACAGAGTGCCGTGGGAAGGAAAACATGAACAGGGGCAATGATTTACTATTTAACGGAAAAAAATATTCATCATGTGCCAGGCATTCACCTTGGTGTATGACAAAAGCTATTATTTTAACTATGATACTTAATCCTCTTCATAATTAAACTGATTAATTCACAACAATGGAGTCTATAATGCCTAATACTTTTAATTAACAAAGTGTTGTACATAGACTGGCAAAGCATTACTGGCGTGCTTCCTATGCAATACACTTAATTCTGTAATAAATTATTAGTACAAATGACTATGACACATTGCACCCTGGAAGAGACTGTCAAGAGGAGAAGGACTTCAGACTCTTGGTCACTGGTTGGAGCATCATGGAGCAGGAGATGCCAGATCCTTTCCTGGTTTCCTGAGGTGCTCTGCAGTCGGGACAGTGTCTGTCCCTGCTGGGGACACTGGAGCTTTTGCAAATGGTAGTTCTGCTCCAGACCTCAGAGAAAGCCAAGACATTGCTTTCCAGGGATCCTGCCTAGAGAAATGCCAGGGTGACATTTCTTTATCTGGGTACAAAAGAGAAGCGTCCCTAAAAGATGGACACTTTGTACCACTTTGACCTGGAGGCTTTGCTTGTGTCCAACCCTAATCTGACCAAATCACTGTGGGGATTTTGCCTGCACCCTTGGGGCACGATGGACCTCAGGGCAGAGGGATACACCCCTGTCGGCAGTTGTCCCATAAAAAGTCTGTTTAGAGCCTGTGGAGGAGTTTCCTCTGGATGGACACAGTGGAGTGTTTGCCACGTCCGTGGTCCTCACTCAGCAGAGCAGCCCGTGCTGGTGCATGTCTCTTGCTGCCGAGCTGTGAGCTTAGAGGTGACCGATGTTTTTATGAATGGTCATTAGGTCTAAGAAGGAAACTATGTCTTGTAAAGTAAGGATATGAAGGTTAATGGAAGGTTTCTATGTTTTCGCAGGTTTCTTACAAATTAGTTAAGAGACAAATACCCTGGGGCCACATGCAAAGCAAAATTCATTCCTGCGACTTTTATTGGATCACAGTTGAAGAAACCTTGCGGTCAGAGGTCACCAGTGTTGCTTTAAGACACAATCACTGGGGTCAAGCTAATTAGCACTAGGGATCACATCACAGGCTTTTCCCTTTTCTCTTTGTTTCCGAGTCCTCCCTGACCAAACCACCCACTCCCCACTTGCCTGCTGTCACCTGCCTGACAGAGCCCTGGCTTCAGCTGGAGAAACCTCCACGTTTCCTTCTCTTTCAGCTCAATTTGCAACCAGAGGGGTTGGCAAACACATCCTATGGCAAACACAACCGTATCCCTCTCTCCAAATGCTGTGAGTTGTGCCTGCAGCTCAGCACAACAGGACGGGATCAAAAAGAAAGGGATGTGGAGAGCTGGGAAGGAAATAATATTCCCCCCGAATCAGAGTTCCAGTGTGGCATGCCATTTCTTCAAGGCAGTCCTCATACACATTTATATCCAAAATTACCTCTACGGAGCTGACATTAAAGGATTGTGCTGGACACACTTCTGTCGTACTGTTTTGTTATTGTTTTTATTATGGGCTGTCACATACTGCTCCTGCTTGCTGGACAGACGTCCCCATAACTGGTAATGGTGGGAAGGGCCCCACACCAACAACAGCTGAAGGGTTTCCAGCGTCATCCAGATGTGTATAAAAGCAGATTCCTTGCCTGTGTTTCCCCCTGGGATGGCCCTGCAGATGCCATAGCCCTGCTCTGCAGAGGTGTCGCTTGCACCTACCCAGGGCTGAGCACATCTCCCTCCTGGCCCTGGGCAACGTGGGCCAGCACCGCTTCTCCTTTGACTGGCAAACCTGAGTCCGTTGTGCTGGGTCAGCACATCACAATGATGAGTTTCATGCAAAAGCTGAGCCTAGCCCCAGTCTCATAAATTTGTTATGCATTACATCCAATTAATGTAAATTATTACAGTGACTAAATAAAGGCTCTGCCATCGGATAAGGGAATAATCATAACTGAGCCTGCAACTTCCCAAGGTCCAACTGAATTAACCCTTTCCCCTGACTCCACTGGACCTGGTGTGAGAGCTGGGTACCAGCCCTACTCCTTTGACTGCAGGAGTTGAGTCTGCATGGTTCAACGCTCTTATCACCATCCAAGAAGTTCTGGGCAACACCGGAGCGATCACAGTAACTGCAGCTGCCCATGGACAAATACTGCATCTGTCCTTCCAGTCACCAACTTGGAGACACCCTTCTCTCTGACGTCTTGCTGGGCTCCTGTCTCAACAGGAGACACTTTGAGAGAAAGGTGAGATCCCAAACTGCTACCACTTAACAGCAAGATGAAGAGAGTCACCAGATATTTGTTACACCGGGGAAGGGTGTGGATGGAGCTGTAGAAGAAGAGAAATGCTCTGTGCTGGGGTATCTGCCCAGAGGCCAGAACTTCACCCGACTGAGGAGGGCCATGCTCAGGAGCACAGGGATATGTCCTTTATCTCCCACTCTCCAAGACACAGAGCCAGTCCGAGCTGGGCACCCACCTCCCAGGGAAGCACAGCCAGAGGGTATTGACCCTGACACCAACCACCACTTCACACACCTCTCTCCCCTCCAATGTGCAAACCATGTCCACCCCTGTGGACACGGAGCTCAGGATGGGTACGGAGCATCGCCGGGCAGGGAAAACATGGAAATGTACTCCTGTCCCGGGCAGATTTAATGTGTGCTTTTGGGAGCTTGTGGTCGGAGTGCCCCAGGCAGGGAGATTATCTCATCAGAAATGCCACCAAGCACCTCTGCTGCTGAGACCTGGAGGGACCCTGGTGTGTTTTTCAAGGCAGAAGCGATCATCAGTGTTTGCAATAATTCCTGGGCTCAGATTAAATGGAATAAAGGCACAAGTTCAGAGCAATAAATAAATAGTCCTCTCCCTGCCTCAACATGCTTCTCATGGATTTGTTTGCAAGCTTTCCTGCATCGTGTTCCTCCTCGGCTTGCTCATGCCCAGCTCCTCGTGGTACCCATTTTACCTTGGCAGAGCAGCCCACAAATCATAGTGACACACCAATCAAGAGATCTGGAAATTTTTACACCACTCTGCCTCTTGAAAGATGAGTCACCTTCTGCACCACGTTCCTGGGCATCCAGATAAATCTGCCACAAACTTCTTCTTCCCTCAAGGTACAAAATCCTTCCCCTTTTTCAGTAGAGCTGTATTTCCTCTTTTTAAGCTCCTCTTTCTTGCCCCAACACACATTCACACCCCTCAGCCATCTCAGTATATTTCTCCCTTTGTTCCTGTTTCACTGACAACTTCATCCTAATAGTCTCCTCAAAGGAATGATGAATGCATAAGCTGCATATTGATCACTGCAGTGATTGATTACTGGATCTCTTTGACAGATGAGCCTACTAAGGTAGTTGCCAATATGGAGGTATGGATGGCAGGGCCCCCTTGTACAACAGTCTAATGGTATCTGACCTGATAGGGCAGAAAGGCAACTCCCTCATTTCAGCAGGAAGAAAGGCCTCTTTATACTCTTTATAAAATAATTCATAGGAAACTTAAAACACTCAGACACAGAGAGATTGCAAATGGGGAAATATGATGGATTATGGGTTGAAAGGAGCCGACTTCTGGAAGCTAAATTGATCCCCAGGAAAATGTTTTTGTCTGCTGTGAAAAATGGGCAATATCTCAGCAGCTCTGGAGGGCTATAATCTGGAAAATAATTTGCTTTTGATTTCCTTTAGTTTCACGCAGGGCTTTTTTTCTTTTTTTTTTTTTTAAGTTGGTTCCTTGCAGGCTTTGTTGCTTAGCTGGGAGAATCAGTGATGAAACGGGCAAGGGATTAACCATGCCGACAAATACGAGCTGATCCTTACTTATGGTTATAAAGCCCTCACCCCACCCATTGTCACTTATTCCACAGGAGTCGTTACATCCCCTGCAAGAAGCACTCTGCCATCCGAAAAAAGTCAAGCACATAATTGAATATGAGTGTATACGTGAGAAGTTAGAGAGTCTCCAGCCATGGTCCTGCAGAGCCGCAGTCAATGTGTTGCATTCATTTTCTAAATGATTCCTGATTGCCCATGTACCTCACTAATAATTAAGACAACGGTGCACAAGGGTTTCTCAGTCTCCTTACTCAGAGTGGGTTCCTGGGAAACGGGAGTAACACCTTGTGGAGAGCCACCAGCAACAAAGAGCTGTGCAGGGAGAGAATCCCACCAGCAAGGGAGGTTGCTGGGGTCTGTGCTTCACCTCCTGAGCAGTTCCACGGCAGAGCTCTGGCTCCTTCCCAGAATTACAGAGGTGCAGGGCAAAACAGAGAGCAAACGGACTTTTTCTAACCCCCTCCAACTCAACTTGCTTGACCACCTTTCAACAGTCCCAGTGCACAGCTCCTCAATGAGGCAGCTGCAGCATCATCCCCACTTGAGGACAGGGAGTCACAGCATCGGGATTCTGATCAGGAAATCGGGAAACTGAGGCTTGGAAAAGTAGTCAGTAACCTCAGATTTCAAGAGCTTGAGTGGGACTGACTCTGAGGATCACAGAACCAGCTGAAGTCAGAGCTGGGGTCAAAATGGAGGTACTTTATTTACTGCTTCTGCACTCTAGTCACAGAGATGTCCCGTCTCCCCAGCTCAGAGGCTGGTAAGAGAACACAGGACCTGTCAGTGAAACACATTTAGAAGCTTCCCTTCACAAGAGGAATTTCTCTTGCTCTCATTTTTTAATCAGCTTCCCGCTTCTCCTGCTAATAACGAGAAATGTTGTTCTGGCAACAACTAGAAGAGTTTTCTCCGAGTTCAAAATGCTAAGAATAAAATTTATAGTGACACAGTTACAGCCTCCCAGTGCCTGGAAATTCCTTGGCAGGAGGTTTTTGCTCCAGAGAAATATTGAATCAATGGCGTGCTAACAGCTCAGGAGCCTATTACAATAACATGCATACCTTGAGTCCAGACGATCAATAACCCTGCAGGATGCAGCGACCAGAAAACAACAACAAATTAGTTTGATTTCCATAGACTATACATTTGGTGAGTAATAATCAGTAAGTAGGAATGAACCTAGCCTGGAGAGACCAGAGCCAAATGGAGATCTTTAATTCATGGCTTCAGCTACTGCAGTCGCCAGGGCAGGATGTTTGTGGAGGGCTTCAACCCTCTAAATATACATGTGCAGGTTTGACTTTACACATATTCCTACTGAGCACAGTTATTTTATTGTTAATGGGACTTCTGTTTGCAGAGGTTTTTCAGTATAAACCAGTGTAGAGATCCAATAGCAAAAGACTGTCAGGCTTAAATTTAACGTATCCTATTATTTGTACATTCCTACTTTGAGGTACAGTCAAAGATGCCCTCTGCCTATCGGTAAATACAGTCCAGAGGTCAAATCTTTCTCCGTTTACATATTACTGCTGCTGACTTATATTCTTAGAAGTCAGCCAGGGTTGACCTCTGGCTGTATAAAGCACTTTGAGCATAAGAGCTCTCAGAACAGCAGAACCACAAATCACCACGTCTAAGTACTACACTTTTAAGGCTGCTTCTGTGGCATCTATACAACCAAACTGCTGTTTCATTGGAGAGATACAAGTTTATTTTTCTCCCTCTAGAACAAAGAGCGTTTTAATTTCTTTTTAATCACAGATACCTATCAGATCACCCCCTTATTGCTACAGCTTCTATTAACTAAAGCTAAATGATAAGGAAAGGCAAAAGCACAGGTGACATCCCCACACACCATATGAATCGGGGCCAGAGCTGTGGCTGTCCTGACCCTCACAGCTTTGTCTCAGGAGCAGCTTTACATTTTGCCCAACACCTTTACAGAAGAGGAGGGGGCACAAATGATGATCTAAATTACACTTGGCTAAATTCAAAGCAGCTCAACTTATTCACCTAAGTGTAAAACTAGATGAGAGAGTAGCCCTAGAGCATTAGAATTTTAAATGTTTCTCACACTTATTGAGTAGGCAATTTCTGAGGAGCCAGATTTCACAAGGTACTGGCTGATTTTATCTGCACGGGTATTAAAGTCTCCTATTCTTGACAGATTTTAAGGAGCCTTTTTCTGAATACAAGGTTTTATTTAGTAGCAATTCCTCCTTTAGAGCAAACTTGAGCTCAATCTACTCAGATTCTTATAGGTCAGAGCTTCTATGGGCTATTTCTATCAACTAACATAACAGATCCGCCAGCGATATCTAGGGTTCCCACTTGTGCTCCTTTAAGACAAATACCATTCCTGAAATCCTTCTAAGGTTGTACCTTAGGAGTACCAGCCCTTGCAGCTTCACTGGGAGAATATTTGAGTTATTCAGCATCTGCTCAGAAAGGAAAGAAAAGGCTGCCCTGTCCTGCTGGTCTCAAAGGACTTTTCCCAACCTACCAGCTCCAGGAAAAGGCTGGCTGGGAGGTGGTGGATAGGATTCACCTGGAGGCATTTACAGCCCGTGGGCTGCGAAGGGAGCCGTGAGCCCAGCAGGGTTCTGCTTGGCAGGAAGAGGTTTAAGTAAGCACTTTGTACAGAACCACTTAATAAACCACTTGGTACAGAATTAATTAGGACTGTTGCTGGCTGGCTAGGAAATGACTCTGCGTCTGAATGTTGTTGTGCCTGCTCTGATGCGTGTTGCCACCTGAAACAAACACCACACAGACACGTTATAGAGATATATTACCTTATTGCTTTTAGTAAAGTCTAAATGCCTATCACAAGCTCTCTGAAGATCCTATATCTGCATTAGAAGTGACCTTCTTCAACAGGAGAGATCATTCCCAGCTTATGATATTAGTCATAAAAGCTTTTAATTACAGAGTCCTCACTGTGACTGGATGTAGTGAGCATCTGCAGATGCCACCAACCAGAGCACTGAACAAGTCTATACCTGCCTGTGTATATATTTCGATTTGACGTTCATTACTTAATTATTTTTCATTTATAAGAAACACAGATTCACAAAAGAGAAAAGAATCCCTCTATTAACCCAAAACTTCTGGAGATCTCACACCCATCCCTGCACCACACTGATCCAAGCTGAAAACGGGCAGGCAGGCAGGATTATCTTAAACGAGAGATATTAAAGATAAGGCTGTGCCTCTCAGAGCATACATTACGCTGCTCCAAGAACATATGTACCTGTGGAGGTGTTGGGGAGGGTCCCAAATTGTGAATTCCATTTCAGAGAGACATTTCCATATGTATGTGGGGAAGCGCTCAGCGATGCCATGAAGTGATGTATGTCTATTGCCGTCAGCAGCGTCGGCACGGGCCAGGCACAAGCGCCGCCGTGAACTTCCACACTCGTGCACGTGGAACTATTTTTCATGGAACTGATGAATTCTGCAGCGACGTTCATAGCAGTAGGACACATTGTTGCTGCAATATACGACTATCAGGAACACCTACAAGCCTTTAATATTCCGCAGCTGAACCGTGGAAACAGAAGAAAGTTGCTTGTAAATGCCTAATTCTCAGTTTAGCTGGATCGTCTGTCAAAATACCTCCCTGATGTGAAACTTCAAGTAGGAAGCCTAAACATCAGAAAAAATGCAAAGAAGTTCTTGATGAATGTTAAAAGCATTTTAGAGAAGAATACTAACAGAATACTTTTCTGCTTTCATCCCCATCACTGAGAGTTTCAATTAGCTCTGTCTGTACAGCGGCTTAATCACCGGGTTTTCTGCACTCTTAGCAACTTCATGATCTGAACAGTGAATATGGTAGTTCTGAACGACAGGGCTTTGTGGGCAAAATACGGCAAAATGGATTCTCCCCTTCATTTTCCCAGCATAGGAAATGTTTCTTGTTTATTCCTGTTTCACAGTTCATTTGTTCTGATGGAAGTGCTGGTTAAACTGCGCTGGGATTCAGGATTTGCAGCTGCACTCCCTCTTTCTGTCCTCATCTCTATGGATAAAGTTGCTCTCCCCCAACGTGCCCGGTCACTTAGATGCAGAGCCCCAGATCTACCCCTCTGAGCAAGCGTGCAAGTTAGCTGGTGGCACGAGAATCACAGAATTTGAGCAGGAATGGACAGAAGGGATGCCATGCGGTAAAAAAAAAAGACTAAAAAATGAGCTTTTTGTGTTATGTGAAGGGGTTGCCCACTCCTGCCTTGCACCAACTGTTGCAGGACCAAGGTGATGCGCAGCCTGGGAGTTGATCAGACTTTGCCTGTCTCTTCCTCTGTGTTTGTGCTGCACCAGGACCGCGCTGTCACCGCACAAACAGCGAGGAATGGCCGCGGCAGCGGTGACACAAAGCGAGTGGTCAGTGGTTTGCGGGAGCTGCCCGCTCCAGAAACGTGGGGATCCAGCAGGACACATCCTCGTTTGCATTCCCGTCATCGGAGCCGCCCGATAGTTCATTGCATGAAACATTGTCCAAGGGTTTGGCAGGAAGTTGTGCTTAACGGCAGGCTCTCATCGGAGGCACTTGATTATATTAGACAGATAATTATTGATCCAGCTATAGTTTATCCTTGCTGCCTAATTTCAATAAACAGCAGCTTGGGGGAATTAGCAAGGGATTCTGTTCCCCCTCCCCCTGCTTCTTCAGGATTTGTCAGAAACAAGATGATTTATGTGTATTCCAGTAAGATTCTCGTTTGTTGGCAGGCTGCAGGGATTGTTTGGGGTTGGAAATACTAAGCTTTTATATTTAAATGCTTCCATGCGAGTATTCACGGGTCTCACTGCCTTGCATTGTAATATCTGAATAATAACTGTGACTTATGCAAACCAGTTTTCAGCTCTTCACTGTGATCAATTTTTCATTTTAAGCAACTCCCTGCCATCCTGGGAAAAAAAATAATATAATCTGATAGGCAAGAAGAGTGAGATTCAGGAAGGTAGTAATACTCTTCCCTTTTTAAATAATGCACAACTCATTTCTGGAGCACTTTCAAATGTGTTGCTTTCTATTAAGCGCAGATAATATTCTGAAGATGTTCTTCCCCTCCTTTCAGGTGAGGCTTTTGGAATAACAAAGCACAAGAACGCAGGGCTGTCTGGTACGGCATGGACCAAGACCTGGCTGGGCAAACCTCCACCAAGCGCAGGCAGGACTGGAAAAGCTCCATGTTTGGCATAAAGGCAACTGGGAGAGTTACTCCCCAGTGCTCTGTGCTGGGGTAGCAGCTACTCTACCCCCTTTGAGAGGGTGTTTACTGGTGACAAGCATTTTTAGAACTAGCAATGCAGGAAAAGCACTGCACAAACACAACATATCACATCAGGTGCTTCCCGAAGCAGCTGAGGGAACGGACCCTCTCTCTTCCAGGAACCACATTTGGCCTAAGGGGTTGCTCTTGAACTTGGAAAGGATTAGGAAAATGTTGCCCCCTGACAATATTTCACTGAATTTCACTGAATTTCACTGAATTTTTTTTTGGAGTTGGAAGGGACCATAGAGATCATCTAGTCCA